>JBBPBT010001050.1:5491832-5588977 GCA_037974875.1 Cicer bijugum
GGGGGGGGGGTTGAATTGTGTTTGCATTTTTTTTAATGTTGCTTCAATTTCCTTGTAAAAATTGTTCTTAATCAAAACATTCAACTTACATTTCAAATCAGGTTAAGATAGAGTAAGGTTGAATCAAAAGGAACTAAGATGTGAGAAATAGAAGAGGATAAAGGAGACACATACATTTTTATACTAGTTCACAATAAATAGTTGCTACATCTAGTCCTCTGCTTATAGAGAGATTTTGCCTCAATAAATTTGAGGGCTTAATCTACTATTTCCTTAAATTTTATACAACTATTCTTAACTCTACCTCTTCAAACTTTGAGTATTTTTCTCTAGTCTCTCTAGTTTTTCATCCTCATAACCTTATTCAAGTTTATGACATCATGTTGTTCAGGTTCATGAGAGTCTTTGTAATTTTTCACATATCTCTTAAGAATGAGATGGTTATTGCCACTATCAGGCTGATTTAATTTAGTTCTAGTTTGTGTTTGATTTGACACAATGTTTATTTTAGGATTCTAACTCTCATTGAGAGGATGTTGTACATTAAGTCCTATATGAGTAGAAACATGTAAGGACACTTTGAGTGATTTCTTTCAACTCTATTAACCCTCTATGAGAGGATATTTCACTCATTCTTTTAGATTGATGTGTTCTTGGCCTTTTTTGGATTTTCTTTTTAACACATAGCCTTTTTTATTTTCTCTATCCCACTATCACTTGTAAATGATTGAGTGAGTTCTTCTTAAATACAAAGATGAATTATTCGTTGAGAATGTTACCGTTGGGAATCTTCAATTACTTATTAAGGCATAACAATATTTTAATAAGTATCCATCTATATTGATGTGAGTGATTTTATATTAGTGTTGAGGATAGGGAATCAGAGGATGAAGGTGCCAATACAAGAAGGTAAGGTTGAATTTGTGTTTGCCAAAATTGATAAATTTATGATAATTTATATTTAAATAAACAAAAAACTAGTTTGATTTTGGTGACTTACTTGGTGTAGAAGCAATCGAATTCAGAGATAACAAGCAATGAAACCATAAATGATTTTACACGTAGATTTATCCTTGTTCACCACTAACTTGGCTACATCCAGTTCCCTCATTCAGAAGGCTTTAATCCACTAATTCAAATACCCTCCAAGTCTGTCTTTCCAAACAGCGTGACAATCCCAAACTTTTGAGGACATAACCACCAGGACCCTACAAGCCAAGTCTTCTTCTAACAACCTAATAACCCTAGATTGAAGAATGAACTGAACCACTATTGGGTTGGATACAAAAGAATGGAGCTTGAGTTGTTGCTTCTAACAAAACTGATAATAATAATAATAATAATAGCTTTCACACTCTAAGAAAATGACACTCAAAAAATATTTCTAACTTGAACAAGTGTTTCTCTCTTTGAACTCTAAGACTACTTTTTTTTTTTTGCTTTGCGATAGTTTTCTTCTTTAGCCTTGAGTATCTATTTATGGTTAAAATTTGGCCTTCAATTTAGTCATTGTTTAATTCTGAATTGTATCTTGCATATATTGAGTTTGTAGATTCTTCAGATTAATTATGTTCCTATTTTGGTTAGATTGAGTTTGTAAATTCTTCATATTGATTATGTTTGTATTTTGTTGTAGATAAATCTTGATTAAATCTTCTTCAAATCTTTATCAAATATGAAGGTAAAAGTTAGGGTTTTCTTGATGAAGTTAAACCTATCTTCAGGTAGTGGTTTGGTGAATATGTCAGCACATTGGTCTTCAATGTCTAAAAACTGAATGTTTAGTACCCTTTTGTGAACAAAATCCCTAATAAAGTGGTGTTTGATCTCTACGTGTTTAGCTCTACGTAGGATAGGGATTTTTGTTAGACAAATAGCATAAGTGCTATCACAATAAATGGGAATGTTGAATTCTAGGATTTTGTAGTCTTCAAGTTAATGCTTTATCTAAAGTAGTTGAGAACTGCAACCAGTTGTTGAAATGTATACAACCTTTGTTGTTGACATTGCAATGGTGTTTTGTCTTTTACTTGACCAAGATATTAAGTTGTCAATTAAAAATGTGTAGTTGCTACTAGCGCTCTTTCTCTCAAGTTATCTCCAACATAGTCAGAATCCTAGTATCCACTAAGTTTGTACTTAGAAGATTTCGTGTAGAACAAGGTAAGGTTGGTAGTGCCTTTTAGGTATCTAAGGGTTCTCCTAACAATATTTATATTTGATTCCCTAGGGTCAACTTGAAATCTTGCACATATACATACACATACATTAAACTTGATGCATGTATGGAAGCGGTAAAGTAAAGTAAGGATCCTATCATTCCTCTATAGGTTTTCTGGACAATTTTTTTTGCCTGAATCATCATTTTCAAGTTAACAAGTAGGGTGCATTGGTGTAGCCTTAGGTTTGCAATCATTTATCTTAAACTTCCTAAGAAGCTATTTTGTATATTTAGTTTGATGAATGTATATACCTTTTTGACTTTGTTGAATTTGTATCCCTAAGAAGAACATAAGTTCTCTCATCAAACTCATGTGAAATTCAAGCTACACCAATTTAGAAAATTCTTGACAAAGACTTCCATTAGTAGATTGAAAAATAATGTTATCAACATAAATTTGAATTATAACAATGTCATCTCCTATTGATTTTCTAATAAGTGTACCATTTACTTGTCCTCTTTCAAAGTTATTTTTAAGCAAGAAGTTACCGAGTCTATCATACCATGCCCTAGGTGCTTGTTTTAGACCATACAAAGATTTCTTAAGTTTAAAAACATGATTTGGAAATTTAGAACTTTTAAAACTTGGAGGTTGTTTAAAGTAAACTTCTTCACTTATATAACCATTTAAAAAAGCACTTTTAACATCCATTTGAAATAATGTAATGTTATTATTTGCCACAATGTTGACTTTTTCATAACACGAGGCAGACGCTTCGAAGCTTAATGTGATTATCGGAGGTAGAGGCAGTTATTTGCTTGTCAATGTTATGAAAGGCAGAGGCAGTTACTAGCTTGTTACGCTTATTAGAGGTAGAGGCAGTTACTTGCTTGTTGCGCTTATTAGAGGCACACATAGTTACTTGCTTGTTGAATCCGTTTAAGGTAGTGGAACATACACTTATTGAATTTATCAGCGACAAACAAATAGTCGTTGGTTGAATTCATCAGAGATAACTGAACTATTGTTTTGCTTGTGTTTCTAGAGGCAATTGAGACACAATGTTGCTCTCATCACCAGAGTCAACAGAAGCATGCAATAACAAAGGCGTGTGTAAACTGTCTTTGTCAAATCATTAGAGGATATATCTTATATTGGAATGCATACTTTGGCTACACTTGCCTTTCCAGTATTACATCTTGCCCCATTAGTAGATTTATAATTTACTTTGTAGTTTATGCTACTTTAAGATAAGCAATCATTAATATAACTCGTGTCTTTGAAATTAATTTGCACGTTTAGCAAATACAATTAGGGGATAATTGTTATTTATTTGTTTGTTTTTTTGTTATCAGTAAAACATCAACTAGAGGATTGTAGCTAAGACTATTTTTGCACTATCAATCTCCTTCTTTTGGATGATGACAAAAAACTATACATTTAATGAACAACTTTTTTTCACAATAAATGAACAACTTTACTCCAAAAAAATTTAATGTTTGTTTGAACTTATAAAAGAAACTTACACATAAATATTTTGGGATCTCTTTGAATTTGATAACTTCAATTCTTTAAGTGTTTTAAACGTTATTAAGTCATTTTATTTTTGACACACATGAGGATAAAAAGTGCACAAAGCTATCATAAAAGGATGCATATATTTGGTATAAAATCCATTAATTTATATTACATATTAGGTTTTAATAACCAACTCCTAATACATAATTAAATTATGTTCCTTTATTTAACATCTTCCGTAGGAGTCATCCTTCTTTAAACTTTCATCTTATTTAGTGATGGCGATGTTTTTCATATTCAGGAACCTACCTTCTGACTTGTACGACATATCCAAAGAAAAAGAGATAATGCGATCATCCCTTTTCTCAAATCATTTTGACTTATTTGTTGGGACTTGCTCTAAATATAGATTTGGAGATATAATTTTTCAATGATAGATATTTGATAAAATTATAGGTGTTTGATAGCGTTTCAGCAAGTGTACTGGATCATTGCAAATAATAATTAAAACTGGAGTACCGAGTGTCGAACTCAAGGATTGCATTTTACTATTGAATTATATTTAATTACTAAAATTGAATAAAAAGTTTATGAATAGATTGAAATAATATTTAAAATTAACACCGATAATGAAATTGATCCTTTATAATAAGAAAAATATCAGAAATGTGTTTTATTCAAATCCAACCTTAATTCCTAATTTGATTCTAGTTACTAAATTCCTTTATTGAATTATTATCGAATTCTATTTATTATTCTTGCACTAATGTTGTAACACCCCAAAATTTTTATATATATTATAAATGCATCTTTTAGTAATTTTTGTAATTTATCATTTAATTAATAATTTATTCTATATGTAAAGAAATTAAATTAAAATTACGACTCTCCATTTTACTTGAATAATTATAACCTTTATTTTTATTTAGTTGTTATGGTGTGACAATTACATTAGAACGATTTATGGCATAATTAATTTCTATGTGGACAATTGTGTATTTTGCATATTTGATTAGTTTCGATAATCACAAAATTGATGTGTTAAATATGTTTGTTTTATTTTGCTATGTGTGAGTGGTATTTTTTTCTTGCTTGATTTATTTTAGTTGATAAAATATTAGTTGAATTATTAAATTAAATTGGAATTTATAAAATTCATAATGTTTGTTAATTTTATTTACGACCAAATAAGTATTCATTTTAGAGATATTATAGAGTTAGTGAAATTTAACCTTTATGTATAAGTGTTTTGAAAATATTTTTGGTTCATTATAAAAAAAATTAGTGACTTGACTCATTCTTTTACTCTCCTTTATGATAAGATTTTATGACGATTCATTATATTTTCTTGGTGCATTAACTCATTCTTAACACCTTTAATTTATTTTTTAAAGGAAGATTATAAATTTAATTATGAGTTTTTTTGTGCAATTAAGAGAAAACTATTCTTCTTTTTGTATCTCATGCATTCATCTCTTTTAAACTAAAATTATGATTCTATTTTAATTGTATACAAAAATAATTCTATGCTATTTTTGGTTTCGTAACTATTAGATAAAAAATTAAAAGGATGATGTGACATCCTCTAATTTATTTATTTAATTAAAATGGATTGTGTGACACCCTACAATATATGATGAACTTTATTAGTTAATCCTAATTAACTCATATACATAAATACACATGATTTCAATTGACTTTGTAACAACCTAATAAAATTAAAGAAATAGTAATTATTGGAATTAAGTGCACTTCAATTTTAGACAAGAACTCAATGATAATATTGCAACGTAAATAGCTATTATGTTCATACATTTTCATTAGGCCTCTTGCTGTCACACCTATTTGTCATTTGTACACTCCTAAAATAATTTTCTAAGTTATAAATTCCAATATCTATCGGTATTGAATTCTTCATTGCTTCATGAGCTATTTCTCGTGCGAATTTAGAGATGTTAAGAAAGAAAGCGCCTAAGGTAAGAGCTTTTCCCCATGCAAAGTTAGGCTAGATATTAAATTAACGATTCGTAAGATATTGATATGATATCTAGACGTCTTAAAAGAAAAAGATTGATTTTATTTTCGTCGTAAAGAAATTAACTATAATGCTTTAATTATTTGTGTTGTTGTAATACCTCTATCTTGATGAAATTAATTACAAAGTTATATTTTTATTATTATACCTTGATAAATATGTTTGTAGTGAAAATGTTTAGTGTTTTACGTGTTTTAGAGTATTTAATTATAAAGTTATAAATTTTATAAGGTTATAATTAGTAATATGTTTATTATGATGTATTTGATTTTAATTCTTGACTTTTGAGTATTTTAAATTTAAAACTTGACTTTTATGAACAATGTATGTGTCTTGAGGAAATTAATGAGAATTTTATATTTTTTTTAATTTTAATAATATGAGAAAATTGATTATTAAATGCATTAATGAATAGTCCATTTTTAGAATGTAGAAAACTTTATAGTGACATGAATGAAATATATGTTATTTTATTCTTGGTGATATGAGATTTGATTGTTATCAATAAGACGTACTCAAATCGAATCTTATGGATTATTAAAATGAAAGTAGTGATTTTGAGATATTTGATCACGTGCATATTTGATGTATTGAAAGTTATTGAGCTATAAGTATGAACATCCATGAGAATATAAATTTGATGTCTTATGTGATTAAAAAGTTTAATCCAAAATATTCTGCCTTTGTGGTTGCCTAAGTGGCTGCTGATTTGTGTTTTCAAAATTGTTATCTTTGTGGTTGCTAAAGTGGCTGATGATTTGTGTTTTAAATATTATTATCTTTGTGGTTGCCTAAATGGTTGGTGCCTTGTGCTTTAAATATCATTATCTTTGTGATTGCCTAGGTGGCTGGTGATTTGTGTTTTAAATATTGTTATCTTTTTGATTACCTAAGTGGTTGGCGATTTGTGTTATCTTTGTGGTTACCTAAGTGGCTAATGATTTGTGTGATTATTTAAGTGAGTGGTGACATGTACTTTTTGAGCATCATTATCATTTCATGACATATCATATGCATCTGTGTGGACGTCTGTGTGACTTGTTTAATTTTTCTCCATTGGTATGGGTGACTTATGTGTGGACGCCTGTGTGGCTGGTTATATCCGGATCATATATATTTAGGAGCATGCATAACTTGCATGCATTTTCTTATTTTATTTATTTATTTTGATCTAAGTATTTGCTCTACGGTTGCTACTTGATTTATTTAGATATATTTGATGATTTTTTTATACTCCTTTGAGATCTATTAAAGAATCAATTTCTTTAAATATTTTATTATGAAAAGATTTTATATTCATATTTTATGGCTGTTAATTTATTATTTAGTTTAATTTTTATTGTGGTATGAACTGACCCCTTACACCAACATTTAGGTACTAATGACCTCAAAGAGTTGCATGAATAATGTTTAATTGGTGCGCACGCGGGGAAAAATGGGATTTTTACTTAAAAGTAATGTTTTGTATTACTAAAATTATGTGGTACATTGTAAAGTTATTTATTCGTTATCATTAACTATTAAAAGAAATATGGAAGTGAGATTTCATTCGTTTGTAAATAATTGAACGTCATTAATTTCAGTCAACCTTGTTTCTTTTGAATTTCACTTAAAGAAAATTTATTTTATTTTGGAGCATAAATGAATATCGATCTAACAACTGGAATATTAATTTTGCAAATGAATAAATAAATAATATTTTAGTAAATTACATTACGTCTTTTACAAATATATATATATATATATATATATATATATATATATATATCAAGTTATTTTCTTATGCATCTCCTAAATTTAGTTGTTTTTAAAAGAAAATAAATATTTTTAAGTAATTTTCAGTTCAAAAATTTGGGGCGTTACAAATGTCTTTGTGAAATAAACTTTAATTCCAAAGTAACCCCTAATTCCTTAGTGTATTTTAGATTAAAATTAAGCTTTACGGTACATAAATTCTCTTTTAAAACTAATGTCTTTGCAACAAATTTAATTAATTTTATGACCTGCATCTATCCCTAGACTACAAATATCATGAATTCTCATCTCAAGCATTCATAAAGTCCACTTCTGTTACAAAATACGAATCGTAGAACATTTTAAAGTTGATCAAACATTAAAAAGCATTAAACACAAAGATGAGAAAAGTAATTCAATAAACTCATTTATATAACTAGAAATCAAATCATAAAAATATGGGTTTCATATTGTTACACTCATACCTTACAAATAGGGTTTAGTTACTCATGATAGAGATAGAAATGATAGAGATTAGAAAAGAATTACGAGAAAGATTCATGATAAAACTGCTCCAATGGTGTTAGAAACTGCTGTATCTGAGTTTCTCTTATAGGGCAGAAGTCTCGAAACTCCTCAATAGTTAAAAAAATCCCTAGAAAATGAGAAAAACTTATTTTTATACATTCTGATGTAGGTCATGCTCCCCAAGCTCGCTTCAAGCGCATTCTAGCAGGTCCACTGGTGCAAAAATGGGCCCCTGGCGCTAGTTTTGTGCTTCAAGTAGACAACATCTTCTAGCTAGTATTTAGTCTTTTGAATTTGAAATTGGTCTCAGTGTCTACATGAGCGTTTTAACTATGGATCTTAGCTTTCATTTGAACTTGGGTTGACTCCAATTGGACATCTACAACTCCATACATGGCTGAATTACTCCACATAGATCATGTTGATTTCTCACCAAGATTCAACACTGTACCAAAACAAATGAACAACACAAAACTATGACAAGAAATCTCTAGATAATCAAGGAAATAAGAACATAAACAATTCATTAAATAAAAGAACCAAAATCAACAAAATATGTCAGATAACTTTTTAAATTAACTGATGAATAAAACAAAAATAAGAATAAAAACAATAAAAAAAATATGCATATGATGAAGAGTCATCAGTGCTCCAATCTTTCTTTGCTATTAGCTTCAGATTTCCATCCAATTAAAAGGATTCCAAGAAAATGGGGCACAATCCTTTCAATGCTATTTTTCTTACTTCCTCCTTGTACTCAAGGTACTTGGTGAAAGAAGAATACATTGATACCCAAGGGTTCCACAAAGTTAACCTTTGAATGTATTTTGTGAACCTTCTTGTATAATCTATCTTGTTGATTGTAGTTCACAAATGTAATGAATTCAAGATTCTAAAAATTTCACCATCCAAGTTAAGCATTTTATGATTAAAGAAAATTTTGAAATCTTTCTATGAGTACAATGTAGGAGAAGGGTTATTTAGGAAGATGAAAAAGAAAAAGATATAGATCTAGATTTTCCTAAAGGGTTTGAGCTTTAAAAAAAATGGCAGAGAAAGGCTTCTAACGATCAGGATGATTTTGTAAAACACTTGAGAGGAGAGAGGTTAAAATAAGCATAGAAGAGGGATTAAAAACATAGATTTTAACGATAGTGAACAAAGAACAGGAGACACACAAGGATAATTTAGAACAAGACAACATAGACTTAGACCGAAGATACAACGACACATGATAAGAGGTATAGAAAAGCACATATACGCAAATAAAAAAACATATAAGGTAAGACAAATAAGTGAACACAAATTAATGATATAAAGTACAAGGTACCTGACGATGACATACGAGGATAATTTAGATATTGTTCTAGCATATATCTTACCAGAGTTGGTTGGAGTTTTCTATCACATGATCTTATAACTAGAAGTAGAGTTGTATTGGTTCTGAACTTCCTTCTAAATCAACATATGTAGTTATTTGTTCTAGTGCATGAAGCCAAAGGGTGGTTCATTTTGAATTACACCATTCTTTGTGGATAATCTAGTTTCATAATTATTTCAAATGCACCATCTTTGTTGTGATGAGGATCTTCAACTTCTTTCCATTCAAAGTTCCACAAAAAATGTTGATTGAGAGGTTGCATTACTCGTCATATTTTCTAAATGGTTACCTCCACATTTGAACATACATTTAGACCATAGAACTTTTAGAATGCTTCTTCCTAACTGGTTAGATCCGTTGTTGAGATGCACTATAATGTTTCCATTATTTTTCACTAACAATAATATGGTATCCACTAATACTTATTCCTATTAGAGGATGAGTATCCGTATTAGTAAGTGGACGTCTATCATTTATTAATTTACTATGCCTTACACAAGTATGTGAGTTCTGTCTAGTTTATCATGAAAGATTTTTAACGGATACAACCAGAAGACAAAATGGAAAGAATGAGATATTTAGAACATGTGAAAACATATCTTAAAAGAGGAACTACACAAGGATTATTAATCTACTGTCTAGAAGAGAGTTGACCACACAAAAAGGTATTTTTTTAGATAATTAATCTAAGAAAGTATCTCTCATATAGATATTACTTCTAGATGATTACTCTATTTCAAGGGACACAGTAAAAATCCTTATTCATGTCTATTCTTTTGTTTGAGTATTCATTTGTTTCAATACACACAATTTTTTTTACTACTCAAAAAGTCATTGAAGAGTGATTTGCACAAGGAAAACTTTAATACGAAAAAGACATTTTCCTAAAACAGATAAAATAAAATAAAAACTTTGGAAATGAGATGAAATTGACATTTGAAAAAATATATGTTATGCAAGAGTGCTTTATCTATTTTTTCATATAGCAATTACACTCCTTGCGATCAAACTTTGTCAAACCATATTTTGAAAGATAAACAAATTTAAAAAAGGATTTAAAAGCGTACACTATTTTAGACAATTTTCCTAGCAATTCCAATATAGAAGGATATTTGCTTTTACACAGTTAAGTGCTTAATCAAGAGACCATACTTTGATACCAATTGAAGGTTCTAGAAAACACAATAAATGAGATATTTGAATTGTGTTTTTTGTTTCATTAATACTTCTTCAATTTGGTTGCAAAAATTGTTCTTTATCAAAATATTTAACTTACTTTTAAAAATTGGTTAAGATAGAGTAAGGTTGATTTATAAAGAACTAAAATGTGAGAAATAGGAGAGGATAAATTAGAAATATACATTTTTAAGCTAGTTCACAACAAACAATTTCTACATGCAATCCTCCCCTTACAGATAGATTTCTCTTTAGTAGAGTTTATGGCATAATCCACTATTTTCATAAATAGCATACAAGCGTTCTTAACTCTACCTCTTCAGGCTATGAGTATTTTTCTCTAGCCTCTCAAGGTTGTCGTCCTCAAACATTTTTCAACTTTCTGGCATCCTTCCACTAAGGTTCATGATAGTCGTTGTACTATTTGAAGTATCTCTTAAAGATGAGATGGTTGTTGCCACTATTGGGCTGATTTACATTAGTTGTAGTTTGTGTCTGATTTGACACGCAAGTTTGTTTTGGGATTCTTACTCGTATTGAGATGATGTTACAAATTAATTCCTATGTACTACAAGTGTGTGACGACACTTTGATTGATTTACACTAGCTATAATAACTCTCTATAACAGGATATTTCACTCATTCTTTTTTGATTGATGTGTTCTTACCTTTTCTAGATTTTCTTCTTATTACATAACCTTTTTCCTTTTCTCTTACCCATTGTCACTTGTAAAGGGCTCAGTGAATTCTTCTTAAATACAAAGATGAAGTGTTCATTGAGCATGTTACTGTTGGAAATAACATTGGACGAAGAAAACAATACAACACATCTTCTCCTCGTTTTGCTTATCTATGTTTGGTACGCAAAACACCACTGCATCCCAATTCCTCTAAAAGTGAAAAACAATGTCGAGGTTTATTTTCCTCTAATGAACTGAATAAGGATTATGTTCATCTGCCTCTGATGAACTGAATAAGGATTATGTTCTTATGCCTCTCATACATAAGCGTGACAAGAAATAATTTGCCTCTGCCTCTGATAATCACATCACGCGTCTGATCGTCTAACTCTAAACTTTTATGCTTCCTTTGAAAAAAGTCAACAATTTGAAAATGTCAACACTTTAAAGAAAACAAAGCAGTTGCACTTCCTTTGATACACATCCTAAATTAACTACTTATCTATAGATCTTAAGAAATGATCTAATCATCGTACTATCTACTTTCAAGCTATTTTAAACAGATACGTTGAATCACTACAATATCAATTTTCGAAAGTTTCTATGGCAAATCAATTCCAGAAAGATACAATATAAAACTTCGTGAATTATATTGATTTCTTGCAACCATGACAACGATCAGAAACCCTAATCGTACTTAAAAATATATGTGCCTCCTTCAATGAAGAAACATACAACATACAAGCAACAAGAGATAAGCACATCTGCACTCTCAATATTATTATGCTTCACATTAGTGATAAGAGAATTTCTGAAGCAATAAAATTGTAAACACTTTATGCGAGTGCTAATTTAGAAAAACCCAAAACCTTTTTGTCGTAACCTAACCCAATAGAGGCTTCTTTGCTCAACAGTTTGATTGTATTAAGCTATAAGGTTGAGAAGATTGAACACAATAGTGTAACTAGTAGGAGTTCAAGTGTAAGTCGGATTAAGTGATAAACTAGTGGATTCAATTTTTCACGTTAAATGGACTAGATGTAGCTATTGTATTGATGGTGAACCAGTATAAATCGATGTGTCTCTCTGCTTTGTATTCAGTCACTCGCACTACCTTCTTTACTTTAGTATAGCCATTTAAAAAGTTTCTTTAAAAACACAATTCAAACCTTTCCTTTCTTGTGTTCTTTTCATTCTAAAAACTACAATCCTCTAATTGATGTTATGATTATTACAAATACAATAAAAAACTATTTGATAACTTTGTGTGCTAACTATACATATTAAGTTAGAAAATAAAATTTATATTAACGATTGTGTATATTAAGGTAGTATAAACTATGGGTAAGTTAGGAATAATAGCATGAGCGTTATTAACACAAATAATATTATTATCTAACAAACAACTAATTGTTTTTACTAATAAGAAAGTCCTTAAGAATATTATAAAGTGAACTTTCAACTGATGACTTATACAAGTCAACGCAAAAGTCAATGGAAATGAGTCCATGCGTGTTCTTATAATCACTAATCAAAATAGGGCTACTATGATCATTTTCTTCTGGCCAAGTCAACCATCAGCCAAGACTTTTGATGACTCTTTGTGCAAGACTCAAAGAAGAAAAATATGTGATACCTAAATCATATATTCCTTCAATAAGAGAAGCCTCTGAAAATTTCAAAGCTCGAAAATCCTTCTGAAGAAGTAAACGACTTTTGAATGTCTGTATGAAGAAACAATTCATTTGGTATAGTTATCATCTAATGTTGTCAATGCCAATTAGTCAACTAGTCAATGATTAAGTTAAAGAAGATTTAAATTTTGTATGAAGAAAAAATTCCTCTACTAAAAAATGTTGGTCCTGTGATGTGTAGTATATGTGATTTGGCACTAGAATATGAAGCATTAAGATAAGATTGTTACTAATCCTCTAAATAGTAGAAAACAACTTGTAATAGTACTATGAATACTACATGTCATTCAATGGCTTAATGTACTTTTAAAAAATAAAAAATATATCCAACGACTGTAATTCTAAAATCTCTTTAAAAGGGGAAGACTAGATATAGCAACAGGTGGTCGTGAACTAGTAAAAATTACTCGTGACCCTCTTTGCTATCTCATCTCTTTAAGTTGATTAGTTCTTTATGGTTCAACTTCAATTGATATTTAAACTGTTTTATAATCAAAGTTGAATATTTCGATACAAAATTGAATTTAATATAAAAAGGAAATATTTTTTTTAAAATGGTCATCACAACTCCAAACCATATTTCTTGTATTTTCCATCACCTTAATTGGTATTAGACCTCAATCTCTTGATTGAGAACTTCATCGTGTGAGAGTAAATATCATTTATTGTGGGAAATATGACATAGATGGTTTGTTTTGTATTGTGTTTATGGTCAAACCTATTTTTAAATTGTTTTGAAAATTTTATTAAAAATTTATCCTATTTCTTTTTCTCTCCAAACATAGATTGCAAAAACACTTTGTTGGAAAGTGAAATTTCTATCAAGTAATATATAAAATGCATTAGTTGATAATCTATTTCTTAATGACAACTTTGATTTATAACAATAGCCAATTTTACAATTTAAAAATTTCAAATTTGGTTACTTGTGTTAAATTCATTTTTTTTTCTAGGTAATGACATGTTAATGATATTTTGAGCTATAAATCACAATTCCATTATTGAGATTCCTGCAATACTCAAAGAGAAAAACTAAAATGGAGAAAAACCATATGCATTCATCGAACACTAGAAATCAACATAATTCCATTCTGATTGTGAAATTTTATCTTAGTTTATCGAAGGAAATGTGTCATGTGATCAATTTTCAACAAGAACTTTGAAAAGTTTATGTAAATTTTTTAGAATGGGAAACACAAGAAAAAGGGGGTTAGTTAAATATTTTTAACGTTACTAAGCTATAGTAGAGAAAGTAGGGCATATGAGCAAGAACATAACAGAAAACAAACGATTTATCTTGGTTCACCATCAACACTATAGCCATGTCAAGTCCCTTCAATTTGAAGGATTTAATCCACTAGTTCACCACACATTAACACTTTCATTGAACACCTACATGTTAAACAAATTATGTTCACGTCTTCTCAATCTTCTAGCTTAGTACTGTCAAGTTGTTGATGAACGCCGCCATTAAAGGGCTAAGTTACAAGAGAATAGGTTTAGGTTTTTCTCAAATAGATCTTATAGTATAGTGCTTACAAAATGTTCTTTTATAAACTTTTATCAACGCTAAGGTAAAATGAATGATGACAAGCAAGAGTATATACATGCTTATATCTTGTGTGTTGCTTGTGAAGGTGCAAACACGAGAAAGGCGGTTGAATTATGTTTGCCAAAGTTGATAATTTTTTGCTAATTGTTGGCTAGTTTTTATAATTTACTTAAATAAGAAGCAATTGAATTCAGAAGCAGGAAAGAATGAAAACATAAATAATTTGACACATATTTATCCTGGTTCACCACTAACTTGGCTACATCTAGTCCCCTCATTCAGAAAGCTTTAATCGACCAATTCAAATACCTTGAATTACAAAGCATATGACCCTCCAAGCCATTCTTACCAAAAAGTTTGGCAACCTCATACTTTTGAGAAACTAACTGTTGAGATAAAATCCCAAATTAATACTTTGATGATAATTAAACAAAAGGTTAGTTAAGACTTATAATTATGATTCTAAGTGTTTTGGTATTTAACATATGTATTTGAGTGTGAAAACGAGATAGGTACCAAGCATTACAAAGCATATCTTATTAAAATATAGATAGCCAAATGAGTGAAACAAAGAACGTTCTTAATAGATTTTTGGAAAATGAAGAACGTTCTCCACATTTGCAGACTGACAAGAATGACCAGATTTCTATATAAAGGATTAGATCCAGGAATTGTAATCATTCCATATCTTCATAAAAAATATACAAGGATTAATCTAAGCAAGAGTTACTCTAGAATTAGTAGGAAACACACTTTGCTTTATATAATATATAAAGCAAGATCATTCCAAGTTATGCAAGTGCGAGTACAAACTGACATGCTGGAAAGGACACTGCTATTGTACTTTCAAACAGACTTGCACATGTGATTCAAGGCATGGGATCACTTCAGAAAATTGTCAAGATCAAAACGCAAGTCAGCTCATTTCAAGACAAATTAGAAGAACGTTCTAGGTTCACAAGAACATTCCTGTTTTAAGCAAGAACGTTCTTGGTTTGTGGTTGATGTTATCCATTAACTTACTCAAAGTGCCAAGCAAAAAATGGCTTATTCCATCATACTCGAATCCTTTTGAGCTTCTCAACCATTCTAAGTTTCATTTATGTTCTTAGTGTTATATTAGAATCATTTCTTACTAAGTTCTAAAATCTAGAATCTATTCTCAAACAAGGGTTGAGCTTACTCAGATTCTAACAATCTCAAAAATTATTACTTTGTAACTCAAGGTTATATTGTTCACATAGCTTGAGTAGTTTGTAAAAATCCTTTTATGATTTAAAAGGTAGCTTGTAAAATCCTTTCTGAATTAGTGTAAGGTAACATGTGGAAATCCTTTCTAGGTAGAAAGGTAGAACTTTGTAATAGATCAAGATTGATATGTGAAAGTTGTGCGAAAACCAAGATCGTTCTTACTTTGAGCACTTAGTTGAAAATATCATAATTGTGAGGACTTGACGTAACCCGTGTTGGGTGAAATATGACATATCATTGTGTGATCTCTTTCCTTATCCCTATTTACTGTTTGTCTTATAATCATATTTATATTGATAAGTTAATATTGTTGTTTTCTTTCCAATAACCAAGAACGTTCTTCGTTTGTAACCAAGATCAATCTTGAGTTAAACACTTTAGTTTTTAACACTTAAGTGTTTGCTTCTAACAAAGATGATAATAATAATAACCCTCGCACTCTAAGAAAAGAACACTCAGAAAATACTTCTAACCTTAACAAGTATTTCTCTCTTTGAACTCTAAGATGAATTTGGAATTTTGTGCTTAAGTTCTTCTACTATTTTCTACTTTTCAATGTTATTCTTGTTCAGCCTTGAGTATCTATTTATAGTTAAAATATGGGCTTCAATATAATCCTTGTTTAATTCTAAATTGTATCTTGTTTAGATTGAGTTTGTATCTTGCTTAGATTGTCTTGTCTTTTCAATGTTATTCTTCAAATGTTATTCAAATCTTCTTCAAAACTTGATCAAATCTTATTCAAATGTGATCAAATATCTTTCAAATATTGACTATATCTTCTTTCCAACTTGGTCAAAGATTATAAATATGAATTAAATCTTATTTTAGATTTTCTTCAATAATAAATTTGAATTAGATCTTATTTTAGATTTTCATCAATTAAAAATTTGAATCAAATCTTATTTTAGATTTTCTTCAATTAAAAAATTGAATCAAATCTTATTTTAGATTTTCTTCAATTATAAATTTGAAGCAAATCTTATTTTAGATTTTCTTCGAATACATGAATCTTCTTTCATACTCTTTGAAGTCAAATATATTGTTCTCATAAAATATTTTTGTTATCATCAAAACTCTAAGTATAAAATCAACTTAGTTCCAATAGCTTCTGTTTCCAATGAGGAATGAACGTCCTTATATAGAAGTTGTTTAGGGTTTTTAGCCATTATCTTGATTGCAAGAAATCAACATGATTCATGAAGTTTCATATCATATCATTTGAGATTGATTTCCCAAAGAAACTTTTCAAAATTGGTCCTTCTAATTGATTCACTGTATCTTGGTAAAATGGTTGGGAAATAGAGGATGTGATGATTACAACACAGCTTAAGATCTTCAAACAAGTCGCATATTTAATATTTTCATTAAAGAATGCACAAATGTATTGTCTTCATTAGAGTGTTGACTTTCATAAGAGTGTTGATTTATTTAAGAGCATAAAATATAAATTAGAGTCAGATGCTTGAAGTGATGATATGATTATTAGAGGTAGACGATCACTTTCTTGTAAAGCTTATTAGAGGCATACGAACAGAGCATAGTTGTGTTCAATGGAGGTAGTTGAAACAAAACATATCATGTATTTCCAGAGTCACCAGAACCAGAGCATGGTTTGCATTATCAGAGTCATCCAACAATGCGTCGCCCGCGTCACTGGAGGCGTGTGTCAAAGCTCTTACATGTGATTTTAAAAAAAAATAGTAAGGAGACGTCTAGTTGTTGCTTTGTCTTGGTCCAATTATTCGAGAATACAACATACGAATCTATATAATTCACTTGATCTGAGTCCTACACACTTAATCCAAATTTTAGTGCCTTAAATTATTCCCACAAACTGATTTCGTTTTCATCAAAACAAGTAAGGGTCATAGTTCTTCAAACCAACTTGATTCTAATCACTACTAGAAAATTGCATTTTAGCTGCCATTATTAGCGTCGGAGTAGTGTCGGTGTAGCCGACACTAGGGTAAAATTTTTTTTCTTTCTAAATTGGCTCAACAATTAGCGTCGGATGGGCCGACGCTACGTAAAATAAATCTGACGCTAATTTATTCATTTCATTATTTATGTTTATTTTAATAAGTAGCTTCGGATGAGCCGACACTAAGTTATTTTTAAATTTGTTAATATTATTTGTGAAATCAAATTGAGCCTTTAGTTTAAATTAATAACATAAGGTAAACCCTTCTTCTCTCACACTTTGCCAATGATGAACCATATATTTTGAATCTGAAATTGAATCCATCACCGTTCCATATTGAATCTGAAATGGAATCCATATTGATGAGCCCTTCTCTCACACTTTGTCACCGATTCTCATCCCTCTCAATGCCATGAGTATGGACTCCAAACCCGTTCCCATCTCGAATCTGTGAGTATCAAACTGGTCCCCCTTTCGAACCTGTGACTCTCTCTAACCCTCACTCTCACTCTCACCCTCTCGCTGCCATCGCCGCCCTTGTCTTCCCTCACTCACTAGAAAACCCTTTTGATTTCCTTCTCTTTTCCCCTCATTCATCAACTCTTTTCCTCGTTTCCACTATTGCGAACACACCACCACCATTTTTGGTTTCCCTCATTTTTACTCTCTCTGCGTCATCTCTCTGTTTCTCGTTTTCACATGCCATTGAAAACTCTTTCGACGTCTTCAAACGAACTATTGGTTTTTAGGTATTTTTTTTTTAATTTAGGGATTTTATATCCATTGTTGGTTTGCTATCTATTTTCTCTTCTTAGCAATTTCAGTTGAATACAATCTTAGGGTTCTTTTTTTTTTTTGAAATTTTGTTGTTTAATTGTTTCTTCAAAATCAATGTATAACCCTTCTTCATTTCAAATATACTATTTCAATTTGCAGTTGAATGCTTTCTTATGTAACGTGTTTTTGTTCGTTGTGGTTTAGGAATATGCTGAGGTTTTAGATGAGAAATGGCTTTCGTTGTAGTTTGCTTCATTTGCAATAGAATGCATTAATCATCAACTATGGGGAGAGATGGCTTTGGTTTGCTTCAATTGTCAATTGTTTTCCTGATTTCATAATATCTTTTTTCAGTTTTAAGATTTTACCAATCATAATGTGTTCGAAAGTATGGACAAATGCAACTCATCTCATCTTGATTTTAATGATAATTTTAATCACGATGTTATTGAGCATAGTAGTTTTCTAATTAACATGCTTATCCTATACTTGTATACTCAAATTGTTGTTGGTTTGCCATTGGATATCATGCTATGACCCAGTGACCCTGCTAATTTTTCATTACCACAGCAGGTTCTTATGTTGCATTTGTACTAATGTGTTTGCAAGTTAATACTTGGTTCCTTCTCACTTCCTTCCCATATATATTCATTTGATATATTCATTGCTTTCATTTTGTTTCCTATCAACTTTTATCTACAAATAATAATGGCTTCCTAAAGCTTTTATTTTTCCTTGACTAAGTAGCCTTATATTATCATAATTTCCTCCATACTTCCTTTAATACTGTAACACCCCGTTTTTTTCAAAGCGAGGGTGTATTTTTTTTTCAAAAGAAATTAAAATAAAACAGAGAAATAAATACGTGAATACCTTTGGATAAATATCTAAGTCATTTCAATTTATAAGCAGCGGAAATGTTTTTCGAAATATGAATCCAAAGTATTTACACCTCAAAAAAATGGTACATGGAACCCATCGAAAATAAACTGTCATGCTGACAATATTAGTAAAGATACAATTTTCCAATTTAAAATAAACACAATTCAAAAGAAAGACATTTGTTCCCTCTATGTCAACCTAATCTGATCATTCTACAAAACATACTATACACCCTGAGTGATCTCCACACGCCCCGTGAGATCCTCCTAACGTAGCTCCAGTCAAGCATTCCCATCTGCATCCCCATCCACAGGGTATGAACCGGTAGGATAGTCCTGGCTCTCATCTGAGGGCAAAGCTCAGATTTCCACAATAGTTGTAAATGGTCACCAATCGAAATTAACAGTTAACACATAACATTTAAGTTTTTAAATGCACAAAATACTTTTTCAACTTAGCATGCACCTTAAAAGGATTTTCCATATACTAAAAGTTCATATAATGCTTGCCAAATGTAAATGAAATCAAATAGAGTTCTCAATCCATCATGTAATACATAACTCACCAAAACATTGATAAATCAAATGAGCAATCAATTATCTAACTTAAAATAAGATTTTCCACTAAGCCAATCAATCGGGGAAATCAATTTCTTGAAAGTTTTTAGTGAAAACCGAACTCTGGGCTTAAATCAATTGATTGGGTAAATCGATTGACTCAATCGATTAGGTAAATCGATTTCCTGAAAGACAGAGCCCCTGTATTGAATCCAATCGATTGAGCAAATTGATTTTTGGAAAGACAAAGCCCCTGTATTGAATCCAATTGATTCCAATCGATTTACCAAATCGATTTCTTAAATGATTTGGAAAAAACATATTACAAAATCGATTGGGTAAATCGATTTCGTGAAAGACAGAGCCCCTGTAACTCATCAAATCGATTGGGTAAATCGATTTCCCTGTATATTCTTTCAAAAATACATAAACTTAACTCAATCACATTCAAACACTACTCCAAACTTAACACTTAGCAATACCCATACAATCACCACGACATTATGAGTTTCGAAATAGTTTTGAAAATTAACATGCTATCACACAATTCCAAAACGTGACACTTAGCATAATCAACACAATCACAATGACATCTCAAGTTCAAACACTCAATCATAAACTTGAATCAACACACTTACACACAATTTCAAAACATACCGCTTAACGGTTTCAATGCAATACCCACACATACAAGATGAACCAACAAATCACATGGCATCACCTTGACTCGACAAACCCAATACAGACAAAATGAACCAACAAATCACATGGCATCACTTTGACTTGACAATCCCAACGCAGACAAGATGAACCAACAAATCACATGGCATCACCTTGGCTCGACAATCCCAACGCAGACAAAATGAACCAACAAATCACATGGCATCACCTTGACTCGACAATCCCAACGCATACAAGATGAACCAACAAATCACATGGCATCACCTTGGCGCGAAAATCTCAACACAGACAAGATGAACCAACAAATCACATGGCATCACCTTGACTCGACAATCTCAACGCATACAAGATGAACCAACAAATCACATGGCATCACCTTGGCGCGACAATCTCAACACAGACAAGATGAACCAACAAATCACATGGCATCACCTTGACTCGACAATTCATTTCTCCATAAAATCATTTTCACGACAACATTAGGTATACGCATATATTAAGAGATTCCCCATTCTTAATACTCATTTAACTTAATGATTTTCACAAACAAACACACATTAAGCAAACAGAAATATTAAGAGATTCCCCATTCTTAATACTCTTTTAACTCCAACGATTTTCAAAATAAACATTAAGTAAACAAGACATTAAGAGATTCCCCATTCTTAATTCTCATTTAACTTAAATGATTTTTCAAAACAAACACACATTAAGTAAATAAGACATTAAGAGATTCCCCATTCTTAATACTCATTTAACTTAATGATTTTCACAAACAAACACACATTATGCAAACAGAAATATTAAGAGATTCCCCATTCTTAATACTCTTTTAACTCCAACGATTTTCAAAACAAACATTAAGTAAACAAGACATTAAGAGATTCCCCATTCTTAATTCTTATTTAACTTAAACGATTTCCCAAAACAAACACACATTAAGTAAATAAGACATTAAGAGATTCCCTATTCTTAATACTCGTTTAACTTAATGGTTTTCAAATTCCACACAAAACAAACCCAAACATACTTTCACATTCAATCCATAATTCACACCAAATCATTTTTCCACACAAACCACACAAAGCACATCTCAAATTCTATAATTATCAATTATGAACACGTCGAATACGACGACACAAATCAACACAATCCATCACTCAAACACAACAATTTCATTTACTCAAAATCATACATAAATGAGGTAAATTCATTTTCCATGAAACATTCATCAATATCACCAAAACCCCACATTAGAATTTCACCCATAAAGCATTAATTCGTTTTTCCCCAAATCAACGCTTTAACCCTAACAAATTCTTTTCCACACAACCACAAGTAAGTCCCTAAATGCAAACTAAAAGTTTGGAAGGAGCCCTTACCTTCACTTTAGCTTTTTCGTTCGATTTCGGTACCGTGAGCAAATCCAGTAAAAACCTCCGCTCGCAACGCCGCTTCCAAAGTTAGCTCACTAGCACCGTAGTGTAGTGGTGAACAACTTTACCTTCTATCACTTCTTGAAACAACACTTAGATCTAGATGAAACGGGGAGATTTGAGTTTGAATCCCTAATACCGTTTTTCTCCGTTTTCGAATCAAAGAGGAAGAGTGAAGTTGAGAAATCCTTGCTCTCTTTTCCACTAATCCTTGGGTTTCCATTCTTGAAGTCAAATAACGAAAAAGAAATGGGAGAGAAGGAAGGAAGAAGGGCTGGTTTGCGATGGCAAGCTTCCTCTGTTTACGTATTCTTTTTCTGTTCCTCCCTTTCCACTTCTTCCATATACATATGTATATATATTATATAATATTACTACTAATAATAATATATTATATATATATAATATAAAAATTATATATATATATATATATATATATATAATAATTAAACCCTAAACAAATAAATATCTAAATAACTAGATATTTCAGATATTTATGAAAATCATCACTTCTCACACCATTTCGACAAAAATATCTACTCTCGTCGCAACTCAATTGTCAAATACAATTTTCAGCAACCTGAGATATTTTGAACAAAACCGCCCAGAATTATATTCTTCGAAACCTAAATAAATTATTCTTCGACGAATAATTTTAATCCAATTTTCAAAAATATATTTTCGGCCTTTAACTCACTAAATACCGAAAACTGGGTTAAAAGCCTAAGCAATTTAACACAAAATACCCTAAAATTGTATAACTTAGGATTTTAGAATTAAGGGTCTTTCAAATACCATAATTTCATTTGGCTTGCTACAAATACACAAGCAATGATATGATTATCTAAATTTCTCAACTATCTTATATTTATCACTTAATCTGTTGTAGTTCTTTTCTTCTCTTAGGTGGTTAAAGATAGAAAAATGTGGTTATTCAGCTTGTGAGAAGAGTTGAATTTGTCGGTTTCAAGGCAATTACCCTTGCTGTGGACACTCCAGTTCTTGTTCGCAAGGAGGCTGATATTAAAACAGGTTGGGAATCATTTGGATTTTTCAATAGGAATATTCTTTTTACAAAACCTTTCATTGGTCATTATGGTAGAACTGATTAATATTCTATTTTAATATATATATATATATATATATATATATATATACACACACTAATGGCTTGTTTGGTTGGTTCTTAGACATATTTATAATGCCACCACACTTTGTATTGAAATTTTTTGAAGGATTGGATCTTGGGAAGCTGGATAAGGTATATGATTAGTATGAATTTTAGAAATCAGATGTCCTTTTCCATTACTGTTATTTTTATTGTTGTTACAATGATGAAACTTTTAAAACTTTGAAGCTGTAATTTTCTGACTTCTGAGTCATTCTTACTCATAATCACTACATTAAAACTTTCATCATTGTTTTCACTGCCTTGTGTAGTTTTAGTAAGGTAGGGATTAGTAAGGTAGGCTAGGTTGTTAACTTTTTTGCTTCTGTTTGGTTCAAGAATTAATAAGTTTCCAAAATTAGTATACATGATAAAAGTCAATCTAAAATTTTGATTAGAGTATGAAAGATTGAATAGCAAGTGAAGTGAATCAAATTTAATCTAAGATTTAACATGATATATTAATTAAGTCACTCTAATTGATTGTTCTATCTAAAAATGGTATTTCACTACCTTTTAATGATTCTCTTTTAGATTGTGGGTAAGCTTTTTAAAATGTAAGATCAGACACTCTGCTTTAAATTGTGCAAGAAACTACTGTAATAAGGTTTGTTAGTCTATTTATTTTGTTCCCAAGCCTTTTTCAATTTCAATGTTGGCATGTTTGTTTATCACTCCAACCTAATGTTATTCTACCAAAAGCATTATATGCACCTTATAACTTCTCACTAAACTTTGCAATATTTGTATATGGAACTTGCAGGTTTCTTAGTCACAATCAGTGTATCAGCTGTGATTTTCAAGTCAAATGAAAATGTTAAGAAACAAACTACTCTAAAGGTACTATGCTCGTAATTCCACAAATCCTTTATTTCATTTCCAAATGAAGCATCTACTGATAAACTCTCATGATCCTTATAGAAAGACAAATTTTTTATCCTCAAAGGCTTAATTCAAGTTCTGTTTGTGCAGGGAGATCATAAGTATCTGCTCTTCTTGGTGTAGCTTTTGATCTTTCATAGCTTTGTTTCCTACAATATTTTAGACAATGTTTGACTCCAACATTGACTAGTGAGTCATATCTTTTTACATCTTTATAATGTTATATCAATATGTTTCTTCCTCATTGGTGTCCTAGTTTATCTTGTGTCTTTTCTTGATATTGGTGTTTGCTTGGCATATAACTCTTCTAATTCTGTTGGTAGAAAAAAATACCTAGTTGGTATTCTTACCATTGACTTTCAGATATATTGGTGCTGCCAAGCAGTAATGGTTTTCAAATGTTTGATGTTGACTATAGCGTCGGTCAGACCGACGCTATTTCAAAAAATAAAATTGACTATAACGTCGGCCATCCGACGCAACAAATTTTTCCAGAATAACGTGTCAACGAAGATAAACTAGCGTCGGGTGTTATATCCTATTTGTTAGCGTCGGCTTAGCGTAGGTCTCACGGACGCTATATTAGCGTCGGATATCATTTTGCCGATGCTATGTATTAGTTTCGACTGTTTTAGCCTAGGCCATGACATGGACGCTAATCCGACGCAAATTAGTGTTAGCGTCGGCTTTTAGTATTATAGCGTCGGCTTTTGACCGACGCTAAATCCTATTTTTCTAGTAGTGAATAATCTTCTCTTTTTTGATGACGATTAACATCTATTTTTGTGAATTTTTTTAAAGTAAAGTATAAAATAATATTTTAATGTGTTATAGCAAAGCTACTCCTTAGAATATGCATGTTTAATTTCATAAGATGAAAGATATTCTGAGAGAGTAGTCTAATGTGCATTAGTAACTGAAGTTCCAAATAAGACAAAATTCACTGCTTAAATTTCTCTAAAACACATTCATCTCATGTGTCATCAAACAAAAAGAGAAGACAATAAAGTACATAGAGAGAAAAAAAAATACAAAGAAAAACGGGCAACAAAGGGTTGTGAGTCCTGAGCCCTAAGCCTAGCCATAATCAAACAAAGGGTATTATGAATTTTATACTAATTTTTGGCAGCTTGTTGCATAAACGCCTCATCCTTGGCTTCCAATCGATCAAACATGGTTCCATAGGGAGTTGAAGAGGGTCTTCCAAAAGCAGAGTCTACAAAACCTAAAGCAACAAAAATAGGAGCATTGAGAGAGGGTATCTCAATATATGGGATGAGCACAAGAAAGTGCAACGGTGCTACAAGAGCAACCACAAGGGGTTCTAAATGGACGCCACTAGAAAGCAATCGAATATCATTGGATGAGCCTGGTGATGTGGTTGTTAGGAGCTTTTTTGAATGATTGTGCTTGGCTTTCTAAAGTTATAAGATCCGTAAGTAGATGATCTCACATATTTGTCTAAAATTTTGGGAATTCTAGGAGGTCAGCTACAGTCAATGTTCCAAGTTGTCTCTAATCCAGTTTGTGAGAAATGATAAGACCTTGTTCCACTGTGAGCATTTTTATTTAGGGTGGGGAAGATTTTGGCAAAAAGGAAGGTAAAAAGGTCTGAAGGTCTAGAAAGCCAGGTGGAGTAGATTTTGAGGAGGAAATGATTACACTAGGGGTGGGGTGGTAGTAGAGTCAGATGGGAATGGAGTGAACAGAAAAGTAGAGGTGTCATTTGATGATGTATCAAAGACTAGTTCATCAATCCCTAGTTCAACTTCTTTGGGGGAAGGATGGATAGAAGGTGGTGATATGGGGTCAGGTACTAGGGTGGAGGAGGTAGAAGGTGGAGGGGTTAGGTGTTTGAGTTGAAGTTCTAAGCATGTGCATGAAAGGGTCAATTTTGTATCCGAGGGATGCAAAGTGTTTAGCTAGGGTAGCCTCAAAAACTTCATATAATGTATCAAAGTAAGAAGTAGGTGTAAGGTTAAAGGGAGGGCTAACATTATTGATTGGATGGGGAGAGGGAATGAAAGGGGTTAGTTCAGCGTGGGAGATACGAATAGGTTGCTTTGAGTTTGAATATATCTCTTCTAATTCTTCCTCTAAAGAGGGGTTGTCGAGTCTTCATCGACGTTGGTTTTTTCTTCCTCATCCTTTTAAAACCTTAGAGTCTAAAATACCATTTTTCCTCTTCTTCTCAAAAACCTGTGCAGCCTAAGGTATAGTTAAACAAGTTAAGGCCATAGGTTAGCCAGACTAACATATTCCCAGATATTTCAGAACAACTTCCTTATTGTATTCTGCAAAAATGGGAGCAACAAAATCATCAACCTCAAAGAGAGTAGCCAGATAACTACTTGCTTGACCTATTATTCTTCTGGCATCACCATTGGGTCTAATACACTGCTAGGGGGATACCATTCTAATCTTGATGAGGTTGGAGATGTTGAATATGAGAGCAAATGATAATACCAAATGTTCCTCTTGAATAGAGCCTTCAACTTCCTTTAGAGCATGAATGAGAGAAGTGTGCATAAGTACTTCAATTATCAATGTGGGGGTAGTGGATAAATTTTATTGTCCCTATCCTATAGTTGATGGCATGACCTCATGCATTCTAAGATGACGTGTGGAAGGTTCGTCTTGATCCTTTGAGAGATATTCCACATTAGACCCTTGTGGTCTTTGCTAACATGATCCACCGACCCACCTTTGGGCACCACATGCCCAATAAGTATTTTGAAAATAACTATATACTTAGGTTTGAGGTGTACATACTTAGAATTCACCTTGGGGACTTTAAAGAGTTCTTTGTTGATTTTGAAAGATCCAACCCTTGACTCATACCGATTTTCAACCATCATGTCGTCATTTGGGCATTTAGTGATGGCAACAAGGAATTGTTGAGGGATCTTGATAGGGATACCTAACACTGTGCTTGAAACCTCGCCATCTGTGTTTGCATCAACAAACCTGCAAAACTCTTTTACCAAGACATCCAAAGAAATTTCTTGTTCTAGGTTAAAGTATTCAAACCAGCCTACCACAACAAGGTCCTCGCTGAAATCAAATATGTTCTCAGCTAGTTTTGTGAAATCAACCTTCAGTTCGTGAAGAATCTCAAGTTGATCTAGGTTGCATTGAATTATTGGAGCATAGGAGACATTTCCAATTGAAGGGATTGAGGATGAAATTGATCTCATTGAAGCAAGAGGGATTCAAGGAGAAAGGGAAGTTTAATGGTTTGCAAATAACGAAAGTGTGGGAATTGTGAGAGTTGTGGGTGACTATGAGTAATAAAAACTATGAGAGCCAAAACAATTGAGTGTTCAAAGTTAGCACTATACACACGTGTGAGACACCTGTCAAAACATCACACTTTACAAAAATAAAATTGTTCATATCCAATATTAATTGAATCTAAATTAACTAGAGGCCCGAATAAATTCAATGTCATCCGAGGCAAATCAAATATATTTTTAGCCATTCACTCTATTTTACTATAGGCAAGGCATACTGAAGGTTAAACATCATTTTTAACACTGGCTTTTGTTAAAATATCATCCCACTGATGATCAACGACAAAAAATTTAATGTCTAAAATACGCTTTTGGATATAATCCATTATAGAGTGATAATTAATCTCTATATGTTTCTCTCTTGAATGTACAACGGAGTTTTTTGTTAAACATATGGAAAAAGTATTATCACAGAAGATAGGAATGTCACTCTCATAAATTTTGAAATCATCTAGTTGATGTTTCATCTATAGTAGTTGAGTGCTACAATTAGCTGCTGAGATATACTATACTTTTGTTGTAAATAGAGCAATATTGTCTTGTCTTTTCTCATCAGGAGATCATATTATAACCAAAGAATGTATAGTTTCCATTGGTGCTTTTCCTTTCTAGCTTAACTCCATCATAGTCAACATCACAAAAACCTACCAACCTTTACTCATAGGATGGCTTATAACACATACCAAGGTTAGTAGTTCCTTTAAATATCTAAAGATTCTATTAACAGCCGTTAAGTGGGATTCTATACAGTCAAACTGAAACCTAACACAATAGTTAAGTCCCATGCAAATATTTCTTTAGTTTGAAAACATGATATGGAATTCAGTATCCTCAAAGCCAGGAGCATGTTTGACATACACTTCTTCATTTATGTAACCATTTAAAAAGGCATTTTTTACATCCATTTGATGTTGAGTATATGTATTTTATAAAACAAAAGAAAGTAAAAGTTTGATAGCTTCTAATCTTGCCAATAGGGAGAAAGGGGATTAATTTATCTTTGTCTAATTTAAAACTCTTATCTTAATTCTAATTCTAATTTGGTGACTTACATAATTTTACTAATTTGAGGCAACAATAAAACAGATAATGCATATGTTTAAACAACACATGATTTTATCCTAGTTCACCACCAACTTGGTAGCTACGTCAAGTATCCTCGCACAGAAGAATTTATCCACTAATTCAAAAACCTTGAATTACACAACTTAAAACCTATAGATTGGCAGAGGCAAACTACCCACTTGACCCTGCAAGTCATGTTTTCTCAACACAACCTGAGATCCATAGCCATGTTTTCATTCATAGTCGCGTGATGGTGCGTCCATAATTGATTGGAGCCCACATATCCTTGCGGGGATTTTGAGTTAGTGGTGTTGCTTGGAAGGTCCCACAAAGCCCTTGTGGGGGAGATGATATTCCAGAATCATTACATTGGCATATAAATTAAGTAATAAGGTCTATTTGGGTATGCATTGATTAAAGTGTGATTAGTGCTTTATATAGATAAAAGATACATTATACCTCCTAGTTGTCGTTTGGGTGAATTAATATTATTAATTACCTATACATTATACTGATAAATGTACTTGCTGGTAGTTTGGGGTCAATTAACATGTGATATTGTACTGCTATATTGTTATTATTATTGTACCTCTTAGTCGCTTGGGTGAATTAATGTAATTAATGATGTATATATCTTAATGTTATATTTTTATTGTAATTGTATGGATTAATTAATATTATTAATTATATAGATATCATACTATTATATTTGTATTTTCAGTGTACCACCTAGTTGTGATTTGAGTGAATTAATGTTATTAATTACCTATACATCATACTAATAAATTATGTCATTACTTGTACCTGCTGGTCGTTTGGGGGTAAATTAACATGTGATATTGTATTGTTGTATTGTTATTATTACTGAGTCGTTTTGGTGAATTAATTAATATTTTATTAATATTGGTGAGTCGTATTGTTATATTTTATTGTACCTCGGTAGTTTGTATGGATTAATTAATATTATTAATTATAAAAATATCATAATATTATATTTATATTTTCAGTGTACCTCCTCATTGTCGTTTGGGTGAATTAATGTTATTAATTACGTAAACATTATAATGTTATCTTTTAATTGTTATTGTATATTTGTCAATTTGAGTGGAATAATGCTATTAATTATGTAAGTATTGTACTGTTTTATTTATTGTTATTTATTTGTAAGTATTTTGGAGATGGCCCTTACTTTTGGACGGATGACATTCCTAATCTACTTGCACATATGGGAAAATTTTCAGAAGAATAGATGGAACATCTCACTTAATCTTAGGGGTAGTAGTGGTTAGCTTTAGGAAATTTATTTATGTTGAACTCTAGTTTATGCCAATTATCATTTTGGTACTACATTTCTGAACCTTATAATATGAGTATTAAGTATCTAATTGAGATACTGATGGATTTTAAATTAATTATAGATTATTTGTTTGTTTGTTTGAAATTACATGGGAAATTATATATTTTGTAAAATAGAAAACAAAAACAAATAGGATGTTACATTAAGGTATCAGAGCAGTTTGGTCTTGATTGGACTGTGAGTTAGGTGTAAGCTAACCAATGTCGAATAGTAGTGTAATTGTAGTATACATCCTTGTGACTTTGTGCCATTTGTTGGTATGGATAGGGTAGTTAGCTTTATCCTTTACTCATGATTCTTCTAGACAATATCTTTATTGATTTTATGGCAGGTGCGTGACACTGACTGGATTGAGCATTGCAGGAACGATGCCTCTTAGACGTACTCTTGTTTCTAGTGGGACTAATGATGCGGGAATGGCTGAGATGGCTCAAGCGATGGTACAAATGGCTACGGCTATTGCTATTCATAATCAATGTGAAATGCGAAGGGAGAAAAGAGAAGAAAGAGCGGCTGAATATAGAGGTTTTGCAGACTTCTATAGACATGACCCTCCCAAGTTTCATGGAGATGTTGATCCTGAAAAGGCTGACAAGTGGTTACAAGAAGTGGAAAAGATCTTTGAAGTGATTTGATGCCCACCTAGAGTTAAAGTGAATTATGCCACTTATCTGCTACTTGGTGATGTTGAATATTGGTGGAGGAGCACCAAACTGATGATGGAAGCTGCTCAAGAAGATATTAACTGAGAGTCTTTTCAGTTGAAGTTTTTGGACAAGTAGTTTTCGGTAAGTGCTAGAACAAACTTGGGAGATGACTTTCTGAAGGTTCGCCAGGGTAGCATGAATGTGGGAGAATATGCGGCGAAGTTTGAATCCTTATCACGATATTTCAAGTTTTTTCGTCAGATCGTTGATGAAGACTTTATGTGTCATCGTTTCAAAGATGGGTTGACGTATGAAATTCAAGATTCAGTACTACCTTTGGGAATCACGCGGTTCCAACCCCTAGTAGAAAAGTGCAGAGAAGTGGAGGCAATGAAGAACCACAGGCTGAATCGTGGGGGTACTAGTAACCATAGGGGACCAACACAACCGAGTAATCAGAACCAGGGTCGTAGTAGACCATATCAAAATCCATACCGTCGTCCCCAAGGGTCAAATAAGGGACCATATCGTCCAATGACCTCCATTTCAGATGATAGATGGAGGACTTCAAAATCAAAGCCATACTGTTACCTTTGTGGAGACCTGAGACACTTTGTGGATAAGTGCACACTCAACGACAGTGTATATTTTAAATGCCAGAAGCCCGAACATTTAGCCAAGGATTGCAACAAACCGAAGGCAGAAGCCTCACTGAATGCAACTAAAGTCACACGCTCAACAGCTCAAGGACGAGTTTACAATATAAATGGTCAAGGGACGTCTCTTCCGAATGAATTCTTCCAAGGAGGGTGTGAAATCTCATGTAATATTTTAACCATCATTTTTTACTCTGGTGCAACACATTCATTTATCTCTATGGACTGTGTGAAGCTATTGGAATTGCATGTCACAACCTTATTGTTTGATTTGTCTGTTACCACTGATGCTGATAAGACTTTAATTGCTAATTTGGCATGTATGCATTGTCCTATAGTTGTGTTGAGTAGGAAGTTTAATGTGAATCTCATTTGTCTACCTCTTAAGAACCTGGATGTTATCCTTGGTATGGATTGGTTGTCTTACCATTATATTTTTTTAGATTATGGTCATAAGACTGTAATTTTCCCCGACCCAAAGCTTTCTAAATTCTTAGTCACGCACGAAATCAAGGTTGCTCTTAAGGAAGGAGATATGGAGATTTTGTCCCTAGCTAGTATGGGAGTTACTCATGATGCCAAGATAAAGGATGTACTAGTGGTTAGAGATTTCTCTGATGTGTTTCTGAGTGATGTACCAGAACTACCGCCAGTGCGAGAGACTGAGTTTTCTATTGACTTACACCCAGGTACTGGACCCATCTTAGTTGCACCATATTGGATGTCGCCTTCGGAACTAACTGAACTTAAAGGACAATTGCAAGAATTAATGTCAAAACAATTTATTCGACCTAGTGTTTCACCGTGGGGAGCTCCTGTCTTGTTAGTAAAGAAAAAGGACGAATGTTCACGACTTTGTGTAGATTACAGGCAACTCAACAAGGCCACTATCAAGAATCGATATCCATTGACGAGCATCAATGACCTTATGGACCAACTTCGAGGGGCTGTAGTGTTCTCCAAGATAGATTTGAAATATGGGTATCACCAAATACGAGTTAAGGCAGAAGACATTCCCAAGACTGCATTTTGGACTCATTACAGATATTATGAGTATCTTGTAATCCCATTCAGAGTGACTAATGCACCCACAATATTTATAGACTACATGAATCGTATCTTCCACCCATTTTTGGACAAATTCGTAGTGGTATTTATAGATGACATTCTCATTTATTCTAAACATCGAGGGGAGCATGAGGAGCAATTACAACAAGTTCTATCAATGTTGAGAGAGAAACAATTGTATGCCAACCAAGCAAAGTGTGAATTTTGGTTGGAGGAAGTTAATTTTCTAGGGCATGTGATCTTGAATGAAGGAATTGTTGTCGACCCAACAAAGGTAAAGGCCGTTGTAGATTGGAAGCGGCCAAGGACTGTTATAGACATTAAAAGCTTTGTTGGATTAACTGGCTATTATCGGAGATTTATTGAAGGTTTTGCTAAGATTGTATCTCCACTAACCCAACTTACAAGAAAGGATCAACCGTTTGCATGGACAGAAGAGTGTGAGGCGAGTTTTAGATTATTAAAGGACCGTTTGACGACCTCTCTAGTACTAACTTTGCCACAACCAGATGAACCCTACAAAGTTTATTGTGATGCCTCTCATCAAGGATTGGGAAATGTCCTCATGCAGAATAAGAAGGTAGTAGCCTATGCGTCACGACAGCTAAAAACACATGAAAGAAACTTTCGCACTCATGATTTGGAACGGGTTGCGATAATGTTTTCCCTAAAAATTTGGAGACACCACTTGTATGGAAGTACATTTACAATTTTTAGTGACCATAAAAGTTTGCAATACCTGTTCTATCAAAAGGAGCTCAATATGAGGAAAAGAAGGTGGATGGAAACCTTGAAGGACTATGACTTTAGATTGCAAACCCGGAAATGGCCAATGTGGTTGCGGATGTCTTAGTAGACAAAATATAAGTTTCATGATCTAGACTTCAATGTGGACTTTTCACCAGGAGAATTAAAATTTAGCATGATAACCCTCTCTAATGGGTTAATTGAGGAGATTCAAAAACACCAATTTGACGACGAACTACTTCAGCAGAAGAGACAATTGATTGTGCAAGGGAAGACACCCGAATTCAAAGTTGGGCCAAACAATATTTTGCGCTGCAACAGACGTATTTGCATCCTGGCAGTGGACAAGATAACGTAGATTATTCTTGAGGAGGCACACAAGAGTAAACTGAGTTTTCATCTAGGAGTGACCAAGATGTACCAATATTTGAAGCAAAACTATTGGTGGCCCGAAATGAAGAAATAGGTGGTCGAGTTTGTGAGAACTTTCCTGACATGCCAAAAAGCTAAAGTATAACATCAGAGACCCGCAGGAATGTTGCATCCCTTAGATGTGCCTAAATGGAAATGGGATAGTATTTCTATGGATTTCATCATAGGATTGCCCAAGACGCAGAGGAAGAATGATTCAATTTGGGTGATAGTTGATCGTCTAACTAATCAGCTCATTTCCTACATGTGAGGACCACTCATAATGTGACTAAATTGACAGAGATTGCGAGACTTCATGGAGTTCCTTCCAGCATCGTCTCTGATCGGGACCCAAAGGTTACCTCTCACTTTTGGGGAGCCTTACATGAAGCATTAGGGATGAAGTTGATATTAAGTTCTGCTTATCACCGCAGACCGACGGACAGACAGAGAGAACTAATCAAACTTTAGAAGATCTTTTAAGAGCATGCGCCTTAGACGATCGTGGGAGATGGGATGAATGTTTACCGTTAGTGGAATTCATGTACAACAATAGTTTTCATGCAAGCATTGGGATGGCGCCATACGAAGCTCTTTACAGACGAAAATGTCAGACACCATTGTGTTGGTATCATGATGGTGAAAGTATCATAATTGGGCCTGAAATGGTGCAGTAGACCACATAAAAGATCAGGAAAATTAGAGAGAGGGTGAGAACTTCCCAAAGTCGCTAGAAAAGTTATGCTGATACACGTCGTAGGCCTTTAGAATTTGAAGAAGGTGAACATGTGTTCCTTCGTGTGACACCTACTATTGGAGTTGGTAGGGTTATCAAGTCAAAGAAACCCACACCAAAGTTCATTTGACCTTACCAAATCCTCAAAAGAATCGAACTCGTAGCATATAAAGTTGCGTTACCACTTATTCTTTCCCACATTCATGATGTGTTCCATGTTTCTCAGCTATGAAAGTATGTCCCTAATCCATCACATGTCATTGAGTCGGATGTAGTGCAGTTGAAGAAGGATTTATCTTTTGAAGTACCTCCAACAAGAATTGAAGATAGAAAAGTCAAGTTGCTTCGCAACAAAGAAATTCTTTGGTGTAGGTAGTTTGGAATCAAGCCACTGGAGACACCACTTGGGAACTAGAAGACAAAATGAAAGAGCAATACCCAAAACGTTTCTCCAATGCCAGTTTCGAGGTCGAAACTATTTAAGGTATGTGGAATGTAACAACTAGTCATTTTATTTTATTTTTATATTTTACTTTATTAGGAGTAGAAATAATCATTGATGATATTTTTTAATTTTTGGTAATAATAATAATAATAATAATAATAATAATAATAATAAAAGCATCATTCGACAACCGTTAAAAACAAATTTCATGGCTTAGGTTGAAATGTCACGTTCCCCATTTCTGCCTTAACGTTCTCCACTTCCACTGATAAAAAGGGAAAAACACAAAACGGACGTCTTCCATTCAAAAACGCTATGCGATATAGAAAAAATAGTTTATGAGAGAAAAAGGAAGGAATTTAAGAAGGAGTTAGTGATTCATCCCATCAAGTGTAGCACAATTGGAGCAAAAAGACCATTGCGTGAGAATTTTAATAACGACACTCATATCGGTAAGGGCATCACTCCAATTATATATATGTATGATTGTATTTATTTTGGAATTTGTCATATTAAATATATACTATGTTGAAATGCTTTTATCAAATTTTGAAAACTAAATATGGTGTGATATGTTATTATAATGGTTATGTTGAACATATTCAAAGTGTGGAAAATAAATATTATGTGATATGTTGTTATAATGGTTGTGTTGAACATATTCAAAGTGTGAAGAATAAATGTTATGTAATATATTGTTATAATGGTTGTGTTGAACATATTCAAAGTGTGAAGAATAAATGTTATGTGATATGTTGTTATAATGGTTGTGTTGAACATATTCAAAGTGTGAAGAATAAATATTATAGGTGAAATGTCATTAATAAGTTAGCCTCACATTATATTTATGATTTATTAAAGTGTCCACATTCATGCATTCATTCATAGTCGTGTGGTGGTGCGTCCATAATTGGTTGGAGCCCACATATCCTTGTAGGGGATTTTTAGTTAGTGGTGTTGCTTGGAAGGACCCACGAAACCCTTGAGGGGAGGCGATATTCCGGAATCATTATATTGTCATATAGATTAAGTAATAAAGTCTGTTTGGGTATGCATTGATTAAAGTGTGATTAGTGTTTTATAAAGATAAATGATACATTGTACCTCCTGGTTGTCGTTTGAGTGAATTAATTGTTAGACATAAGTCCATTTTTGACATTATTGACAAACATACATCATGTGATAAATCTAACATTTTAAACTGAGTAAAATTTCAGGAACAACAACTCAACCCTACATACTTGAGACAATTGCTTGCAACTCAAGGAATCAACAAAAGTTGGAAAATTCACTAAGCAAATCGATTAGGCATGGAACGATAATGACAACGAATCCTCTTCATCTTCCGAAGAAGAACAAGCAAATCTATGTCTTATGGCTAAAACATACTTAGATTCGGAAAGTGAGGTAAGTTCATCTAATCCTTCATATGATGAGTTACAAAATACATTTAGTGAATTACATGATGAGTATGTTAGTACTATTAAACAGTTGATTAGTACTAAGAAGTTATTAGAAGAAAAATGCATGTTGTATGATGAGATTAAACTTGATCATGATTCCCTTAAGGATATAAATGAAAATCTGAAAAAGGAAAATCATGCATTGCATAGTGATCTAGAGAAGTTTAATAGTAGTAAAAACCAGTTAGACATGCTTTCTGGTAATCAAAGGAATTTCAATGAGAAATCTGGACTAGGCTATAAACCAAATATGCATGTTAAACAGAATCACAATAAACATGGAATTGGATATAGAAATGTTAAACATTACCAAAAGTATGGTAGATCTAGTCATATGCATAGTATCTTTATTAAACCAAAACAGTGTGCGTCCTCTGTTGTCACATGTCATTTCTGTTTTAGAAAATGACATTTTATGTATAATTGCAAATTTAAAAGACTTGCCAATAGAGGGTGTAAACAAATTTGGAAGGTCAAGACACCAAGGTTTGAAACTGACCCCCTAGGACCCAATTTATATTGGGTACCTAAAACGAAATTCTGATTTTGTTGCAGGTATGCTTGAGATCCACAAGGCACTAATGGTACCTTGATAGTGGGTGCTCAAAGCATATGACAGGGGACAAGTCAATGTTCCTGTCCCTAAGCGCAAAAGATGGAGGATTTGTCAAATACGGTGACAACAATAAGGGCTAAAACGTCTTATACGTGGAAGGGCTAAAACACAACCTTCTAAGTATCAGTCAACTTTGTGACAATGGTTTTCAAGTAAGCTTTTCACCACATTCTTGCATAATTGAGAATAAGGATGATAAAGGTATCAAACTAGTTGGTGATAGAGTTAACAATATTTACATGCTAGATTTAAATGTTGTGTCTGCTAGTACTGTTTGTTGTCTATTATCAAATGCTAATGAGAATTGGCTATGGCATAAACGTGTTGCGCATATTCATATAGATAATTTGAATAAACTTGTTAGCAAACAGTTAGTTATAGGTCTTCTCGATAGAAAGTTTACTAAGGATAGGTTATGTGATTCTTGTGAGAGAAGTAAACTAGTCAAATCTTCTTTTCCCCCAATAGACATGGTCAAAACCAATAGGGTTTTGCAGCTGATTCACATGGACCTTTTTGGTCCATCCCAAGTGAAAAGTTTTGGAGGTAATCTGTATGGCTTCGTGTTAATTGATGACTATTCTAGATTCACCTGGACTTTCTTTCTGACTCATAAAAGTGACGCTTTTCTGTTTTCAAAAAATTTGCAAACTTGGTACAAAATGAAACTAGTCAGAAAATTATGTCCATCAAAAGCAATCATGGAGGTGAATTCCAAAATGATTCTTTTGAAACTTACTGTGAACAGAATGGTATCCATCATATGTATTTAGCCCCTAGGACTCCACAGCAAAATGGTGTAGTGGAGAGGAAAAATAGGTCTTTAGAGAAATTAGCTAGGACTATGCTTAAAGACTCAAATATTCCTAAGTATTTCTGGGCTGATGCAATTAACACTACCACACATGTTGTCAACAGGGTTTTAATTAGGCCAATTCTAAGGAAAACTCCCTATGAGTTGTACAAGGGTAGAAAGCCAAATATTTCTTACTTTAGAGTCTTTGGTTGTAAGTGCTTTGTTTTAAACAATGGCAAGGAACACCTAGGTAAATTTGATCCCAAGGCAGATGAGGGTATCTTTCTAGGTTATTCCCAAACTAGAAAAGCCTATAGAATCTACAACAAAAGAATCTGAACCAATAGAACCAAAGGAAACTGCCCCTCCAACCAACAGTGATTGTGTTGAACCTATTATGGTAGATGAGTTACCTAGGGAGTGGAAGTTTAGTAGAAACCATCCCATAGATAACATCATAGGGGACATCTCTAAAGGAGTGGCAACTAGGAGGAACCTTAGACATTTATGTAACCTTACAGCCTTTGTATCTCAGGTTGAACCCAAGAACATCAAGGAGGCTTTACTAGATAGTGAGTGGATACTTGTTATGCAAGAGGAGTTAAACCAATTTGAGAGAAACAAGGTTTGGACTCTAGTACCTAAACCAGAAAATAAGCACATCATAGGAACAAGATGGGTGTTTAGGAACAAATTAGATGAGAATGGAGTCATCACTAGGAACAAAGCTAGATTAGTGGCCAAGGGTTACAATCAAGAGGAAGGAATAGATTTTGACGAAACCTATGCCCCTGTAGCTAGGTTAGAAGCCATTAGAATACTACTTGCTTATGCATGTATAATGGACTTTAAGCTTTATCAAATGGATGTGAAAAGTGCCTTTCTCAATGGTGATATCCAAGAGGAAGTTTTTGTTAGCCAAACACCTGGTTTTGATAATCCAAATTTTCCCAATCATGTCTACAAGTTAACAAAAGCCCTCTATGGATTAAAACAAGCTCTTGGTATGAGAAAATCAGCAATTTCCTCATACAACAAAACTTTTTAAGAAGAAATGTTGACAAGACACTTTTCATAAAAATTAATGGAAATGACATCTTGTTGGTCCAAGTTTATGTTGATGACATAATCTTTGGATCTACAAACAATAAATTGTGCAAAGATTTTGGAAACTTAATGAAAGGTAAATTTGAAATGTCAATGATGGGTGAACTATCTTATTTCTTGGGATTTCAAATTAACCAAAGCAAGCAAGGCATTTTCATTAGTCAAACTAAATATTGCAATGATTTGATAAAGAAATTCAGTTTTGATAACTTCAAGTCCATTGAGACTCCCATAAGTCAAGGAAACCACTTAGATAGAGATGAGAGAGGTAAACCTGTAGATGTTACAAGATATAGGGGTATGATAGGATCATTGCTCTATCTTACAGCAAGCAGACCTGACATCATGTTCAGTGTTTGCATGTGTGCAAGATACCAATCCAATCCAAAAGAGTCTCACCTTAGTGCAATAAAGAGGATATTCAGATATCTAGTAGGAACTAAGAATCTAGGCTTGTGGTATCCTAAGGGATCTACGTGTACACTAGTTGGATATTCTGATTCAGACTTTGCTGGATGCAAACTAGATAGGAAAAGTACCTCAGGTACTTGCCACTTACTAGGAAACTCCCTTGTGTCTTGGTTTAGCAAGTAACAAACTAGCATTGCACTTTCTGCCGTTGAGGCTGAGTACATTGCAGCTGGAAGCTGCTGTGCACAGATCCTCTGGATGAAACAACACTTATCTGATTTCGGTGTTGATTTAGGAACTGTGCCTATCATGTGTGATAACACAAGTGCAATTAGTATCACTAAGAACCCAGTGATGCACTATAGAACCAAAGACATTGAGATTAGACATCACTTCATTAGGGATCAATTTCACGGTGGGAATATAAGGCTTGAACATGTCTCTACAGCTGATCAGTTGGCTGACATATTTACCAAAGCCTTACCAAAGGAAAGCTTCCTTCACATTAGGATGAAACTAGGTATCATAGATCCTAGTGAGATCTGATCTCTATGTCAAATCGATTTGACACATCGATTGTCCTGTGGATACACAGAAAAATGGCTTTATAAAATCGATTGCTTAAGTCGATTTATGCCATATAGTGTCTATTTTTTAAAATAGAAACACGATAATCGATTTGGTAAATCGATTATTTATCCCAGGAAGCTTCAAATGCTTTTAACATCTCCTTTTTAATTGATTAGAATAATCGATTGACCACTTGGTACATATTTTAAAGAATCGATTTGGAAAATGGATTACGTTGGTCCCAAACATCAAAGTTGAGGAAAGTTTCCAGACTCTACCCTGAGAATCGATTAGGGAAATCGATTTATTCAAGTTGTTTGAAATCTTAACTCAAATGAATCGATTTGGTAAATCGATGCTGAGATGAGTATATTTCTGAACTGATATGGAAGTTTCAGAACTGGTATGGCAATCGATGATGGACATCGATTTAGTAAATAAGGGAATGGATTTGGGAATCGATTGAAAATATGACCGTTGTAAGGTGTTTTTACTAGCCGTTATAGACTCAGAATGACTCAATCGACGGAAGCTCGGAAGCTGATACTGTTGATGAAGGCTGGGAAGCCTCACTAGAGAGACACACAACAGTTCAGGACCTGATGGTCGATGGCTTTGTTGAAACGGTTTCACTACCAATCGGCCAAATGAAGGTTCAGCAAAGAATGCTCATGTATGCTCTCACCCGGATGCTTGTTCCACGATCCGGTAATCATGCAGTTGTCCAAAGGATGGACATTACTTTGCTGTGGGGACTGTGCAAGGAGCTCAAGATGAGCTGGGCATGGATTGTCCTGAGGCACATGCTAGAAGCTGCACAGGGAAAGCTAGTGCTTCCATACCCACAACTAATTACGATGATTCTGAAACACTTCAAAGTGCCATTCGCAAATGAAGAAGTGTCAAAAACCACCCTTTCTTTTGGTGAGTCTATTGTGAACCAAATGCAGCTGAGAAGCATCTAGGCATTAAACTGTCCTTTAGTGATGTTGCTGAGATTGGTTGACAAGCATCTGAAGAACCACATCCCGCAACATTAGATAGTGTTGAACCTCATGTTGAGGAGACACTTGCTGAAGGTAATACAACAGTCTCTGCCTCAACCTTAGCTAATAGTGAGGAACAACCCAATCTAGATGTTTAGGTTTTTAGGTTCTTTGTTGTTTTGAGATGATATGCTATTCATGTGTAATGCTTTTGCTCCATGTACTATTCTATTGATATATATCACAAACTGAGTTTTTGTTTAATTGCTTGATCTATATTGCTGTTTTCTATAATCTGCTTTAATCTGATATTTTTTTTGTTTTGCTCTGACACCATCATCACAAGTGTTCTTTTTGTTACTAACATAGGGGGAGAAATTTGTTGTTGATGATTTCTCCTTTACTCCTTTTTGGATTAACTGACAAAGGGGGAGAAAATTTATAACTTGTTAACTTGTATCACTTATTACATAGTATTCTGCTTCCATTGCTGCTACAAAACTGATAATTTTTGTTGATTTTTGTTGCTCTGATACTGATAAACACTGATAATTTTTGTTGCTCCGATACTGATAAATTTGCTCTAATATTAGTTGCTCGGATATTGATAACTTTGTTGTGATACTGCTTTGCTCTGATACTGCTAAAATTGATCAATTTGCTCTAATATTAGTTGCTCTGATATTGACAAACAAACTAATCTGATACTGCTACATAGTGAAGTTGCAAACTGCTCCGATACGATCTGATACTGTTACATAGCATTTACATGGCATTAATAATGCATGATATTTCAGATCTGTTTTTTTTTTTTTGCTCTAACCCTAAGTCCAAAGTGTGAACAGTATGACTGCTCAAATCTAGGGGGAGCTTCTCTGCTTTTTGTAATTCTATTGTCATTCCTTGAAATTTATCTCAAGTTAAAATTGCATGTTTGTCACTTATTCAAAAAGGGGGAGATTGTTAGACATAAGTCCATTTTTGATATTATTGACAAACATACATCATGTGATAAATCTAACATTTTAAACTGAGTAAAATTTCAGGAACAACAACTCAACCCTACATACTTGAGACAATTGCTTGCAACTCAAGGAATCAACAAAAGTTGGAAAATTCACTAAGCAAATCGATTAGGCAAATCGATTTTGTAATAGGGTTGTATGAAAATGTGTAGTCTGTGATTAAGCAATCGATTAGGCAAATCGACTGGCACATTTATTGAAAATCAATTGTGCAAGTCAGAAGCAAGCCGTTTAGCATGTTAATCGATTGGCAAAATCGATTGTTCCAATCACAGAGACTAAGCCAATTGTTTAAATCGATTGACAAAATCGATTGTGCTAGTTACAGAGCCAAGCCATTTATTAAATAATCGATTAGGCAAATCGATTTCAAAAAGGGTCTCAAAATAAACATGGTCTGTAATAAACACAATCGATTGGCACAATCCATTGAAACAAATTTCTTGTTTAACACATCTCTTTTTAGAGACAAATTACGTAATCGATTAACACATCGATTAGCATGAAATAAGCTAACTCCTTATGATAGAGTAAATCGATTTGGCTAATCAATTTGACAAAATCAACTGAGTCCCTGAGACCAGTACAATCGATTGGAACAATTTTTTTAAGTCACAGAGGAAACTTAGCCTATGGCCAAATCGATCATGTGATTTCATGAATCGATTATGTGTATTAATGAATCGACTTGAGTAATCAATTGTTTTGATCTCTTTGTTGGAACAAAACACCTCAAATCAATTAGGCAAATCGATTCCATTATGAACTGCTTTTAAAGTTCTGAAAAGTGGTTTAAAATAATCGATTAGTTTATGTAGTTTCAAGATTCAAGAAAAACAAGATTCGTGAAATTGATTTGTTAAATCGATTGAGCCTGTTTTATTACATTAATGAATCGATTTGGTAAATCGATTCGTCTGTTGTTTTTCAGAAACTATATAAACATTTTTCATTTACTTCTTCTAATACAACTAACAATTGAGTAATTCTCATAATCTCATATCTCATAGAACTGATAACAAACTTTGAATATTACTTTTTCAGACTTGAACCAACCATCCTTCGTGATCAATAGAGATCTGAAAAAGATTGCTTGAGAAAGAGAACTAGAGAAGAAAACTGCTTGAGATTTTCCGTATATTCATTTTAGATTTTCTATAACAAAAACTCTGTAAACAAGAACGTTGAAAAATCCAGTATTGAAACTGGTAGTTATCTTCTGTGTTAAGGGGTCTCATCAAGAAGAAACTTTGTTGTGATCTTGGAAGAGTTCGGAGAAGAACTCTAGGATACAGTGGTTGTGAAAGATAGAATAGGGAGAGTGTTTTAAGATTGATAGGCGAGGAGTGCTGGAATATCTGTAAAACGACTCTACAAGATTCTATTGGAAAAGGCTATGATCGGTTTGATCTTAGGACTGGACGTAGGCTGTCTAACAGACGGCCGAACCAGTATAAAAATTGTCGTGTACAATTTTCTACCCTTATCTCTTTTATTTCTGCATTGCTTATTTGATTAATCTTGATTGCATGCAATAGTTAAATTTTATATTAATTGACATTGCTAAAATTGTTAATTTGGCATGCTTGTATCTTGATAAATCTGTTGAACAATTCTTGTATATGTTGCACTCTCTATTAGACAATACTTGTTATTGATAATCTTCTATTAGGACTGATATTTGGGACTGTGGTTAATCTTTTGTTTAATAAAATTTGAATTTTGTAAACTATTTAGCATAGTGTTAGAATAGGACTTATTCTTCATATATTCTACTAGACTGAGGTCAATATTCCCCATCATTAATGTTAGTAATTACCTGTGCATTATATTGATAAATGTATTTGCTAGTAGTTTGGTGTGAATTAACATGTGATATTGTACTGCTATATTGTTATTATTATTGTATCTCCTAGTCGTTTTGGTGAATTAATATTAATGATGTATATATCTTAATGTTATATTTTTATTGTAATTTTATGGATTAATTAATATTATTAATTATATAGATATTATAATATTATATTTGTATTTTCAGTGTACCTCCTGATTGTCGTTTGAGTGAATTAATATTATTAATTACCTATCCATTATACTGATAAATTATATCATTACTTGTATCTGCTGGTCGTTTGGGGTGAATTAACATGTGATATTGTACTGTTGTATTGTTATTATTATTGTACCTCTTAGTCATTTGGGTGAATTAATGTTATTAATGATGTAGATATATTTAATGTTATAATTTATTGTACTTTGGTAGCTTGTATCAATTAATTAATATTATTAATTATACATGTATCATAATATTATATTTGTATTTTCAGTGTACCTCCTCGTTGTCGTTTGAGTGAATTAATGTTATTAATTACATAAATATTGTAATGTTATCTTTTAATTGTTATTGTATCTTTGGCAATTTGAGTGGAATAATGCTATTAATTATGTAGGTATTGTATTGTTTTATTTATTATTTATTGGTAAGTATTTTGGAGATGACTCATACTTTTGGACAGATGACATTCCTAATTTACTTGCACATTCGGGAAAATTTTCAAAAGAATAGATGGAACATCTCATTTAATCCTAGGGGTAGTAGTAGTCAGCTTTAGGAAATTTATTTATGTTGAACTCTAGTCTATGCCAATTATCATTTTAATACTACATTTCTGAACCTTATAATTTGAGTATTAAGTATCTAATTGAGATACTGATGGATTTTAAATTAATAATGGATTATTTGTTTGTTTGTTTGTTTGAAATTACATGGGAAATTATATATTTTGTTAAATAAAAAAAATTAAATAAATAGGATGTTACTGAGAGCGTGGGAAAACGAAGATTGTGACAAATACTATAGAAAATAAACAAAACGAAAGAATTTATTTAATTCATAACTCGCATTACACTTGTAACACTTACACATAATATTACAATTCCAATACTTAATAGAAAAGGGCTAAAGAAATTAGAGTCTAAGGTCTTTCTAACTTTGTCTAGACCAAATCCATTTATATTACATATCAGGTTTGAATGACCAATTCTTAATGCATAAATAAATTAAGTTCCTTTATTTAACATCTTCAAAAAGTGTCTTCCTATTTTGAACTTTCATCTTATTTAGTGATGGCGAAGTCTTTCATATTCAGGAACCTACCTTCTGACTTGTCAAACGTAACCAAAGAAAGGAGATGATGCGATCTTCCCTTTTCTCTAATTATTTTGACTTGTTTGGTGGGACTTTCTCTAAATATACAATAGGAGATATAATTTTACAAAGATATATCTTTGATAAAATTGTAGGTACTCCAAGCATTCTTTGTTATTACTTTTAGATTTTCATCCAATCCATAGGATTCAAGAAAATGGGGCACAAGCCCTTCAATTCCATTTTCTTACTTTTTCCTTGTATTCAAGGTACTTGGTGAGGGAAGGAGACATTGATACCTAAGGGTTCCACATCTCAACCTTTCAATGCATTTTGTGAACTTTCTTGCATAATCCATCTTGTTTACTGTAGTTCACTCACAGTTGTAGTGAATTCAATATTTATGAACATGTCACCATTTAAGTTGAGCACTTCATGTTTTAAGAAAATTATAAAGTCTTTTTGAGAGTACAATGTAAAAAGATGATCATTTAGAAAGATGAAGACTTAATAAAGAAAAAGATATAGATATGATTTTTCTAGAAGGTTTCTGATTAGGAAAGTTTAGAAAAATGATTTTGGGTTAGAATATCTTCTATTGAAATGAGTGATTTTGAAAAAAAGTTGGAGGCGAGAGAGGTTTAAATAGGTTGAGGATAGGGATTAAACATAGATGTCAACGAGAAGAAAAGAAAAGGCGATGAGAACGATGATAGAACAACATAAACCGATACTGAAAAGACAACACATATTGACGATAAGATAGATAGGAAAACACTAGAGTGCAAAACGATAATATATTAGATATAAAGTAATGAAGTAAAGTATAAGGTGCCTAACAAAGACAAACAAGGGTAATTTAGCACTTGCTCTTTCACATGTCTTACCAGAGTTGGTTGTACTTTTCTTATTAGATCAAATTCTAACTAGACGCAGAGTTGTCTTGGTTTAGATTATCTAAATACATTAATTATTCATGTCATTAATTAAATTACAAAAATGAAATTTTTTCTGAAGTTGACATTTAAGTTTCCAAATGGTTTTATTGAGATTTTATAAATGTTAATTATTTTACATCGTCGTATATGTCACGTTATTTAAAATATGTCACATCACTATTTTTTAGTTAAAAAATTAGAATGAGAGATCAAAATTGTCGACTTTTAAAATATAAAAATCAATTTTATAAATTAATAAAAATAAAGACTAAAATTGCAATTGAAATATATTTTTTCTCTATAACACGAGTCTTACACTATTAAATTCTCTTTTTGTATAAATATTGCAAATCACTCTTTGGTTTATGAATCACTACACCATGAGAAACTATTGTTACTATTGTTGGAATGGCCATTTTCATTGGCGTTCCAAACATCCAATAAAAACAAATTATGTAAATTTTTATATGTTCTTTTCTAATCAGAATATGGTTCACCCTTAATGATCAACATCATTTATTTGTTTTATTTTTTTAGTTTTAAAAAGTATAATATTAAAAATAGTTTTACAAAATAGTTTTATTAAATAGATAGTGTAGATTTTGAAATATTGGCTAAATAGCATTCGGTTCCTTAACTTAATTTTAGTTAACGTTTTAGTCTTTTATCTTTTATAGTTTCATTATAATTTTGATCCCCTATTTTAGTTAAATCACGAAAATAATTCCCCTTTCATATTTTTCTTTAATTTTGGTCTCTCAAATAAATTTTTGATTCAAAATATATATAATCATAGATCTCATATATAATTGTTGTACGAAATCTTGAGACATAGTGTGACTTAAATAAACGTAAAAAATAACATTTCATAAGTTTTGGACTAAAAATATATTTGAAGACCAAAATTGAAGAGAAACAAAATAGGAAAATTATTTTCGTGATTAAGCTAAAGTAGAACACCCAAAACTGCAATTAAACCTTGTTTTTTTTTCTTCCTATTTTAGTCATTTATTTTAATTTTAAATAACAATTTAATCTTATATGTTTTTTAAAATGTCAGCAATATCATTCTCTTAATTACAAAATTTCAAAAAATTCAAATCAATATTACTATGGACGATTACCAATGTCCAAATGCGTGATTGTATAATTCTGTTTAACGTCAATTCCAAATTCAGTTTTGTACCAATGTTTTTTTGAAGTTGTGTTCATTTAGGGAATTGATAGTTATGAGTTGTAAGTGGTATGTCCTAACACATCATTTTTCTCTTTCTTGCAAAAGTGTATCATAAAAATTAGCATTTTCTGACAAATAGAAACTCTTGCGAATGTTAACTCCACAATGACTTTCATACAAGTACAACACTCTCAATTCGTAGTGTTTTATGAAAATTCACTTGTGGATTTGTACCTTTTCTCAAATAAGGATCACTTCACTATCATTTGTTCACAACAACACCTCTTTTTCATCTTTAATACATTCTCATAATTACAAAAATCCAATTAAACTAAACGCAAACAAAATAGCTGAAAGACTAAATTGACCCCCATTGGATATATAAGGAAAGATGAATTACAAAATAGCTGAAAGACTAAATTGCCCCCTCAAACAAAAATTCAATTAAACTAAATGCAATGAATACTACAATTTTAATGCCTCCTTGAAACGAATGCTGAAGTTATTTTCCAGGCCTTTCTTACCAATCATAGGAACATTTCCTTTCTGCATCATAGCTACAAACTCGTTATAGTCTATGCGCCCGTCCTGCATACAATAAAAAACGATTGATATTAATCATAAATGTAAAGAGGCATCATATTTTCAAAGGTGTTTAAATTTTCAGCAGAAACATTGAATATAAAATAACTACATTCATTTACTTGTTCTTGTTCATACTTTAGAGGAGAGTGAGTGTGATGATGGGTTTCAAAGTACACACAAACAATAGAAACTTCTGTATCAATTTTTAGTTGAAGATCTCATATTAGATGAGGTGTTTATAAGTGGTGGGTAGTCCTCACCGTACAAGCCGGTTATGTGAGGTGGGGTTGTGTTAAGTCCAACCCATATTCTAAGATGATATCAGTCAGAGTCTATCCAATATTCATTAGACTACCTACTATCAGGTCACCTTATCGAACCACTCGAGTATGTTCAAACAAAAATGGTGTCCAAAATAAGTAGATTCAATGATGAATTGATGTCTCCCAAGTCCCACAATATTTCATTTTAACTCAAATCAATAATTTGAATGAAAATAAGAACCACTGTTACTTGTCTAACAATGTAGTCCCGACTTTCGTGTATGGAGAAAAAGTTTCTACAAAGAAATGTTAATTCAATTCCATGATCAAGCCAACAAAAGTTATTAATGTGCCTGTCCCTCAGAGGCAGTTGTTCCTTTCAATAGAAAAAATGTCTCGAGTTGAATGTTCAAAGAGGAGGTAGGTAGAAAGGATAAAAAAAACAATTTATTTGAACACAATCAAATATGGAATTTAAGACCACTTACATTATCCTCATCAATTTCCTTGATTATCTCTTCCAAGCGAACATCTTTAATGCCAAACTCCTCGCAAGCTTGTTCAAGTTCTTCTTGAGTAATATAGCCACTTCCATCTTTATCAAAGTAAGAAAAGGCTGCGAATAGATGATCTTCTCTTTCGATCTTGTTAAGATGCAATGTTGCGGCAATGAACTCACCGTAATCAATCGTCCCACTGTTATCTACATCAGCCTACAATTCCAAGGTACAGCAATATGTTAGATTTGAGTTTGCCTATTAAACAGAACAGATCAATTTATTACTGTGAATCTAAGATAAAGTAAAAGTTCTAAGAAACATCACAGCCCTATTTCTTCAAATTTTATACGTGTTTTATGGTATCTCATCGGAAAATCCAAGTACACTGTCAAATGCCACATATACCACTCGGAATAAATGTCGAGATCAAATTCACAAACGAATAATTTTATGGAAGATTTTATTATTATGTTGTGACCAAGAAAGTATCATTAGTTAAGTTAGTTTTCAAGATGCAGATCTAACTATTAAGGGCAAGGACTTTCGTGTCAGAAACAATCAAAATGAACTCTAAATAGTAAGACCCGATTTTTGCATTTAATCAATCATCTATAGAAAACTTAATAATTAATGTAAAAGATCTTCACTTTCTATTCATTTTGTAAATCATCATAAAACTAATCACTTGTTTTCTTTCTATTTCATAAGATGTACTTAAAAAGATACTCACCGCTTGCATTAAATCATAAATTTCAGACTCCTTAAGATTAGCACCAACTTTTTTCAAACCGACTTTAAGTTCTTCAAAAGTGATTTGACCACTGTTATCTGTATCTATCATCTTGAACATTTCTTTTAAGCCAGCCAATTCTTCTTCAGATAAGCTCTCTGCAATAACCTGAAAAACACAATTGATGGTGAAATGAATAGGTTCAAATTATAACATTGAATTTCACCTTGCAGCCAGAAATCCATAATGAAAGATTTCCAATTTAACACATTTAGCATAATTATCACTGCACTCAATTTTATGTATCATGTCCAAATCACATAAAGAACGGCATTGAAATTGCAACATCCATAGACTTACTATAAGAGCCATTTTCTTGAGCTTGTTCATAGCAGAAAATTGCTTCAAGCGACTTAATACAGCAGAATCAAGTGGCTTGTCAGGAGCTACACCATCAACTTGAACCCAAGGATGACCTGCACGAAATTACGCATGAAAAAACAAAGTTTAATGGAATACCATATTGCTTAAAATTTTGAAATAATAATTTAAAAGCGTAAAAAAGTTAAACAACAAAACGACAATAGAACTATTATATTTCCTGTATCTTAGGAGAAGTCGCGTGAATCTTGTGATTCCAAATAGGCGACATTACAATCCATCCAGAGACATAAAATATTGCAGAGACATTTATTGAAGTGAACATTTGAATGTATGAAAGTATGACTAAATGAGCACATGATATAGATACCTATAATCAAATATGTTGTGTTTCATTTTTTATAATACAAACAGAGCTATAAACCTTTAGAATGCACCGACCACAACAACAACAAAATGTAGCCTTTATTATTACTTCAAACTTTTGATACATGACCAAATCATGTTTATTTGTAAGTTAAAGATCCAGCTGTGAAGTATGTTTGGTAATGATTAATTTTTCTTTGAAAATTGATGTATGGAATGAAAGATCTTTTCTTCTGTAGTGACTAACACAACTGTCAAGTGAAAATTGTGACAAACCACACAAAAATCAACATCATTATTGTTCAACTAACTCCCACGTCCTTGCAAATACGAAAAACCAACATCACAGAAAATCAGGAGTTATAAGGTTAACTTGGTGGTTGGACTGAGGAATTAAGAAGTGGAGTGATAAGGAGATTGAGGATTCAATTCTCAACACCAACAAAATACTAACTATACTAACATTTGTCATTAAAAAAAAAAGACTTAAGAAAATCAATTAAAAAAGTCATATTACATAATACTTGATGTGCAGTAATCCGCCTTTTAGGGTCACGCACAAGCATTTTCCTGACTAAATCTTTTGCACTTTCAGAAATTCCAGGCCAGGGATCTGAAACAAAGTCAAGATCTCCATGCAAAACCTGTTCAAATATCCCTTGTTCACTTTCTACAAAACCATTATAAGCATAAGATGGAAGGGATATCAATAATCAGAAAGAAAAAAAAATATAGGTATAAATTTACATGAGCAGAGATCAAAAAGATATTGTTTAAATAAATTAAAAAAGTATCTCACCAGCCCAAAATGGAGGTACTCCACTCAAAAGAATGTAAAGGATAACTCCAGCACTCCAAACATCGGCTTCAGGACCATAACGCTTTTTCAAAACTTCTGGGGCAACATAATATGGACTGCCAACTACATCAATAAATGTATCACCTGGAAGAAAAATATCGATCAGGTTTTCTCCGTGTATTTACTTTTTCAAATCGTATGAAGCTTCAGCAGTGCGATAGCCGCTATTTGACAACATTTTATACTGAATATCGTATTGCAAAACAATAGCATTTTTTTCACATTCTACTATGTTGTCGTGCTATAGCTGCTATTTAACAACACTTCATAAAAATATAATATGACCATCATTAAGTACCTGGCTTAAAGAACACAGATAATCCAAAGTCAATAGTTTTGAGTAGTGAATCCTCTTGCTGATTGACAAATAGAAAATTCTCAGGCTTAAGGTCTCGATGCATCACACCTAGAGAATGACAAGCTTCAACAACCCCAACTATAGTCCTAATAAGTTCAGCTGCCTTTCTTTCGGTATAATGCCCGCGCTGAATAATCCTATCAAAAAGCTCACCGCCTGCACATAACTCCATCACAACATGGACAGCCATGGCATCCTCATAAGCACCTTTAATCGATATAACATTAGGATGTCCAGCTAAATGGTGCATTATCTGAATTTCTCTTCTCACATCCTCAACATCCTCATCGGTTACGAGCTTCCTCTTTGCCATAGATTTACAAGCATACTCATGTCCAGTTTCTTTCTCCACACACAAGAACGTTGTCCCGAACTGACCTTGTCCAAGTTTCTTCCCCAAACTAAAGAATTCCTTTAAATTATCGGTTTCTCTCTGCAACACCGAATCAACACGAAGTCCTGCACTAGAAACTCTCTTCACAGAAGGTTTCCTTTGTTTCTTCTTCTCTGGTTCTGGTTCTAATTCCGTTTTGGATTTCGTCTCTTGTTTTGTTTCTGGTTTCGGCATAGTTATCTGCTCAGGAGGTTTGTTTTGAACAGGCAAAGGAGATTCAGGCTCATTGGTTGTTACATCATTTACAGATCCTCTAGTAGACACTGATCCTTCAGGATCAGGTGATTGTGACCGCCAAATTGCCGCAGAAAATGATTGAATAATACCATTCTTTGAAATGCTAGGACCAACACATGTGTTCCCCATTTTGTGCAACCAATTGCTCAACTTTTCATCACTCAGATCTTTGCCTATATCATCTGCTAACACAAAATACAAGATCTGAATGCAAACTTCAAATCCTTAATAGCATACATCTAAGTCAAACCCTACATGTTTTATCAAAAGATTGCTATAAACAAACAAATCCAAAGATTCAATAACATCAACTAAAGGGTGGTATATATTATTGTAAAAGATTAATAGCTAATGATTGATATTGACAAAAAGAAAAGTACAGGGAAAACGCAAAAGTTTTAGAAATCAGCAAAAAGTAACGAACAGCCCCAGTAAGTAAAATGAAGAAAAAATAAGACTTTATTGAATTTTAAAAGTACCCGTTTAAATAAATGCATCAAAAGAGCATAAATCAGGAATTAAAAAGAGTAAAAGAAGCTCAATAAAGTAAAAGGATTGAAGTAGTACACAGAAAAGGAAGGGTAAAGGGAGTTGAGAGAGAAACTAAGAATAAACTTGAGGAAATGAAAGAGGTTGGACCAACCTTTGAGTTTACCAAGTCGTTGAGATTGGAGAATTACATAGACAATAAAAATGTTTGTTTCTTGTTGTGTTTGATTTGGTTTTGTTATTAAGATGAGACTATGGTTCTGTGTGTGCTTCGTTTTCGTTTATTTCCAAGTTAGCTAGTTCAATTTTTTTTTTTCAATAAATAAATATTGCAATAATCTGCTTTCTTATTTTAACATACCTTTTTATTTAATTAATTAAGAATTGAAATAATTATTTTCTCCTTTTACTTTTTTGACAATTTAATAATTTAGTTAAAATATTAACTTATGTAATTAAGAATTTATTTAAAATAATGTAAAAATATTTATATTGTCATACCATCACATCCATTCATAAGTATTATTTTATAAGTAATTATAATAAAACTTAAATAAGTCTTATAAAATAAATCATATGTTTCAAAAGATAAATACATGAACTTTTATATTCATAATTATTTTATGAACAAAAAAAAATTCATAATTAGTTAATAAATAAAATTGAATAACTTAAATTGAAATAGTAATTTTATTTGTACAATGAATATATATTATTACCATATGAATTATTATTGTTTTAATAATAAGTTATAACTATAGAAATGACTTTTTAAATTAAGTAATTAACATTAACTGAATAATAAATTTTAGTTGAAAACAACTCATTAAGGAGAATAATTTCGAATTTTCATTAAAATGATTTTTGCTAGATTTTAATTGTACTCCAAATTATTAAAAGTTATTGATTTAAGAATAAGAAGATTAAAATAAAATAAAAAAAAATAAAAACTACTTTTAAAATCATTCCTCTATCTTTTAAAAAATTTAGATGTGAGTGTTTTAGCCTTTACTTCTATAATATGATTTTTATTTACTTTTTTACTATTACTACATTTATTTATATATATATATATATATATATATATATATATATATATATATATATATATATATATATATATATATATATATAAAGAGTATGTTGGCGCAAAAATCCGTGGGGAAGCGATGAAAACGCGTTCCAACAGTCCAAATGAAAACGCCAATTCATGTTACTATACCATGGCAAAAAAAGTTATTTTGTTGTATAATTTAAAAAATTAGCTATTTTAGAATTTCTTAACAGGGATATTTTTAAAAAGATGAAAAGAAATAATGTTGTGTTTAAAAAAAATTGAGTAGGCTCTTGAAACAAAACACGGCTATAACAGGTAAAGCACTGTCATTAAGGATGGGAATAGGCTAGGCCGTTCGTAGGGGCCTATGGCCTGGCCTACTTATGGCATGGTCTGACCTATTTAATAAAAAGGTTAGACTCAGACTGTTTTTAAAGCCTATTTATTTAAATAGGTCAGGTTCAGACTTATAAAAAAGCCTGTTAGGCCTAACAGACCGGCCTATATATTTATTATTTATTAATATTATTTTTTATTATTATATTAATAATATTATTTTCTATTTTAAATTCTATCAATTAGGCAATCAGTTACTAATCATTCCATATTCAGTAGTCGTTCCATATTCGGTAGCAGTTATATATTTGGTAGTCGTTTTATATTCGGTAATCGTTCAATTAGTCAATCACCTAGTAGTTATTCCTTATTTGTTTAACAAGTAATAATGGACTCGTTTAAAAAGGCTTCCAAGTCAGGCCAAACTATTAAAAAGGTCAGGCTTAGGCCGAAAAAAAGCCTATGATAGGCCATAGGCCAGGCTTAGGCCAAAAAAATAAATCGTAGGTCAGGCTCAAGCCTTTCAAAGCCTGGTCTAGCCTGGCCTATTCCCACCCCTAACTGCCATGGACCATTTTAACAAAAGACTAATGTTATACTTTGAGAGAAATAAGATCGAATCACTAGAAGTTTACTATTTCGAGGCGATGAATTTTCTCCCAAGGTAAACATAACTTAAATCAAGCAATGCCATTATGTTATTTCAGAAGTTTAAAAAAAAACTTTTTGGAAGATAACAATGCCATCGATAGATATTATTGAGTTGATTCGCACATTAGGTCGCTCTCTTTAAGACGTTTCGAGGCACTGCCCAAATTGTTTAAGGCAGACTATCAACCACGAAATCCCCAAGATAAAACAACCCAAATATTAGGGATGGCAATGGGTAGGGTATGGGTATGGTACTATAGTACCCGTACCCATACCCGCAATTTAAAAAAATACCCATACCCGTGCCCGTACCCTCTTGGGTATCAACTTTAATACCCGTACCATTACCTTCTGGGTACCTAAGTGCCCGTACCCATACCCATTACCCACACTTTAACTAAAATAAATTGATAAATAAATATTATTTTGTGATTCAATTTAAAAAGTGTAAATACCACATATAGTCTCTTAACTTAATTTCAGTTAACGTTTTAGTCATTTATTTTTTTTCCCCGATTTAGTCCTTTATTTTAATTTTAAGTGACAATTTAATCTTTTATGTTTTAAAATGTTAACAATGTTATCTTTTTTTTACAAAAATTCAAACATTCATCAAAATTTTAAAACAAAACTCATAAATTTAATTATATTCTTTAATATAAAATAAACTTTATCAAATTTGTAACTCAAATCTTCAAATAAACTCATATGTGCCATTTTTTATTTGATTTTGTTAGAGATAAAAATATGAGTTTATTTAAATATTTAAGTTATAAATTTGATGAAATTGCATTATATTGAGGATGATAATTAATTTTATGTGTTTTGTTTGAAACTTTTTGATGAATTTTTTGAAATTTTGCAAAAAATAAGGATAAAATTGTTGACATTTTAAAATATAAAATAGGCTTAATTGCACTTTTGGTCCCCCTATTATAGGTGAAAATTGAAAGTAGTCCCCCCATTTTGTTTGTCCCCAGTTTTAGTCCCCTAAACAGAATTTGAGCATGAGCTATCATATTTTTAATGACGTGTCAATAAATTGCTGATGTGGCATACGCTGACATGAAATAAAGTTATTATTTTATTATTTTTGATTAAAAAAAATAAGTTTTATTTTAAAAAATCATTTTAATAATTATGTAATATTTATAAAAATACAATTATATTTTTTAAAATAAAATTAAAACAAAAACCTAAATCCAAACTCTTTGTGAAAGGAAAGAACTTCAAGTCATCGTCTTCTCCGTGCGTTCATCGTCTACCGTCTACCCCTGCGTTCAAAGCCCTGCGTTCGTCATCGTCTTCTCTGTGCGTTCATCTTCTCTGTGCGTTCGTCTTCTCTGTTCATCTTTCTTTTTCATCAGTTATAAAATGGCGAGTGAAGATACAAAGTTTTGTGCTAGGTATGTGATTTTAGGGTTTTCGATTTGTTTTGTTATTAACATTATTAAACTCTGTTCGATTTTAGGGATTTTAGGGTTTTCTCAGGGATTGATAATAAGATGAATACTGTTTGTTAAATTTCATAGTATTGTACTTATTCTTTGAGTAAGTTGTTTCTGCTAATGATAAAGCCTTGTATTTGCTTCATTGATATTTTAGGTTCAGAAGCAATTACAAATGAGAATTGAAGCTCAGGGTAAATACTTGCAGAAGATCATAGAGGAGCAGCAGAAATTAGGCAGTACCTTGACAGCCTCGGAAACGTTCCCGTTGTCCCATGAAAAGCAAAATCATCCCCAGTCAGAGCCTTTTGGGTCTAGTGATGCCCTTGCAGATACTTTTTCTCCACTTAAAAAACAGAGAATTGATGAAGGTTCAAAGGATAGCTTCGATGCTTCCCAAGTTCCAAGAAAGACTGCACAGAAAAATGATTGTAATGTTGGTCTTATGGATCCAAACTTGTATGGAGATGATGCTGGCTTGGGATTTGATTTGGAGACAGAAAACGAAGAAGACAATGAGAGTGAGCAATAAGAATTAGGTTATGTTTGTAGTTCAACATGTGTCTTATTGTAATATCTAGTAGAAAATACAGATCATGTTTTTGTAAATTATATTCCATGCAATCCATTTGTATATATTAATGTAGAGATAGATGCATTCTTCTCTCCTGTTGTGAGAGTCATAAACACCACCGTGCTCCCACGGTCAACAGAAATGCATTGTACATGTGGTCATGGATGATGAATGTTGGGAGCTGGACACTTGTCATCTATCAATGTTCACGTTGTTATTATTGTCCAAGTTTCGAAGTTGTTAATTAGCTAGTGAAGGCATTGTTTTATCATTGAAGTCAACATATGAGATAAGACTTATTATTGTTGAATATAAGAAAACAAGCTTTCCATTGGTTTAAGTTTTATATGTTGTACCTGTAGTGAATGTTCACTGTAACTTTTTTTTTCTTTCCATTCTGCTGTTTGGTGAGACACACTAGAAAACAATTATTTTCAAACCAGTCTCATATCATTAGATTGTGTTAAGTTTGTATGCATGTTAAATTTTACTTTTCATCTTCTAACTTTGTGTAATTGGATTTTTATTGAAAAAAATAAACCTCTTCATCTTTTGAAACAAGTCCACACAGTTTGCCAAGACTTCTAATTGAAAATTTATGTAGAAGTAATGCTTGAAAGAATGACAGTCTTACATGAAAAGCTTGCTTAAAAGCTTTGCAGAAACTTGATGCTTAAGCCTAAAGGCATAGAAGCCTGGCAGCATAATCAAGAAGCATCATGCTCAAGATTTTGAGAGAATAGTCTCAAAGACTTCACCTTCAGAAGCATTCACAGATCAAAGCTTTACTAAACAGTTAACTATTCCATTCTATGTTTATTAGAAGATTGAAATGTCAAAAGAACATCACTCTGAACATACAAAATATGCTGCAATGAGAAATACATCAGAAAACTAAACACATAAGTTTGAATGCTTTATTCTAGTATTAACAACAAATACAGAAGATGGACCAAGCAACAAATATATCATTATCTAAGGTATAATGTGTCACAAGAGATACATGTTAGCATGTTAGGGAAAACATTACTCAGAAGCTTGATCTGTCACTCAATCTTGCTACAAGATTCAGCTTAAACAAGATAAATTAAGCTTTCTTTCCCACGTCATAAAATATCAAGTGTTCACATTACTATCATTACAACCATGTGTTGTATATTTCCCAAGCAAGCTAGTTCGTAAATTAACTTCATATTTCTTTACAAAAATTATTAAAAAATGTAAATGAAAGTTATGAAAGGGAAAACAATAAATGACACATTTGTAAATGAAAATTTGATATGGTATTGGTAAATAAAATTCTTTTACAACTTCATTTTCTTTTGAAGTACACAGTAAGAACAAACTATGTTTTTTTCCTTCAAAACTCTCATTGTCTTCTTCGTTTTCTGTCTCCAAATCAAATCCCAAGCCAGCATCATCTCCATACAAGTTTGGATCCATAAGACCAACATTACAATCATTTTTCTGTGCAGTCTTTCTTGGAACTTGGGAAGCATCGAAGCTATCCTTTGAACCTTCATCAATTCTCTGTTTTTTAAGTGGAGAAAAAGTATCTGCAAGGGCATCACTAGACCCAAAAGGCTCTGACTGGGGATGATTTTGCTTTTCATGGGACAACGGGAACGTTTCCGAGGCTGTCAAGGTACTGCCTAATTTCTGCTGCTCCTCTATGATCTTCTGCAAGTATTTACCCTGAGCTTCAATTCTCATTTGTAATTGCTTCTGAACCTAAAATATCAATGAAGCAAATACAAGGCTTTATCATTAGCAGAAACAACTTACTCAAAGAATAAGTACAATACTATGAAATTTAACAAACAGTATTCATCTTATTATCAATCCCTGAGAAAACCCTAAAATCCCTAAAATCGAATAGAGTTTAATAATGTTAATAACAAAACAAATCGAAAACCCTAAAATCACATACCTAGCACAAAACTTTGTATCTTCACTCGCCATTTTATAACTGATGAAAAAGAAAGATGAACAGAGAAGACGAACGCACAGAGAAGATGAACGCACAGAGAAGACGATGACGAACGCAGGGCTTTGAACGCAGGGGTAGACGGTAGACGATGAACGCACGGAGAAGACGATGACTTGAAGTTCTTTCCTTTCACAAAGAGTTTGGATTTAGGTTTTTGTTTTAATTTTATTTTAAAAAATATAATTGTATTTTTATAAATATTACATAATTATTAAAATGATTTTTTAAAATAAAACTTATTTTTTTTAATCAAAAATAATAAAATAATAACTTTATTTCATGTCAGCGTATGCCACATCAGCAATTTATTGACACGTCATTAAAAATATGATAGCTCATGCTCAAATTCTGTTTAGGGGACTAAAACTGGGGACAAACAAAATGGGGGGACTACTTTCAATTTTCACCTATAATAGGGGGACCAAAAGTGCAATTAAGCCTATTTTATATTTTAAAATGTCAACAATTTTATCCTTATTTTTTGCAAAATTTCAAAAAATTCATCAAAAAGTTTCAAACAAAACACATAAAATTAATTATCATCCTCAATATAATGCAATTTCATCAAATTTATAACTTAAATATTTAAATAAACTCATATTTTTATCTCTAACAAAATCAAATAAAAAATGGCACATATGAGTTTATTTGAAGATTTGAGTTACAAATTTGATAAAGTTTATTTTATATTAAAGAATATAATTAAATTTATGAGTTTTGTTTTAAAATTTTGATGAATGTTTGAATTTTTGTAAAAAACAGATAACATTGTTAACATTTTAAAATATAAAAGATTAAATTATCACTTAAAATTAAAATAAAGAACTAAATTGGAAAAAAAAATAAAGGACTAAAACGTTAACTGAAATTAAGTTAAGATATTATAGATGATATTTACACTTTTTAAATTGAATCACAAAATAATATTTATTTATCAATTTATTTTAGTTAAAGTGTGGGTAATGGGTATGGGTACGGGCACTTAGATACCTAAAGAATAAGGATACGAGTATTAAAGTTGATACCTAAGAGGATATGGGCACAGAGTATTTTTTTAAATTGCGGGTAGAGTACCCTACCCATTGCCATCCCTATATGTGGTATTTACCCATTTAAAAATTATTTAAATATCATAAATTAAATTATAAAATATTATAAACCAAAATATTTTCTAACTCAAAATATTTCAAGTGAACACTTGTTACAATACACATTCAAATATCCATAATAATATTTTATGAAGTTGCAAGTCTTACAACAATATTATTTGAAATCAGTAAAAACAATTTATAAGTTGCAAGTATAATTATAAAGACACAATTAATAAGATATAATTCTTAGTTATAAAGTCACAATTATTTAACTATTCATCATCATCAAATTCTTAAAAAGTTTACAAACATTTATCGATTTGATTATAAATATTGTAATGGTCCAATGATATTAATAGATATTAAAACATAAAGGAAAACAATTAATTAAACTAAATATTATTATAATAAATAAATAAATAAATAATATATTTATATAAATGCGGGTGCGGGGTGGGTACTATGGTACCCGTACCCGTACCCATACTCGTTTAATTTTGCGGGTTCTTACCCTACCCATTGTGGGTTTTTTTTGCGGGTACCCACTGAATCTGGGTCTAATTGCCATCCCTACCAAATACTCTGTATCGGAGTTTTACTGCACAATAGAACAACCGTTCTAGAATTACACCTTATGTATGACAGTTGAATGACTGCCACTCGTAATATGGCACTAAGACCACTCGTGAGAAATAGAAGAAAAAGTAAGAAGGGAGAGAAGTGAGAAAAGCCTCAGATACGGAGAGCTTTTGGTGTTTTTTTCCAACTGAGGAGAACCCTCTATTTATAGAGGAGATCTGCAACTAGATTTGAGAGAATCAGGGGATCCATCAAAACGTGATCCATGATCTGACCACAGAATGTGTGGTCAAAAATAGAATCTTCCAAAAAATCGTGTTTGACTGTGACTCTTGACCGGGCAATAACAATCACGTAAGTAAAACTGGGGATTAGGGTTTTGACCGGGCAAAAAACATAAGCACAATCAGATTAGGGTTTTGATTGGATCAGATTAATGATATTGACTCAGTGGGGGGCAATTACGTAATTAACATATCAAATTGAGACAAAACACAAGCATTTAATTAATTAAAATAAATAATTACTTTTCATATGCTAAACATTAATACACCACATAGCGCGTGTGGTTGTCCATTTGCTTGTGTTCTCCCTCCTTCACAAAATTAGAGTGCCCATTGAGACACATCTCAAGTCCATTACCTCGCCCTTATAAATCCTACTAGTGAGTGTTTTTCCTTTTATGTGGGACTTCTCATTTTTCCAATTCACAACATACTAGCTCTCATTATTAATGTCATAATTAATTCCATTAAATTTTTCATCACTTCCAACAATCCCCCACTTGAATTTAAAAAAGAGGTTCTTGAATAGCGTCAAACGCTTCTATAAGATTATGCATAAACAAATGTGTCTCTTGACTTGAACCTTTGCGTAGCAAGTAAGATTCAGATTCAACAAGAGTGACTCGTAGTTTTGAACTCAATCTCTGACATCAAACCCACACACAACCTTTTCATTAGGTGTATTCTCAAAAGCCCGTGCATTAAGGGTCATGCACGTGTATCCTAGTATAGTGAACGCTCTAGGAGTTCTGCCTCAAAATTTCATAGGAAGTAGCCCCCACTTCCACATTCACATTTCATATCACTATGACTTGTTATTACCCATTGAACCTAATTCTTGGGATCTCCAGTCTTTTAGGTCGGGTTACCATCATAAGTGACTCATAAATCCATAGGCAATAGTCCCATCCTTTTGGATGTATTTAGGACTTTCTCTCTAGCTAATCCTTTCGTCAAAGGATATGCTAAATTTTCATCAATGTGTACATGATCTACTATAATAGCTCCTTTAGAAAGTAGTTCTCTAACCGTGTTGTGCTTACGACGAATTTGTCTTCTTTTACCGTTGTAATAACAATTCTCAATTTTTGCAATAGTCGCGGTACTATCGCAGTGGATCAACACAGTTGGCAATGGTTTTTTCCCATAAAGGGATCTCTGCTAGCAAGCATCTCAACCAGCTTGCTTCTTCACTAGCAGTAGCTAGTGCTATCATTTCAGATTCCATAGTGGACTGAGCCAATATCTTCTGTTTCTTTGATTTCCATGACACAGTTGCTTTGGAGTCATCTGATAAGGTGTTCCAATCAGCATCGCTGTATCCTTCAAGGACAATAGGAAACCTTTGATAGTGTAATATGAGACTCATGGTTCTTTTAAGGTATCTCATGACTCTTTCAATAGCATGTCAATGCTCCATACTAGGTCTGCTAGTAAACCTGCACAACAATCCCATGACATAGGCTATGTCGGGTCTAGTGCAATCAATGGCATACCTAAGGCTGTCAATGATGCTCGCATATTCAGTTTGTCTAACACCTTCACTAGAGTTCTTGAAAAGTTTCATACTTGGATCATATGGTGTGCAAGCAGGTTTACAGTCAAAGTAATTATATTTCTTTAGGATCTTTTCAACGTAGTGAGATTGATCCAAAGAAATTCCCTTTTCTAACCTAGTAATCTTGATTCCAAAGATTACATTTGCTTCTGAGGTCTTTCATATCAAAGTTGTTACTCAACAATGATTTCACTTCATTTTCAGCATGAATGTTTGATCCAAATATGTGTAAGTCATCTACATAGAGACATATGATAGTACAAATGTTATTTTCATGTTTGTAATAAATGCATTTGTCACTTTCATTCACTTTAAACTCATTCAACATGATTAAGTTATCAAATTTTTCATGTCATTGCTTAGGAGCTTGTTTAAGACCATACAGAGATTTATCTAACTTACAAACCTTGTTTTCTTGTCCATGAATCACAAAACCTTCAGGTTGTTCCATATAAATTTCTTCTTCCAAGTCACCATTTAAAAATGTTGTTTTAACATCCATATGATGTATCGCCAGGTTATGAATAGCCGCAAGTGATATAAGCACCCTAATTGATGTTAGTCTAGTGACTGGTGAAAAAGTGTCAAAGAAAACTATATTTTCTCTTTGTCTAAAACATTTGGCTACAAGGCATGCCTTGTATTTATCAATAGATTCATCGGATTTTAGTTTCTTTTTCAAAATCCATTTACAACATATTGGTCTGCAACCATGAGGCAAGTCTACTAAATGCCAGGTCTTGTTCGACTCTAGAGAATCCATTTCATCGTTTATAGCTTCTTGCCATAGATTTGCATCCAATGATGACAAAGATTCTTTAAGATTTGCAGGATCCTATTATAAATTATAGGTCATATATTCTGGTCCATAATCTTTAGCAACTCTTACTCCTTCGAGTTTCAGTTTCGTCTTGTTTGTTGCTTTCAGTGCTTCATATCACAGGAACTTGACTAGGTTCGCTGCCCCCACTATTTCTCGATTTAAAAGGGAATTTATTTTCATAGAAGTCAGCATCATTTGACTCTATGATCACTTTCGCATTTAGGTCATAAAAGCTATACACTTTACTGTTTACAACATATCCTATGAATACACATTCATAGGCTCTACTTGCGAGTTTAATTTGCATGGGATCGGGGATTGTGGCATAGTCCAGACAACCCCATGTTCGAAGATAAGACAAGTTCGGATGTCTTTTCTTCATTATCTCATAAGGATATGTTTTGCTTTTAGATTTTGGAACTCTATTCAAAACATAGCAAACAGTCAAAATAATTTCCCCTACCAGTGAGATGTAGCACCAGAGTTAAGCATAATAGCAACAACTAGTTCAGTAAGAGTTCTATTTTTTCTTTCAACTTTACCATTCATTTCAGGTGAATACAGTGCGGTAGTTTCATGTATAATTCCTTGGGTTTTTTAAAACTCATTAAACAAACTGGAATCATACTTTGTTCCTCTATCACTACGAAACTTCTTAATCTTTTTATTAAATTGATTTTCAATTTCAGTTACAAAGATCTTAAACATGTCAAGCGCTTCACTTTTATTTTTCATCAGATATGCATAAGTAAAGTCAGAGCAATCGTCAATAAAGGTTATGAAATAACGTTTTCCATTTCTGGTTAGCGTTCCATCAACTTCACATATATCACATGTGTATTAATTCTAGGGATTCAGATTCTCTAACTACTGATTTATGTGATCTCTTTGTTATTTTAACTTGACTGCAAACATCACATTTTTCGAAATCCTTTAGGGATAACTTTGGAATTAAGCCTAAGTTACTTAAGTTTGAAATCATATTTTTGTTCATATGATAGAGTCTAGCATGAAAAATATTAAAATCACACAACATGTAAGTAGAAGGAGACATTTTATTCATTTCAACATTCAATTTAAATATGCCATCAGTGGTGTACCCTTTCCCAACAAAAATACCATTTTAGAAATGGTGTACAAATCTGCCCCTATAGACTGAGTGAACCCTGCCTTATTGAGAAGAAACCAGATTCTTCCTTATTTCTGGAGTGTGCATGACATACTTCAGAATTAAGGTTTTTCCAGATGTGAATGTTAGTTTCACATCTCCTATACCAGCAACATTAGTGGTGTGGGAATCTCCCAACAACACTTTCTTATCTTCAGCAACAATGTATGTTTTAAACATAACACTATAACAGACATGGCGAGAGGCGCTAGTGTCTATCCACCACACATCTGATCCACCTACAAGGTTGATCTCGGTTATCATAGCAATGAATTGCTCTTCTGTCAAGTTAGCCTGATTTGCAGGGCCTAGCTTGTTCTGGCACTTGAGTGCCATATGACCCTCTTTCCCACAATTGAAACAGAGAAAGGGGAGAGGGCCATTTCTAGGAGGTGGGTGTTGTCTGGCACTTCGGACCTTTGGAGGGTTCCTATTCTTATTGTTGTTCTTAGAAGAGCGATTCTGATTCTTTAGTTGTTTGTCGTTTGGCTTCAGAACTGCTCCGATGAATTTCGTTTTCTTGTTATTTGCTAGAAGAAGAACTTCATCTTTCTGGTCTTGTTTATGAGATTCCACATCAATTCTAAGGCGAGTTATCAAGCTTTCAAGAGAAAATTCTTTTGTTTTATGCCTGGGAGAATTTTTAAAGTCTTTTTGAGAAGGGGGCAGTTTGTCGATAATAACAGCAATCTGAAACTGTTCATTTAGGGACATACCTACAGAGATAATCTCGTGAGCAATTTTCTAGATTTCATGAGATTGAGCTTCCAATTATTTGACATTTGTCATCTGATATTTGAAGTATCGACTAACATTATACTTTTTAGCTCTAGCTTCCTCAGTATCATCCCAAACTTGTTTAGCAGTATTGTTGTTAGAACTGTAGTAATCATACAGATCATCAACAAGTCCATTAAGAATATAATTCTTACATAAGTAATCATTATGTTCCCATTGGGTTAATTCAGCAGCTATTTTATCCAGTGCTAATTGTTTAGCAACTATTTCTGGAACAATTGGGATGTCATCCTTCAAAACGTTGGCAACCTTTTTTGTGGTTAGAAAAAATAACATGTTTTGTTGCCATTGTTTGAAGTGACTGCCCTCAAACCGAAACAGTTTGTTGAAGTTAGAAACAGAAGAACCTGTTGTTAATGATATATGACCTCAGTTTTACAGTAAATATGCAGAATAATGCCTATTCTAACAAAACTCTAAACAAATTTCCAAATTCAAAATTTGTTAAACAAAGATTAATCAAGGTCCCAAAGAATCAATCCTAATGAAAAACAACAATGCCAATTATTGTTTAAATGGAGAAGTGCATCAGAAACAATTATTACTCAAGATATTGATTTACATACAATCATGCTAAGACAACCATTCATGTAATGTCAATTAACACAGAATATTAATAAAGCATACAATCAATATCAAACAGATAAAAATTGCAGAAATTTAAACGAGATAAGGGAAAGAAAAGTGTACGCAGATTTTTATACTGGTTCAGCCGCCTCGTGACGGCCTACGTCCAGTCCTAAGATCGAACCTGATCTTAGCCTTTCCAATAGAACATCTCAGAATCAGTTTACAGATTTTTCACAGCTCCTCGCCTCAATCTTAAACTATTCTTCCTATTTTATTATTCTCTCCCTAAATCCCAGAGTTTATCTCCCATAAACTCTTACAAGATTTCAGTCAAGTGTTTTCTTGATGATGTCCCTCACCCCAGAAGATCACTACGAGTTACAGCTGGATTTTCTCAATGTTTTTGGTTACAGAATTTTGTTTACAGAAATTCTAAACAGAAGAAATATATAAAGTTCTCAAGCTGTCTTCTTCTCAAAGTGGTCTTTCTCTATTCAATCTTTTTCAATCCTTGTTGATCACAAATGAAGAATGTTCATGGCTGAAAAAGAGGTGTTCAAAAGTATTTCAGTGTGAGAAAGTGATTGGTTATGAATTATTCAAATATCAGTTTTTGAATGTTATGTGTGTTATTTTTGGAAGAAGAGAATGAAAACAGTTTATATAGTTTCAGGAAAAACAACACATGAGTCGATTTACCCAATCGATTCATTAAAGTTATAAAGCATGCTCAATCGATGTACCAAATCGATTTCGCGAATCTTGTTTTTCTTGAATCTTGAAACTACATAAACCAATCGATTTACCTAATCGATTTTTTTAATGAGTTCTTCAGACTTGAATAAGTGTTCATATTTGAATCGATTTGCATAATCGATTTGGGATGTTTTGTTCAAACAACGAGATCAAAACAATCGATTTACTCAATCGATTCAAACATTTACATAATCGATTTTGCTAAGGACTAAGTCATCTCTGTTGCTAAAACTTTTGTACCAATCGCTTTAGCCAATCAATTTCACTGGTCACAAGGACTCAGTGATTTTCACAAATCGATTTGCCTACTCGATTTGGCCAATTACAGAGAGTTGGCTTAAATCATGTTAATCGATGTGCCTAATTGATTATGGACTTATGTCTGAAGATCATTTTATCAGTTGGTTCATTCAATCAATTTACCAAGTCGATTGATGCCAAACTTATTACAGAAGAAATATATCAATGGATTGTGCCAATCGATTGTGTATGTTCCAGACCAAGTTCATTTTGAAACTTATTTTGTTAAATCGATTTGCCTAATCGATTAGTGAAATAATGGCTTGGTTATGTAACTCTCACAATCGATTGTGTCAATCAACTTCAACAATCAAAATAGCCTTGTGATTGGAACAATCGATTTGCCAAGTCGATTAGCCTACAAAACAACATGCCACTGACTTGCACAAGTATTTTCAATAAAATGGCCAATCGATTTGCCTAATCAATGTGAAACAATTAGTTTTGACTTTATGAAAGGAACAATCAATTTGCCAAATCGATTAGCCTGCAAAACAACATGCTACTGACTTGCACACTTAATTTCCAGTAAATGTGCAAATCGATTTGCCTAATCGATTGCTTAATCACTGAATTCACATTTTCATACAACCCTATTACAAAATCGATTTGTCTAATCGATTTGCTTCGTGAATCTTCCAACTTTTGTTGATTCCTTGAGTTCCAAGCTATTGTCTCAAGTTTGTAGGGTTGAGTTGTTGTTCCTGAATTTTTTCTCAGTTCACAATGTTAGATTTATCACATGGTGTACGTTTGTGCGTGTGTGGTGGTCCATTTGCTTGCGTTCTCCCTCCTTCACAAAATTGGGGTGCCCCTTAGGTCCCATCCCAAGTCCATTACCTCCACCTTATAAATCCTACTAGTGAGTGTTTTCCCTGCTATGTGGGACTTCTCATTTTTTCCAATTCACAACACACTAACTCTCATTAAATGTCATCATTAATTTCATTAAATTTTTCATCATTTCCAACATATTCCATATTGTTTCTTCAAATGTAACATAGGCAGTGCTAACATCACGAATAGGAATGTGGGTAAGGGATGCACAAAGTAAATTTGTCATACCCAAGACACATAGGAGGCAGATGCAACTCCAAGCAAAATAATGTGAAGCTTTGGATTTGTTGCATCCTCTCCATTGGATTCTAGCTTATGGTCTTATAAATGTCATCTTTGAATTTGATGACATATTTAATGTAAAATTTAACAGATAAGAATATGGTTCTATTATTAAGGAATTTGATGAGAAGTTAATTATTTACTGATTTGTTAGTAAGAGTATCTATCACTAGATTGTATTTTGAACTATTGATAATAAAATGAGTTAACTTGATTTGAGTAAAAAATATGTGACTTTTGAACTATAATTTTAATAAAAAAATATTATGAAGGAGTCACATTTGGGGATGCTACTTTCCACCTTTGTTTTATTTAGAAAATAAAATCTAAAATAATTAATCCAAAGGAAAAATATTAATTACTAATCATCAACTAAATGACAAATATTTTAAGAAAAGCTACAAATGTTGAGTAGAGCCACTATTTTTCGGACAACATTTTTTTGTTAAAATTTGGTATTTGATATAGTTCGTATTTTCTTAGCACTATATTTTTAATGTTCATTTTAGTTTTTATGTGAATAATATTTGAGCAACTCTTTTTAGGTCAATGCATATTAGGATTTTGATACACACTATCACCTTATATGGAGGTGATATCTGTAAGACCCGTGATTTTAAATCCTAAGTTATACAATTTTAGGGTATTTTGTGTTAAATTGCTTAGGCTTTTAACCCAGTTTTCGGTATTTAGTGAGTTAAAGGCCGAAAATATATTTTTGGAAATTGGATTAAAATTATTTGTCGAAGAATAATTTATTTAAGTTTTGAAGAATTTAATTCTGAGCGGTTTTGTTCAAAATATCTCAGGTTGCTGAAAATCGTATCTGTCAATTGAGTTGCGACGAGAGTAGATATTTTTATCAAAATAGTTTGAGATATGAGAGTTGTTAGAAATTTGTTGGTTTGGTTATATATATATATATATTATAAGTAATTATATATATATATATATATATATATATATATATATATTAAGTATATATATGTAGAAAGAAAAGAAAAACAAAGGAAAGAAAGAGAAAGGAGAGAAAATGAAAATTTCCATCTTCTTCCTCCCCTGCCTCGCGTGCTTTTTTTTCCTCCTTCCTCCATCTTCATCCATTTTCGTTCTTCCTTGCTTCTTTGAGTTCGAAATTGATAGTGGGTTATAGGACAAGGATTTCTCAACTTCACTCTTCCTCTTTGATTCGAAAACGGAGAAAAACGGTATTAGGGATTCAAACTCAAATCTCCCCGTTTCATCTAGATCTAAGCGTCGTTTCAAGAAGTGATAGAAGGGAAAGTTGCTCACCACTACACTACGGTGCTAGTGAGCTAACTTTGGAAGCGGCGTTGCGAGCGGAGATTTTTACCGGATTTGCTCATGGTACCGTAATCGGACGAAAAAGCTAAAGTGAAGGTAAGGGCTCCTTCCAAACTTTTAGTTTGCATTTAGGGACTTACTTGTGGTTGTGTGGAAAAGAATTTGGTTAGGGTTAAAGTAAGGTTTTATGGAGAATGAATTTTAAACCCATTTATGTATGATTTTGAGTATATGAAACTTGTTGTGTTTGAGTGATGGATTATGTTGATTTGTGTTCGTTGTTTTGACGTATTCTAAATTGATAACTGATGAAATTTGAGTTTGTTTTGTGTGGTTTGTGTGGAAAATGATTTGGAATGAAGTAGGGATTGATTGTGAAAGTATGTGTGAGTTTGTTTTGTGTGGTTTGTGTGGAAAATGATTTGGAATGAAGTAGGGATTGATTGTGAAAGTATGTGAAAGTTGGTTTTGTGTGGAATTTGAAAACCATTAAGTTAAACGAGTATTAAGAATGGGGAATCTCTTAATGTCTTGTTTACTTAATGTGAGTTTGTGAAAATCGTTTAAGTTAAATGAGAATTAAGAATGGGGAATCTCTTAATGTCTCGTTTACTTAATGTTGTTTTGAAAATCGTTTAAGTTAACTGGGCGTTAAGAATGGGGAATCTCTTAATGTCTTAGTTACTTAACGTTGCTTGAAAATCGTTTAAGTTAACTGAGCGTTAAGAATGGGGAATCTCTTAATGTCTTGGTTACTTAATGTTTGTTTTTGAAAATCGTTTCAGTTAAATGAGTATTAAGAATGGGGAATCTCTTAATGTCTTATTTACTGCATATTTTGTTGTGGGAATCGTTTAAGTCAAAAGTATATTAAGAATGGGGAATCTCTTAATATGTCTGTTTGCTTAATGTTTGGCGTGAAAATCGTTTAAGTCAAATGAGTGTTAAAAATGGGGAATCTTTTAATAACTGCATTTGCTTAACGATTGTTGTGAATGGAGTCAGTATACGCTCATGCATTTTCATGCTTTTTGTAAATCGTGCAGACCCATGATAGGTGGCACCTTGATAAATAGTACTTTGGCCTGTGATAGGCGGTACATTTATGATTTACGTTTTTGTAAGTTGTGCAGACCCGTGATAGGTGGCACCTTGGTAAATAGTTCTTTGGCCCGTGATAGGCGGTACATTTACGACTTACGGTTTTTTGTAAATTGTGCAGACCCGTGATAGGTGGCACCTCGGTAAAGAGTACTTTGGCCTGTGATAGGCGGTACCTTTACAATTTACGTTCTTTTTAGTAAGCCGTGCAGACCCGTGATAGGTGGCACCTTGGTAAACGATACGGGCCCGTGATAGGCAGTACGTTTATGGTTTACGCTTTTTAGTAAATCGTGCAGACCCGTGATAGGTGGCACCTCGGTAATTGGTACTTTGGCCTGCGATAGGCGGTACAATTATGATTTATGGCCCTTCGAGGAGGGTTTTGGTTTGGAATTCCGAGTCCATGCATTTTGGCATATACGCATTGCATTAGGGTGCTCGGCACACGAGTCGTGGTTGATCCAAATTATGATTGTGTTGATTTTGCTAAGTGTTATGGTTTGAAATTATGTGTAAGTGTGTTTTGATTCAGATTGTGATTTCGTTGATTGCACTAAGAGTTATGTTTTGGAATTGTGTGATAGTATGTTAGGTTGTAAAAACGTTTTCGAAACTCATAATGACGTGGTGCTTGTATGGGTATTGCTAAGTGTTAAGGTTTGGAGTGGTGTTTGTATGTGATTGAGTTAGTTTATGTATTTTTGAAAGAATACACAGGGAAATCGATTTACCCAGTCGATTTGATGAGTTACAGGGGCCCTGTCATTCACGAAATCGATTTACCCAATCGATTTTGTAAGAAGTATTTCAAAATCATTTAAGAAATCGATTTGGTAAATCGATTTGGATACAATTGGATTCATGTCAGGGGATTCGTTTTCCCGAAATCGATTTACCCAATCGATTGAATTCAATACAGGGGCTCTGTCTGTCTGTCAATCGATTTACCCAATCGATTGAGTCAATCGATTTACCCAATCGATTGATTTAAGCCCAGAGTTTAGTTTTCACTAAAAACTTTCAGGAAATTGATTTCCCCAATCGATTGGTTCAGTGGGAAATCTTATGTTGAGTTTGATAATTGATTGCTCAATTGATTTATCAATGCTTTGTTCAGTTATGTATTATTTGATGGATTGATAACTTCCTTTTGATTTCATTTATATTTGACAAGCATTACATGAACTTTTAGCATGTGGAAAACCCTTCTAAGATGCATGATAAGTTGAAAAGGTTATTTGTGCATTTAAAAGCTTAAATGTTATGTGTTAACTGTTAATTTCGGTTGGTGACCCTTTACAACTATTGTGGAAATCTGAGCTTTGCCCTCAGATGAGAGCCAGGACTATCCTACCGGTTCATACCTTGTGGATGGGGATGCAGATAGGAAAGCTTGACTGGAGCTACGTTAGGAGGATCTCACGGGGCGCGTGGAGATCACTCAGGGTGTTTAGTGTGTTGTGTAGAATGATCAGATTAGGTTGACATAGAGGGAATAAATGTCTTTCTTTTGAATTGTGTTTATTTTAAATTGGAAAATTGTATCTTTACTAATATTGTCAGCATGACAGTTTATTTTTGATGGGTTCCATGTACCATTTTTTTGAGGTGTAAATACTTTGGATTCATATTTCGAAAAACTTTTCCGCTGCTTATAAATTGAAATGACTTAAATATTTATCAAAAGGTATTTCCGTATTTATTTCTCTGTTTTATTTTAATTTCTTTAAAAAAAAATACACCCTCGCTTTGAAAAATGGGGTGTTACAATATCCCTTGTTGGACACCATTGTGAATTGTTGGTTGTTGGTTGTTGATTTTGAATTTATTAGCATCCTTGTACATTTCAGGTAGTCGCATCAATAGTTTTTATGAATGTAATAACATGTAATTATGACATATGAACAAAGCACATACACTAGTACATTTTAACCTTGTTACATCGTCGATATTAGATCGGTTGTTATACATCCAATGTAATAAGCAAGGCAGTGACAAATTTGTTATTATAATAAACTTTATTAGATCTGTTCTAAATGAACTGTTCTAACAGTTACATTAAAAAAAAACTACACAAAAAAATTATATTAAATTTATTATTATAGCAAATTTTATTAGATCTGTTCTAATTGAACTGATCTAACATATACATTTATTAGATCTGTTTTATTAGACCGATCTAACAAGTCTTTTTTTAAAAAAAAATTCTAAATTAACTAAAGAATAAGAAATAAGGCAGTGTACTCATCTTGCGTTTCATTTTGCCTCGCGTTTCATTTTGCCTCTTCATCCTTCCTTCTTCATCTTTTGTTATGCAAACCCATAAATGAGTCACCCGCGAATCCAAACCCATTTTTCATTATTTTACCTTCGTTCTTCATCAAACCCGTGAGAACGTTTTCATCCTTCCACATTTAACCTTCATACTTTAGTGAAATCTGAATCCTGAATCGTGAATCAGCCTTCATCGCCGGTGACGAGTTGGTCAGGTGCAACATTGTTCTACTTCAGCACCGACGACGAGTTTTCTTTGTCTTCCTCTTCCATCTATCAAGGAGCATTTCCGTCGAGAAGTGTCAATTTCTTTCACTATCGAGAAGTGTTTGCTGCTTTCTCCGGTTATTTTCTAATAACTCTTGTTTGTTATTCAACAATTTAAAATTATTTTATTGTTAATTATTCTTATTATTAATCTTTAAAACTGCATGTTATGTGTTTGTGATATCGTCTCTGTTAATAATATGTTCTGCACATTCCCTGCATGCTACTGATCTACTGAATAATTGTTATTTGTTTGGTTTGTTTATTTATTGGTTATTGTTTATGTCAAGGATAATTGGATTGTAATATATTATGGAAGAGAAATTGTGATTCATGTCTTCAATGTAGTTTGTTTTTGCAATCTGTTTGGAGTTGATTGGAAAATAATTATTAGTGTCATTTTAAAAAATCGGGAACTATAGGATCTGTAAATTGTTTAAACATTATTGACTAGAAAATAGAATTCCGTTGGGGAAAGAAGGCCATAGGTTTATTTATTGTATGTCTCATTATGCGTTCACCTCGATTTTCTCGCGTCCCCGTGAAATTTAACCGGTGATTTTAAAAGCTGGGAATTGAAGCGTCTATTTCAGTGTGCAGTATGAGCATACTTATTCTTCTCTAGTTTTATATTCTGTTGGAAAATAATTATATTATTGTGTGAATTTAATAAATTGTTGAAGTCCCACATTGGAAAGAAATTTTTTTTGTAAATTTAAGTGGAAAGAAACTTATTAAGTCCCACATTGGAAAGAAATAATTTTGAAATCCCACATTGAAAAACTCTAGTATTTTGAGTAGTTTCAAATCTATACATACTAAAATCCCACATTGCTTAGAAAAGAAATGTGAGTTTACTTCCATCACTATATAAAGAGCATCAAACTATTGTGAAAAGCACACCAAAGTTGGATGATTTTCCCAACTTTCTCTTTTCTCCCTCTTATATTCTGCTCGCCAAATTTCGAGCCACTTCTCCCCTTTCTTTCTGTCCCTTCGGTTATTAGAGTGGTTATTATACCGTAGTCCCTTCGGTTTTTTTAGAGCGGTTATTATACCGTAGTTTCGGTTTTTTAGAGCGGTTATTATATCGTAGTCCCTTCGGTTTTTAGAGGGGTTATTATACCTCAGTCCCTTCGGTTTTTAGAGTCGTAGTTATGAGTTGTCATAGTACCATATTGCGAATGACTTTAATCGTCGTATTAAGAGTGGTTTTAAGCGCCATATTGAGGGTGTAATTCTAGAATTTGATCAAGAAAAAATAAAATAAAAGGTTGCTATCCCATGAGCAACCCCAAACTTAGAATTTGATCAAGACAAGACAAAAATTTTCTACCTAACTCCAAGTAAGGTGATGTAATTGAAGTAGGGTTTTTATTTTGTAATGTGGCTAGTAACCGAAACAAAGGGGCAATGCTCAAAGGGGCTAGCAAAGGATAACATTTTCATAGGGTAGTTAGAAAGGCTCAAACGACCAAATAAAATTGCCTCAATGTATGCATAAATTACAAGTGATGCAAGTCAGAATTAGTGCAAGTTCTGAAGGGATAATACATGTCTGGATAATCACTCAACAAAGAATTTAAGTGTTTAGGCTCAAAAGCTCACAACTAGGATAATAAGAGAGAGTATGAACTATCTAAATGATGCCAAACATGCTACTACAAAATTTATTTAGTGTTTTTTTTTAATTGCGAGTTAGACTACAACAACCAAGCAGTAATCAACAATGCATGAATTAGTGAAACTTATCGAATTGAGCAATGATATGAGCAAAGAAATATAATTTAAATTTCAAAATGTCAAACATAAAACTTAAGACCAAATGTAAGTTGTTAATAATTCTTCATCATAGTGCACGCTTATACACAATTAGAAAGAAACACATCGAAATAACAAAAATAAGATTGCAAAAAATAAAAGTTACCTCTACCTGTGGGTTGCCTCCCACGAAGCGCTTCTTTAAAGTCATTAGCTTGACGCCTCAACTATTGTCAAGGTGCCATATATGACAGGAAGAACACATCATCCTTCTTTTTCTTTTTGTTTGGTAGAAATTCCATGAACTTAAGAAATAAAAGATATTGTTTCCATGTCCTTCTCAATTGGACATTGATGAACAAGGCATAGATTGAATCTCGAACTTTATCAATCTCTTCTTTTTTCTTTTCCTTGTTCATATTTTCCTCTTGCTTATCTTCTTCTACCACAACAATGAAATTATCTTCAATCTTCAACTTCTCCTCCATCTTCTCAAACTTAGCCACTTGCTCAAATAACCTCTCACATTGATTTTCAAATTTGTCAATTGAAACCATGTTATTCTTCATGAATTCAACCAAAACATTCGTAACGTGAAAGTCTTTATCATCCGATTCTTTGGATAGAATTTTAGGAGGTAGAATTTGTTCCCAATTTATCTTTTGAATGTAACACTCGATGTTTTCTGTAACTTTGAGAAAAAAGTCTTCATATTCTATTAGTTCATCAAGGTCATCTAAACAACGTCCATTATTATGTGCTTTTCCGCAAAAGTCACATCTAAGAGGCTTCCACGGAGGGATCTGAGGGTGATATTTTAAAAATGTATGGCTCAAGATTTGCCCCTCGATCATTCGACATATACCCGATATAAGACAAGTATCACACTCTTCATATAATTGTAGTAGAATATCATCATCATAATCTTCCATGCTCTACAGCGCATAGTTATCTCAAACAAAGAAGAGAAAAACCACTAGACATGACATTAGCAAGTTCAACAAATAAAAATAGAAAAAAAATTGTTATTTTAAAAAATAAAAAAATAAAAAAATAAAATAAAAAATTTTATTGCAGAGCAAAAAATTTCAATTAAGTAAATAAATTAAATTCAATAGTGATATGGCAATCCCCGACAACGGCGCCAAAAACTTGATAGCATTTCAGCAAGTGTACTGAATCGTTGCAAGTAATAATAAAACGGTAGTACCGAGTGTCGAACTCAAGGATTGCGTTTTACTATTGAATTATATTTAATTACTAAAATTGAACAAAAGGTTCCCAAGTTGATTTAAATAATATTTGAAATTAACAACAGTAATAAAATTGATCTTTTATAATGAGAAAAATGTCAGGGATGAGTTTCACTTCGAATCCAACCTTAGTGTCTAATTTGATCCTAGTTATTGAATTCCTTTATTGAATTATTACCGAATTCTCTTTATTATTCTTGCCCTAATGTCTTAGTGACAGAACCTTTAATTCCAAAGTAACCCCTAATTCCTTAGTGGATTTAAGATTAGAATTAAGCATTACCGTATAGAAATTCTCTTGTAAATTATTGCTTTGCAACTAATTTAATTGGTTTCATGACCTGCATCTATCCCTAGACTACAAATTCATGAATTTCTCATCTCAAGCATTCGTAAAGTCCACTTCCATTTCAAAATACAAATCGTAGAACATTTTAATGTTGATCAAGCAATAAAAAGCATTAAGCACAGAGATGAGAAAAATAATTCAATAAACTCATTCATATAACTAGAAATCAAATTAGAAAAATAAGGGTTTCATTTGGTTACACTCATCCCTAACAAATAGGGTTTAGTTACTCATGACAGAGATACAAAAGATAAGGATTAAAGGAGAATTACAAGAATGATTCATGGATGATTCTTGATAAAACTGCTTCAATGGCGTTAGAAACGGTCGTCTTTGAGTTTCTATGTTAGGGCACAAGTCTCCCAAGTTCCCAAGAGTCAAAAAAGATCCCTAAACAGTAAAAAATTGGGTTTTTATGATTGCTGATGCGAGTCACGCGCTCCAGGCGCGCAGGGCGCGCCCCAGGCGCGCGTTGGCAGTACTAAACAGCGGGAAATGCGCTCCAGGCGCGCAGGGCACGCTCCAGGCGCACAGCATCTGCTGTCTGATGTATTTTGCATTTTTCTCATCTTTTGAGTCTGAATTTGGTCCCGGTGTCGTCATGAAAGTTGTAGATATGGATCTTAGCTTTCATTAGCACTTGGATTGACTCCAATTGGACATCTAGAACTCCAGATATGGCTGACATACTCCATATAGGTCATGTTGATTTCTCACAAAAATTCAGCACTGCACTAAAACAAAGTAACAACGCAAAACTACGAAAAATCTCTACTTAATTAAGCAAATAAGAACAAAAACATTTCATTAAATCAAATAACTAAAATCAACAAAATATATTAAATAACTCATTAAATTAACTAATGATTAAAGATAAATAAGACTAAAATCAATAAAAATTATGCATATGATGAAGAGTCATCAGTGACATAAATTGTGATTTTTAAATGGTTTTTGAAACTCAAATTCCAACAATTTTAAGACATTTTATTCTGCCATGTCAGCTGAAGATATTATTGGATTTGATTATGTTGCCTCTTCAATAAACTGTTTATGAAGCAAACATAAAAGGATAAGGAAGCTGGAGAATTAACCCATCAGAAAATAATGATAAGAATTATATTCTTAATGGAGTTGTTGATGATCTGTATAACTACTACAGTTCCAGCAATACTGATAGAGATATTTGAGATGCTCTGAATGAGTATGTAGTGAACTGCTACCCAGAGTATCAGATGGTTGACGACAAATCCGTGGAGGCACACTTCTGTAAAATTTTGAAGATAACTTATGGGACCATCTATTAAGGTACGTCACTCGTGACATATCTAAATTAAGTGTTGAAATTTAATATGTTTGATTGTTGAAATCAATAAAATGTATCTTTTTGCATACATGTTGTGTGATTTTAATTTTTGACATGCTATATTATGTGATGTGAATTTGATTTCAAAATTAAGTAACTTAGATTTAATTCCAAAGTTATTGCTAAATGATTTTGAAAAATGTGATTTTTTGTAGTCAAACTAAAATAATAAAGAGTTCACATAAATTTGTAGTTAGAGAATATGAGTCTTTAGATTTATTACACTTTGATATATGTGAACATTATGGGAAAGTTAACATGAAATGAAAAACAAAAATGAAAAGTTTGACATGTTAAGAATCTCTATAACTAAAATTGAAAATCAATTTAGTAGAAAGATTAAAAGGTTACAAGTATGATTCTAGTTTGTTTAAATAAGTTTTATAAATTGTCTAGAATTATATGTGGAACAACTGCACCATAATTGCTTGATGTGAATGGTAAAGTTGAAAAGAAAGAAAATATAACTCTTATTGAACTAGTTGTTGCTAGTATGCTTAATTATATTGATGCATCTCATTAGTGTGCAGAAAACATATTGTTTATTTGTTATGTTTTGAATAGAGTTCTTAAATCTAAAAACAAAACATCTCCTTATGAGATAGTGAAGAAAAGACAATCGAACTTGTCTTATTTTCAAAAATGGGGTGGTCTGACTTATCTCAGAATTCCCGACCCCGAGCGAATTAAACTCGCTAGTAGAACCTATGAATGAGAGTTCATTTGGGTATGCGGTAAAGAACAAAGCGTATAGGTTTTATGACCTAAATGCAAAAGTGATCAAAGAGTCAAATGATGTTGACTTCTATGAAACTAAATTCCCTATAAAATGGAGAAATAGTGGGGGCAGCGAACCAAGTTACGTTCCTTTTACAAGAAACACTGAAAGCAGCAAACAAGGTGAAACAGAAACTCGAAGAAGTAAGAGAGTTAAAGTTGCTAAAGATTACGGTCCAGAATATACGGTCTATAATTTAGAAGAGGATCCTATAAATCTTAAAGAATCTCTGTCATCTTTGGATGCAGATCTATGACAAGAAGCTATAAACAATGAAATGGATTCTCTAGAGTCTAACAAGACCTGACATTTAGTAGACTTGTCTCCTGATTGCAAACTAATAGGTTGTAAATGAATTTTGAAAAAGAAACTAAAACCCGATGGATGTATTGATAAGTACAAGACACGCCTTGTAGCCAAGGGTTTTAGACAAAGAGAAAATATAGATTTCTTCGACACTTTTATACCAGTCACTAGACTAACATCCATTAGGGTGCTTACATCACTTGCGGCTATTCATAACCTGGTGATACACCAGATGGATGTTAAAACAATCTTTTTTTTAAATAGTGACCTAGAAAAAGAAATTTATATGGAACAACCTGAAGATTTTGTAATTCATGGACAAGAAGACAAGGTCTGTAAGTTAGATAAATCTCTATATGGTCTTAAACAAGTTCTTAAGAAATGACATGAAAAGTTCGATAACTTGATTAAATTGAATGAGTTTAAAGTGAATGAAAGTGACAAATTATTTACTACAAATTTGAAAATGGCATTTGCACTATCATATGTCTCTATGTAGACGACAAACTCATATTTGATTCAAACTTTCAAGCTATAACATTTTGAAATCATTGTTGTGTAACAATTTTGATATGAAAGAACTCGGAAAAACAAATGTAATCCTGGGAATCAAGATTACTAGGTCAAAAAAGGGAATTTCTTTGGATCAATATCACTATGTTGAAAATATCCTAAAGAAATATAATTACTTTGACTGTAAACCTGCTTGCACACTATACAATCCAAGTGTGAAACTTTTCAAGAACACTGGTGAAGGTGTTTGACAAACTAAATATGCGAGCATCTTTGGCAGCCTCAGGTATGCCACTGATTGTACTTGACCCGACATTTCCTATGTTGTGGGATTGTTGTGCAGGTTTACTAGTAGACCTAGTATAGAGCATTGACACGCTATTTAAAGGGTCATGAGATACCTTAAAAAGACCATGAGTCTCAAATTACATTATCAAAGATTTCCTATAGTCCTTGAAGGATACAATGTTGTTAATTGGAACGTCTTATTAGATGACTCCAAAGCAATCGATGACTATATTTTAATATAGTGAGTGGTGTTGTATCTTGGAAATCGAAGAACAGACGATATTGGCTCAGTCCATTATGGAGTCTGAAATGATAGTACTAGCTATTGCTACTACTAGTGAAGAAGCAAGCTGATTGAGATGCTTGCTAGCAGAGATCCCCATATGGGAAAAATCTATGACAGATGTGTTGATCCACTGCGATAGTACCGCGGCTATTGCGAAGATTGAGAATCGTTATTACAACGATAAGAGATTACAAATTTGTCGTAAGCACAACATTGTTAGAAAGTTATTTACTAAATGAGTTGTTATAGTGGATCATGTATGCACTGATGAGAATTAAGCAAATCCTTTGACGAAAGAATTTAGCTACAGAGAAAGTCATAAATACATCCAAAAGGATGAGACTAATGCCTATAGAGTCACTCATGATGGTAACCCGACCTAAAAGACTTGAGATCCCAAGAATTAGGTTCAATGGGTAATAACAAGTCGTGAAGTGATATGAGATGAACATGCTATTGTAAATTAGAGAAGCATGATTCCTAAAGCGATGATAGGATGAGGTAATAGAAACTCTTAATGAGATCTATACTCTACGTGGAGGGAGTACCTAGCTATAGGAGTACTCTTGATAGACTCACCTATGTGAATGTAGAAGTGGGGCCGCTTCCTATGGAATTTCGAGGCAGAATTCCTAGAGAGTTCACTATACTGGGATACACGTGCAGGGCCATTAATGCACGGGCTTTTGAGAATACACCCTATGAAAAGGTCGTGTGTGGGTTTGATGTCAGAGATAGAGTTCAAGACTACGAGTCACTCTTGTTGAATCTGAATCTTACTTACTATGCAAAGGTTCAAGTCAAGAGACACCTTTGTTTATGCACGATCTTATAGAAACATTTGACGCTATTTCAGAAACATTTTTTAAATTCAAGTGAGGGATTGTTGGAAAATAATTATATTATGTGTGAATTTAATAAATTGTTGAAGTCACACATTGGAAAGAATTTTTTTTTGTAAATTTAAGTGGAAAGAAACTTATTAAGTCCAACATTGGAAAGAAATAATTTTGAAATCCCACATTGGAAAACTCTAGTATTTTGAGTAGTTTCAAATCTATACATACTAAAGTCCCACATTGCTTAGAAAAGAAATCTGAGTTTACTTCCATCACTATATAAAGAGCATCAAACTATTGTGAAAAGCACACCAAAGTTGGATGTTTTTCCCAACTTTCTCTTTTCTCCCTCTTATATTCTGCTCGCCAAATTTCGAGCCACTTCTCCCCTTTCTTTCTGTCCCTTCGGTTTTTAGAGCGGTTATTATACCGTAGTCCCTTCGGGTTTTTTTAGAGCGGTTATTATACCGTAGTTTCGGTTTTTTAGAGCAGTTATTATACCGTAGTCCCTTCGGTTTTTAGAGCGGTTATTATACCGCAGTCCCTTCGGTTTTTAGAGCCGTAGTTATGAGTGGTCATAGTACCATATTGCGAATGGCTTTAATCGTCATATTAAGAGTGGCTTTAAGTGCCATATTGAGGGTGTAATTCTAGAACGGTTTTCTACAAGTGCAGTAAAACTCCGATACAGTGATCTGAGCTGTTTTATCCTGGGGACTTCGTGGTTGATAGTCTGCCTTGCACAATTTGGGCAGTGTCACGAAACGTCTTAAAGAGAGCGACCTAGTCCGCGACTCAACCCAGTAATATATTTGGTGACATAAATTGTGAATTTTAAATGGTTTTTGAAACTCAAATTCCAACATATTCACTATGCAGTATTGTCTTAGTATTTTACTTTGGGGTGAAAGAATTGAGAAAATGATTATCATTCTACTTTAGAGTAAATCTGTTTCAGTTTTTCATTAAAGAAAACTTTAACTAAGTAAAAATGTATCATATTGAAAAATTAAAATGAAACAAATAAATTCTATATAATATTGATAAAGGTTTTTAGTAGCTTTTAGAAAGTGAAGTTCTAATTTATAGAAAATATTTTTATAATTCAAAAAGCAGTTAATCTCACCGACGATTTGTTTTCAAGTATTCTTGGAATTATTTTTGCTAAGCTTTAAACATACAAATTACTAAGCTATGTAAAGGAATTAGAAGCACTGATTGTTGAAAATTGTGTATGTATTGTTTCTTTATCAAGGGAAACTTAATTGGTCACAAATATAGAGGAAGTAAATCATGCTTTTGTTAAAGAAGAGAGCGACATGAATGTACAGAATCAGCATAAGTAAAATTGTTGCTAGTTTGTCGGTAAATTATATATTCTCATTAAAGTTGAAATTGTTTGGTTAATATTTTTACTCAAATTTAAATATAAATCTTACAATTGTATTAGTTTTAAGCGATATTGGACATTCTGTTTAAAAAAAAAATGGTTGCTAGTCTACTAACTGTGTTTGAATTGGAATTGGAATTATGCAATTTACAGACCCTATAGTTCCGGAGTTCCAATTTTTTTGTAGCACTTTGTAAGTATGTGAATTGGATGGCGGTATAAGCATAAAGCATATATAGCACATAAGCTCTTGTGTTTCTTGCTATCGCATGCACGTGACACCCCTATATCATAACCAATTCTACTTTCTTATCAATCTAATTCATTACTTTTACTTTAACATTGCTGCTCTAAATTATGGACACTAAATTAAATTAAACTTGCCTCAAAAAGTGACAGTGCATTGCCAAATATGAAATCAACAGAGCCTTCAATATAACAATCTTTATAATAGTGCCTTCCCAAATGATCATACAATGTGTCCTGTGCTCCTAAGAATTTACATCCAACAAATATTGTTGTATCTGCTGAAATTTTCAATGCCACTGCTTGTTTTCCAACTGCTCCTGGTGCTGGAACTGGTGCAGTGTTCTATATACACACATACATATACATTACTCTTTGCTTGTAAAATTAACAAGGAAACTAAGCAATGTTACTTACTTTGAATGTTATGTTCTTTGCTATGAAATAAGGTGAATTAACTGCAAAAGTTGCAGAACCACATGTTCCTAGTGTTTGGCCTTTAGCAGCAGGATTAGAAATTATTTTTCTGGGATCTACTTAAGGTCCTTTTTATTTTTTTGATAGAATATGGTCGCTTTTTTTGGTTTATACGGTTGCATTTTTTATGGTAAGTGTACGTCAAAGATTTGATAACATATTTGAAGATTGACGTTATAATCCGAATATACTTTTGTTAGTTAAATGTTTAGCACGTGTATACTCCCAATCATGCTTGTTATTATTTAAACATTTTTCTGATAGATTGAATTTGGATTGCAAGTGCTACTAAATTAATAATTTCTTCTGCGTCAATATTTTTTTTAATGATTTCTTCTGTAAGTTATATGGGGAGATTAGATCTAAATCACACGTAGGTTTGCTTATAAGTTATAAGACAATACTAAAATAAGTTAAAAATATTTTGTATAAGTCTAATGCTCCTGTGTTTGTGATATTGTCTCTGTTAATAATAAGTCTAATGCTATAATTTTAAAGGGTATTATGACAATTGTTTAAAACCTTGTCACCAAGTAACTCCTAGGTCGGTCTAACATTATTTTTTTACTAGCCATCCTTGATTCGATTTTTTAGTGTAAGAGTTATTTTATAAAGGTAATTTAAGCCTTTCAAATTTAATAAAAATTTATCAATATATACAAGAATAATTATGTAATTTTACCATTGTATATTTTTTCAGAAGTAGTTATGAATCGCAGTTGGATGAATGCTAATAGATTGAGTGAAGAGTATGAAAAGGGAGTTGAGGAGTTTTTACAATTTGCTTTAAAAAAACTTCCTGAAAGTAAAGGAAGGTTTTATTGTCCTTGTGTTATTTGTTTGAATGAAAATACATTACATTTTGAGGAAATACGAAGTCATCTTATTTGTTATGGGATTGACCTGAACTATATCAGATGGATATGGCATGGTGATTCGTTAAACATGTCAAATACCTCAGAAAGAGAGGAAGTTGATGTAGATATGAATGATCAACTAGAGGACATGATACGTGATGTTGGAGAAGAGTCCTTTAATCGTGCACATGTATATGATAAGTTATGCAGTGACAAAGAAGAGCCTTTGTATTCGGGGTGCACTAACTTCACACGGTTATCTGCGGTATTGAGATTGTTCAACTTGAAGGCGAGAAATGGATGGACAGATAAAAGTTTCACTGAATTACTTGAATTGTTGAAAGAAATGCTCCCAGAAGGTAACACATTGCCGAATCGTAACTATGAGGCAAAAAAGTTATTGTGTCCAATGGGCATGGAGTATAGGAAAATACATGCATGGCCTAATGACTGTTTATTGTATAGAAATGAGTTTGAAGAGTTGACTAAGTGTCCTAGGTGTGGACTATCACGCTACAAAATGAAGGATGGTGATTCCATTTATGACGAAAGCTCAAAGAGACCTCCTGCGAAGGTGTTATGGTATCTTCCAATAGTTCCAAGGTTCAAACGTTTGTTTGCTAATATAAATGATGCAAAGAATGTAAGATGGCATGCCGATGAGAGGAAGCGTGATGGACAACTTCGTCACCCAGCTGATTCTTTGCAATGGAAGAAAATTGATGATTTGTACCCAGAGTTCGGAAATGAGCCAAGGAACCTTAGGCTTGGACTTGCTACAGATGGAATGAATCCATATGGAAATTTAAGTAGTAACCATAGTTCATGGCCTGTTCTACTAGTTATCTATAACTTACCTCCTTAGATTTGCATGAAGCGTAAATACATCATGTTATCTGTGATGATTTCAGGTCCAAAACAACCTGGAAATGACATAGATGTTTATCTAAGTCCATTGATTGAAAATTTGAGAATGCTTTGGGAAGGTGTTGATGTGTTTGATGGGTATTCTCGTGAATATTTTAAGATGCGTGCAATGCTATTTTGCACAATCAATGACTTTCCTGCATATGGAAACTTGTGTGGCTATAGTGTTAAGGGACATAAAGCATGTCCTATATGTGAAGAAGGAACATGCTACCAACAATTGAAACATGGAAGAAAAACAGTTTATGTTGGGCATCGAAAATTTCTCAAGTCTAACCATACGAAAAATTGAACGTTTCTTATCACAACCATTTTTCGTAGCAGAAGTTTTTACTGGTTCGCCAGGGAAATATGTACCGTAAGTTGAGAAAAGTGTTTAATGGACACCAAGAGCATGGAATTTCTCAAAAAGCCTTAACTGGGGAGCAAGTTTATCAACGGGTTAAGGATATAAATGTTATCTTTGGAAAGAACCAAAAACAAACATCTGAGAAAAATATATGGAAGAAGAAGTTTGTGTTCTATGATCTTCCTTACTGGTCTAGTCTAGATGTAAGACATTGTCTTGATGTGATGCATGTGGAGAAAAATGTGTGTGATAGTGTAATTGGAACACTTCTCAACATTCAGGGGAAAACAAAGGATGGCTTAAATTCTCGTCTAGATATGGTTGATATGGGTATACGACAACAACTAGCTCCACAATCAACAGGTAAACGAACATATTTGCCTCCTGCTTGTCATACATTGTCAAAAAAGGAGAAAAGATGCTTTTGTGAGTGTTTAAGGGGAATAAAAGTGCCACATGGCTACTCCTCAAATGTCAAGAGTCTTGTGTCAATGAAAGATTTGAAATTAGTTGGCTTAAAGTCTCACGATTGCCATATTTTGATGCAACAACTACTACTAGTGGCTTTACGTGGCATATTGCCTAAAAAAGTAAGGGAGGTCTTAACTAGGTTGTGTTTATTCTTCAACGCTATTTGTAGCAAAGTCATTGATCCTCAAAAATTAGATGAGTTGGAAAATGAAGTTGTTATTATCTTATGCCAACTAGAGATGTATTTTCCTCCTTCTTTTTTTGACATCATGGTTCATTTAATTGTTCATTTAGTTAGGGAGATTAAATTATGTGGTCCTGTTTATTTGAGGTGGATGTATCCATTCGAGCGTTACATGAAGATTTTAAAAGGATATGTGAAGAATCCACACCGTCCTGAAGCATCTATTGTTGAAAGGTACATAGCAGAAGAAGCTATTGAGTTTTGTTCTGACTATATGTCAAAAGCAGAAGCCATAGGAATTCCTAGATCTCGTCATGAGGGAACATCTGTGGGTAATGGTATACGAGGCTTAAAACTTAAGAGCATGAGACGTGAGGAAGTACTTCAAGCACATTTGTATATATTGAATAACACTGATGAGGTTCAACCTTACCTTTCTACTCATAAAAGCATTGTGAAGAAAAATTATCCTAGAATGAATGAAAAATGGTTGTTGAATGAACATAACAAGACTTTCTTAAAGTGGTTTAAAGAAACCATTTTAACCAACAATACTACTTCTGATACACTAAAATGGCTAGAAAATGGGCCTCACTTTGATGTCATAACTTGGACTGGCTACAATATCAATAATTTTACATTCTACACAAAAAGTCAAGATGACAGTAGTACCATGCAAAATAGTGGGGTTATGGTCGTAGCTGAGTCCATGCATTTCTCTAGTTCAAAAGATAAAAACCCTGTTACAGCATCCATACCTTACTTTGGGATTATTGAAGAGATTTGGGATGTCGATTTCATTAAATTGAAAGTCCCTGTTTTTAAATGTAAATGGATTGACATCAATAATGGTGTTAAAATTGATGAATTTGGTTTTACGTTGGTGGACCATGAAAAGGTAGCGTATAAGGATGAGCCTTTTATTATGGCATCCCAAGCAAAACAAGTGTTTTATGTTAGTGATCCTTCTAACAAAAAATGGTCAGTGGTTCTCCAAGGTAAAAGTTTTCATGGACCAAATGAAAGTCTAGATTCAACGCTAGATATTTTTGAGACTCCTCCATTCTCACAACGAATACTTACTTTCGTTGAAGAAACTATAGCGGACGATGAGTATGCCACTCGTGATGATCATCAAGAAGGCATATGGGAGAATATTCAAACATAAGACTCGTAAGAAATAAAATGGTAATAATGATAATTTATCTTAATAAATTTCACATTATATGTAATATTTACTTTGATGGTTTATAGTTTTTATCAATGTATGAGATATGATTGCCTATAATTATTGTTCTCCATTATTTTGAAATATTATTGACCATTATCATTCTTTTTTAAAAAGGACACATGAATAATTCGTCAGCTCATTCGTAAAGTGAGGAGGGTACTTAATCTACACAAAGAAATGGTAGGCGTGGTACACGTATGGCAAAGTTGAAACGTAAATATATGATAGGTAAGAAGTTATCGATTGATTTAGATCCATTAACTGGATTACCTTCAGGGATAAATAGGAAAAACTTTAAGGGTCACGTTGCTTCCCTTGCTCGAAGCTTTGTCAGTATTTTGGTGGATAATTGGAACAACGTAGATAGCGACTTGAAAAATCAGATATGGGAAGCTATTAAGGTACTTGTAGTTTTGTGAATATTTTAGTATATATATGATTTGAAAAATCAGATATGGAATTCTAATAATTATTAGAAACCATAAAAGATGCTTCAAGTGTCCCCCCTTGAGTCTGACATACACTAACTTCTCCATTGGTTTTGTAATGTAGGTGAAATGGGATGTTCCTGATTCTGATTTTTTGAAAAAGAAATGGATTTCATATGCTGGTGAACGTTGGAGGGCATTTAAAACTAGTCTAGCATCTAGATATTTAAATGGTGGGAATTTGAGTCACAAGTCTCCTCTTGAGGCATATACTTATCTTGATAAGGACACATGGAAGGCGTTTGTTCAGAAGCAACAGGATCCTTCCTTTGTGGTTAGCTAGATTTATAATTTAATTTCTTTTATTAATTTATTTCTACTATTATATTTAATTGGTACATTACTTATAATAGGAGAAACGAAAGAAGGCACAAGTGATCCAATCTCATAATAAATACCCTCACCTAATGTCTCGTGGGGGATATGAGTTGCTTACTGAAAGATTGATGAATGAAAAAATAAAGCAAAGATAAGAATCATCTGGAAATTCAATACTTGCACCTCCATCTCCACCATCACGCCATGAAAAATGGAAGAGAGCCCGACAAAAGCCATCGGGAGATTACTCATCAGAAGATGCTCGTGTCATTGCAGAAAAAATTGTAAGTAATTGTGTAATCAATTATTAATTTAAACTAATAGTCATTGGTGATTTGTTCTTGCAAATGATTGGTTGTTGGAATTTAAGTGTGAGTAACTAATTCTACATTGATTAGATATGAGCTAAATGAATGATATATATTGATTAGATATTCTTAATTGTGTTTATATTGAATCCAAGGTAACACAAGTAGTTCAAGTGATCAATGGTGGTGGATTCATAAACTAGCCCTGGTTGAAATGGTTCAGATGATGTTATTTCCTTGCTCCATAGTCATAAGGTGTTGCAACTGACCATGAATCTGTGGTAATTGGAGTATTCATATTGTTAATTTGATTTGTTGTTTGTGTTTCTGATCTGGAAATTTGATTTTTAAAGCTATGTGTCACTACTTGGAGTATTTTACAATTATAAAGAGTATTAATAATGCATATGAGTGTTTTAAGGAAGTAGAAGTACATCAAAATAGTAGTGTCTAGTTATGCCTGCTAGTGCAAGCTCAAATAGGCAAAAATTGATCAATGATAAAAAGAAAAGTGGGAATGTAAGTGATGAAAAAAGGGAAACACCCATGTTTCTCTCTAAATGTATATATGAAGGTTGGTCTTGAAATAGTTATTTGAGTTTGAAACTGTGTTGATGGAATGGAACAAAAATCTTGTGGTCTATATATACATGGAGGGAAACTATGTGGTTGTTTGATTAGGTTGATTTTATTGTTGCTTGATTTTAAAGTGTGGTACTCTTACTATTGTGTTATTATTTTGAATAAATATTACTCTCTCTAGTATTGAATAAAAAAAGTATATTTAATCTAAAATTTATATTAAATAGAATTATTTATATTGATCTATTTTCTTTTATATTTAATACCATATGATATTATGTTATTATTATATTTTCTTTTATATTTAATACCATATGATATTTTCTTTTATATTTAGAGCATATTGTTTTTTATGATGGAAGAAAATGGAAAGCAGAGCATATGAACGTGAAGAATCGCTTTATATTCCTTGCTGCAACATTAAAAATGTCTCTATACTCTAATGAAAGCATGAGAACACTCTAATATTATGGTGATTTATTTTATTTTGATTTAATATTTTAAGATATATTTTGTTTGCACTTAAAGTTTTTGATAATTAGAAATTAACTAATGCTGCAACAATATGTCTTTTATACTAATCATTTAAAAAATATTAATTAAATCTTATAAATTATATATATATTTTTTTTATATCTTGTAGGATTATTTGGTTGAACAAACGTCTCAAGGAACTTTTGTTCCACATGGACGTACAGATATCTTGACAACGGCCATTCGAAGATGAAGAAATGATGAATGTCCGACAACGTTGTGCAAACTTGATTCTAGAACTAATAGAAAATGCTTGAAGCACTTTTATCATTTTAGTATCTTTAGACATGTTAGTAGAAGATAATGTTTTTTTTTTTAACTAGTGAATATTATGTAGCTCTAAATTTGATAATTTAGATTTTGTAAAAAAATTATGACTCATTGTCATTGATTTTTAAATGTAAAGCTTCGTATGAAGTTTTGTGTTTTATGGTTGAATGAGAAATTCTAGTTAATAGTGTAATATGTGAAATTATGAGGATGCATATGTAAGGGTGAAAATTATGAAGAAAAAAAAATAAAAAAATTAATTATTTAAATCGATTGGCTCAATAAAATAAACAATTTTGAATATGACTTGTTATATTGGTTCAAATTTAACCGATGTAATAAATGAATTTTGAATTTGACTTGTTAGATTGGTTCAAATTTAACCAATGTAATAAATCAATTTTAAATTGACTTGTTAGATTGGTTCAAATTTAAACAATCTAATAAATCAATTTTGAATGTGACTTGTTACATCTATTATTTTAACTGATTTAATAATTAACTATTTATTACAACGCTTCATGTTAGATCGTACAAGGAACCGATCTAACAAGTACGTAGGAACCCATCTAACAAGGTTTTATTGCACTAGTGATAAAATGACTGATAGTTTTTACAATCACACCATTTTCTATGAAGGTTGATCTTGAATTGATCAATTGATCATCTCTCTCTTGAGCTTATCATTTTGTTCATCATAAAACAATCACGGCAAGAAATGTGTTGCTTTCTATCGGAAACCCCCAAAAGAATTTAAAAAAAAAACCTCAAAAATACATTCATTATGCTGAGTATCTTATGGGAATGATTCAATTGAAAAACAGAGGGTTGAAAATGCTTTATGATTGGTAATGCACGTCGAAAATGATTTTCAAGGGGTTAACCCCTCAACATATTTAAGGGACATAAAATTTAAAAAATTTAGAGAGTAGAGTGATAAGAAGGCCACATATTTGTTCGTCACTCTTAGAAAAATACTAACAATACTAATTATTAACATTGGTCGTTACAACAACAAAAAAACTCAACAACTTTTTCTTAAAGGGTTTGCAACTTGGAAACATGTTTCACAGAGTTGAAATGTCGAAATACAAATATTTGGATTCTGGTTATTTTTTAGAAACAAATCCTTAAAAATTATTATTTTTTATTTAAACTAGTAAAATAACTATATATTCTCACCAATCATACATGTTTGTATCTTTTTTAAAGGTCAACACTCAATCTCAAAGTAAAATTTTGAATTTAGAAGAAATATTTATTTAGAATTAAAAAAATATTATTGAAAAATCATAAATAATATTGTTTAATATATTATTCTAATATGAGAACATGATCTAATGACATATATTATTCTAGTTTTTGAACATGATTAGTGACAAATATATATCTTGCGTATAATTTATATAGTAAAACCTAATTATTGTATTATAATTGATTTGTAAAAGTCCATCATTTAACTAATATATTCACAAAAAGTATTTGTCGAATGACTAGTTTATATAGTAAATTAAAAATATTATGATTTTCTTCAAAATTTTATCTAGTAGATTTTTTTTAAAGCCAAAGAAATTATGTGGAGGGTATCACTAGCACCGACCATCCCATCTTGGTCGGCACCGCCAACTCTAGCAATCCTCTATAGCATTAAATATTATCAATAAAATAAAGGAAACAAAATACAAAATGATGCAAGGGAGGACAACAATCAAACCCAAATACATCAAGAGAATCTATTACAAGGAAGATGAATCATATTTCTAAAAAACTTCTCCGAGATAAAAGGAGGAATATCAATCCACCAGACAAAACCCTTGATGAAAATATCAACGTTGATAAATAAGTCAACGCACGAATTTTCCTCCCTAAAAATATGTGAATAGTAAAACCTCATTTGGGAGGTAAATTTGCAATTTTCCCTTTATTTTGAAGTCTCCAAGAGCAAGTTTGGAGTTATGAAAAACAACAACAACTAAACTCAAATTGCATTCTAACCAAAGATTATGTGATTCTTTCTCAAAAGCTATCTCAATTGCCAATATGGCGCCCATAAACTCTGCAAATAAAAGTATTGTGAAAAACCCAAAAGAAGTGACACTACAATCTCTAAAAAAATCACCACAAGAAGAAGGGGCAGGGCTACTTTTAACAGTTTCATTTGAATTACACTTAATCATGTAATATTGAGGGGGTTTCCAGATGATCTAATTAATTCGAAGCTTTTGGTAAGTGACATGTGACAGAGAAGTTATGTAGCACATAAGACTCTAAAAGGGAAGAGCATATGTGATTAAAGCTAGAGTTTCCAAACAAAGACTCGTTAGAAGTCATCAGAGAAATAACCCAATGAAGGGATATGTCCTTGTTGAAAAATCTAGCATGATTCCAACAAAACCAAATGCATCAGAATATATTAACCACAACACATATGTGTTAGAGCCAAGTTGGTTTTCAATTTAGAGTTTGGATGTTAACAAAAGTATTTTATGAAAACAATATATTTGACTTCAAAGAGTATGAAAGAAGATTATATTATTGAAGAAAATCTAAAATAAGATTTGATTCAAATTTATAATTAAAGAAAATCTAAAATAAAGATTTAATTCAAATTTATAATTGAAAAAAATCTAAAATAAGATTTGATTCAAATTTATAATTAAAGAAAATCTAAAATAAGATTTTATTCAAATTTATAATTGATGAAAATATAAAATAAGATTTGATTCATATCTATAATTAAAGAAAATCGTTGACAAAGTTGAAAGAAGATATGGTCAAGATTTGAAGAATATTTGATTAACATTTGATGAAGATTTGAAGAATTTACAAAGTCAATCTACACAATATACGAACAAAATCAATCTCAAGAATTTACAAACTCAATCTACACAAAATAGGAACAGAATCAATCTGAAGAATTTACAAACCCAAACTGAACAAGATATAATTCAAAATTAAACAATGAATAAATTGAAGTCTAAATTTTCACTATAAATAAACACTCAAGCCTGAAGGAGAAAAGTATCGAAAAACATAGAAGAATATAAGAATTCAAGGTCAAAGTTTTCAATTCATCTTAAAGTTCAAATAGATAAACACTTTTTCATGTTAGAAATATTTTCTAAGTGTTCTTTTCTTAGAGTGTGAGAGTTATTATTATTATCAGCTTTGTTAGAAGCAATTACTCAAGTTCCAATCTTTTGTATCCACCCGATTGTGGTTTAGTTCATTCTTTAATTTGGGGTTGTCAGGTTGTAAGGAGAAGACTTGGCTTGTAGAATCAAGGTGATTAGTTCCTTCTTCAAATTAGTGTTATCAGGTTATTAGGAGAAGACATGGCTTATAAGGTCAAGGTGGTTAGTTCCTTAAAAGTTTGGGATTGTCAGGTTTGTTTGGGAAGCTTGACTTAGAGGGCCAGGTGCTTTGAAATTCAAGAAACTTGAATTAGTGGATTAAAGCTTTCTGAATTAGGAGACTAGATGTAGCCAAGTTAGTGGTGTACCAGGATAAATTTATGTGTCAAATTATTTATGCTTTCATTGCTTGCTATCTCTGAATTTGATTGATTCTACTCCAAGTAAGTCCTACTCCAAGCAAGTCACAAAAACCAAACTAGTTTTATTTATTTATTTATTTATAAATTAGCAAAAAATTATCAAAATTGGAAAACACAATTCCACTACCCTTCTCGTGTTTGCACCTTCAATTGGAATCAAAGCTCGTTCTCAAGACTGAGCACTTTACAATGTTTGAGAAAATATCTAAGGGTTCAATATGTTTGGATTCAGTGAAGAAGCTGATGGGGGAAACATCAAAAAACCACCTCTATTTGATGGAGAACGTTTTAGTATTAAAAAGACAGATTGATAACTTTCTATATTTCACAAGATCCTGAACTTTGGGACTTGGTGGAAGATGGTTATATTGCTCCGAAGAATAATGATGCTATTGAAATTCCAAGAAAGGAGATGAATGTTAATTAGAAGAAGATATACAAGATGCATTATAAGTCTAGAAAATTCATGATAAATGCAATCACCTTCAAGGATTTTGACAAGTGCACTAACAAGAAGACAACAAAAAGTATTTATGATGGTCTAATTGTGACCTATGAAGAAAGTGAGCAAATTTAAGAAGCATAGACCAACCTCCTAGTCAAAAATTATGAGTTGTTCAAGATGGAAGAAGATGAAGACATTGAAACAATGTTTTCCAGATTCTAGACCCTGGTATCAGGATTAAAGTTACTTGAGAAGAGTTATATTACTATTGATCATGTGAAGAAAATTCTTAGGAGTTTGACAAGAAAATGGAGACCTAAGATCACTGTCATTCAAGAAGCAAAGGATTTGAATACTCTGAAGCTAGAAGAATTAACCAACCCTCTCATATCACATGAAATTGAGCTTGAAAAAAATGATCCCAAGAAAAAGAAGAAGGTTCTAAAGGCAACATCAAAACTAGAGGATAGTAATTTAGGTAATCAAAATCTGAACTCAGAGGAAGAAGAGATTGCTTTCATAACCAGCCAAATTCAAAAGATGTGGCACAACAGAAACAAGAAATTTCCCCAAAGATATTCCAAGCAATCCAACTGAGGGAATGATGATAAATATGACAAGAAAAACATCATTTGATGTGGACGCAATAAACTTGGACATATCAAGTCAGAATATTCAAATATGGAGAAAGGGAAACACCAGAGAAAAGATTCCAGACCCAAGAAGTAGAATATGATGGCTATATGGGATGATTATGTGGAATCCTCTAACGATGAACAAGCAGATTTGGTTATGATGGCTCATACCAACTCTACCTCTAGATCCAACACATATTCTGACTCTGGAAGTGAATCAGCAGATGAAGAAATTGAGTTATTTTCTGAATTCATTGGATCTGATTTAGTTATTGCTATAAATGATTTTTTTTAAATGAATCACAAATTGTCTTTAAAACTGAAAACGCTTAGGAAAGAAAATATAAATCTAACTGAAAAAGTTAATGTTTTAAAGAATCAAAGTGCTGAATTTAAAACAGAAAATGCAACTTTGAAAACTAATATCAATGAACTTAAGATAAATAACGCAACTCTGAAAGTTGATATTACTGAACTTAAAATAGAAAATGCAAATATGAAAACTAATATTGATGAATTTAAGGCTGAAAATCTAAATTGAACAAAGACTAAATTGAAGTCCAAATTTTCACTACAAATAGACACTAAAGGCTGAAGGAGAAAAACATCGAAAAAGAGAAAAGAGTATATGAACTCAAGCTCAAAGTTCTCAATTAATCTTAGAGTTCAAAGAGAGAAACACTTGTTCGGGTTAGAATTATTTTCTAAGTGTTCTTTTCTTAGTGTGTGAGAGTTATTACTATTATCAACTTTGTTAAAAACAACTACTCAAGTTCCAATCTTTTGTATCCAACCCGATAATGGTTTAGTTCATTCTATAATCTGGGGTTGTTAGGTTGTTAGGAGAAGACTTGGCGTGCAGGGTCAAGGTGGTTAGTTCCTTCTTCAATCTAGGGCTGTCAGGTTGTTATGAGAAGACTTGGCTTGTAGGGTCAAGGTGGTTTGTTCCTCAAAAGTTTGGGGTTATCAGGCTATTTGGGAAGACTAACTTGGAGGGTTATGTGCTTTGTAATTCATGGTATTTGAATTAGTGGATTAAATCCTTTTTGAATGAGGGAACTGAATGTATCCAAGTTAGTGGTGAACCAGGATAAATCTACGTGTTAAATTATTTATGCTTTCATTGTTTGCTATCTCTGAATTTGATTACTTCTACTCCAAGTAAGTCACCAAAACCAAACTAGTTTTATTTATTTATTTATAAATTAGCAAAAAATTGTCAACTTTGGCAAACACAATTCAACTCCCCTTCTCGTGTTTGCACCTTCAATATGATGACATTCTGCACTTTAAGGCTCCATTTCGACTTGCACACCTACAAAATTGACAAAAGACTAGAAGCAAAAAAGTTAGTCATTAGGGTCCCTCCCAAGACATAACCAAAGTTTTTGGGGAAAAGGGCAAGCAAAAGAAGATGTTGAGTAGACTCAGCATTATGGCCATAAAGAGAACAAATTGAAACTATTGTACAACCTATTTTCCAAAGATTCTTTTTAAGGGGCATCTTGTCATGGTATATTCTATAAAGAAGAAAGGAACGAACGAAGTAACACATCATTTCCATATAAGCTTAGTCCAAGAAGTAGAATGGTTTGAAGGATGCTGAAAATGGTACGCATCTTTGAAATTAAAATTACCAAAAGTTGAAGGAGATTACACAAATCGAACATGAGATTCAAACTTAAGAATAACAACATTATCAACCTCACTGCTGATAACTATAGAGTTTAAAATGGTGGGGATAGTCCAAGTGTTGTTGACAATGAAATTTTTAATCTTAGCTTGAAGAATAGCATATAAAAAAGTACGAGATAATAACGAATGATTCCAAAAATTGATATTGTAACCATCACCAAGTTGTCAAGAAACATTATCCTAAATTAAAGAAACATGAGTCCAGATACATCATCTATTATTTGTAACACTATTTCTAGTATGAGTTTTCCTATTAAGCTTGTGAATACCATAATGAAATGTGTTTTTTTCTATAACCTAGTCTATCCTTAACTAATGGCAATCCCTTTAAGGAGTTTAAGCCCCCAAAGAGAAATCATACAACATGATCCTCTGTCACACTATCTGTTCATTATATGTGTTGAGGTCCTCTCTGGACTTATTACAAAATGTCAAGAGGCTTCGTGTAAAAAAATCAACTTTGGTAAATCTGTATGACATGGCTAAAGTTGAGTTTCTACAATGGAAGCATATCAACATCACAACATAAATTACTTAGTATCTAGATTTCCCTACTTTTATTGGGTGATCAAAATAAGAGATTTTTTATTTTCTAACTGACATAATGTGGAAAAAGCTCAATCGATGGAAGGAAAAATACTTATCGTTTGCAGGAAGGTGCACTCTACTTAAGACAATGGCTTAGGCAATCCCAACATACGTTTTGAGTTGTTTTCAACCATCTAAAGGGATATGTAACAAACTGGATAAACTATGCTTTCTAATTTGTAGGCCTTATATGATGCTTCCTTTTTTGGCTTTAGATTCTTATATGTATATCAATGTGCCTCACGGGAAGGAAGTCATTTATCATAAGGTAAACATTCATTTGTATCTCTAACCAATTAAGTTTCATTGGATGCTTTAGTTCTTGATGGTTTTTAGTAATTTATGCAAGTGTATTAAATTCTATAGTGCTAGACAATTAGTTCATCTAAATTGAAGGATCATTCCATAGTTACCATTATGCACTTTTCAATTCCATATATTGTTAGAAATGGCATGACATGCTTTATGACCATGTTTCCCTTTGGGGTTAATGATATGGTTACAATTTTTAACAAAGAGGCATATAATTATTCTAGGATTTCAGAATTAATTAACTTAAAGGTATTATTTTCTGCTTTCGATCCACAAATTTAAAAATAAGGTTGTATGGCTCTTGATGTGTCTTATAAAAGTAATGTATGTGGCTATGTATCTTAACCTAATGATAGTACTTGAGTTGAATATGTTTTGGACTTGAGTATTTATTTATTTTTTACTGTTTTTTACGTTTATTTTTTTTCAATATTAAGATTTTTTTTTCTTCTGTAACTCTATATTTATGACTTTTTATTTTATTTTATATAGTTTTTTTACAGACTGTTCGTTGCAAAGAAGCAAAAAAAATTTGCAACTCTTTAAGTACTCTAATAACACCTCTTGTGTAAGTCATGGAGACCTACGCATGAGCTTCGTTTGAATGCTACTATTCTCTCTTAATGGTTGCTTTCATTATTTTTTTAATTTGTAGTTAATGTTTCATGTGTTCATCAACTCTATCATTTAAGAAGTCTATGATTAATTAGAAAATTTCAAGTATATCTTATCTTATGTTTTAAAATAATAAAAGAAATTATATAATAATTTATGCTTATAGATTAGACAATCATATCATTGAAACCTATAATTTTGTTAATGAGGAGATATATATTAATAAATTATTTATATTTACTCTATTGTTATTTTAATTATTATTTTGGAATTGTGTCTCTTGATAAAAGATAGACACCATGCTACTTAACACAAATTTTCATGGGCAAACAAGTCATTTAAATTTTATATAATATTGTCTCTTATTTTTTTATTGATTTTTTAAAATTTTTTAAATAATTGAAATAATTGTATTTTTTTAATAGATGTTTTGTTACTCGCAGGTAAGAATTAATAGAAGAAAACGAACATAAGATAGAAGGTTTAGGTTGGGTGGCGGCTGTTTTTCATCTTTCTTTTTCCAATTAAAATTCTATTTGAATTTAACCAATTCATATGGGATTTGTACCTAATTGCGGAGGTGTAAATATTAACATGTAATTTTTCAAGATTTTTTACGCGCTTAAATCGATTAATTTAGAGATGTAAAATATAAATTTAAAGATTTTGTTTTACACATCCTAACTAATTTAGAGTTGCAAGAAATTCTGAAAAATCTATATTGGTCATTTTAGAAAAATTTCGTTAGGATTTAGTAATTTGAATATGATTAAATCGACAAAAAAAAATTTGGGCCTTCTGAGAATTTGGATCTGTTTGTTTAAAATTTTTTAAAATTAATTTTGCTTTTATATTTTTAAAAATTATTTTTTTTATAAAAACTTTACTTACAAATAATAGAAATTATTTTAAACTTATTTACTATCGATTAAAAAAAATAATTTTAACATTCAATAATTTAAATATTTATTATTAAAAAATTTACACCATAAACATCACATTTTAATAAAATAATGGCTTTTTAACTGATGTGT
>JBBPBT010001050.1:5589174-5627719 GCA_037974875.1 Cicer bijugum
GCAGTAGTTCACAAAGAAGACAAAAAAATATGACAATTTTTTTTTAGAAATCTGACGTTTAATTTTAATTTTTGTTCAACAATACTTAATAGTTGAGGATAAAAGAGTTTATCTCATCACTCTAGGCGTTCTCATTTACTAAATCAAACTTATACATTAGAAAAAATAAGTTCAAAACCCATTAACCGGAATTTTTTTTCTAAATCTTATAAATATGAAACAATAGTTTTGAATGTAGAAATGGGTAACTAAATACTAAAACAATAAATATAAGGAGATCAAATCTACATTTAAGTCTTTTTGAGAAAAATCCAACTTAGCTAATATCATACATTAGATATTGATCAATCATTACAGACAGTTTAAGGGAAAAAATGGGGACCAACCTAAGAAATAGAAGTTGTCATTAAATGATGAGCTACCATGTCCATTTGTCTCATAGTAAAAATCACCTTTATAATTCCGGTGAGCCTACGAAATATGTTTACATTAAGAAATAATTAAACCAAACTCAAACATATCTAGCGTAGAATTGTGAACAATATCCACTACAATTTTTCAATCAACTTCAAGAATCACATGTCAGCTTCCCGATCTTCTAACCATTGAAGAGTAGAAAGGAGTCCAAATGGCTCTCCTTCATGAATGTCCATCCATGAAACGTGAGATTAAGGAAACGTGAATTCTAAATGCAGAGTTGTTTAGAATAGTGTGGAACTAAAGGATTTAGAAAGAAAAAAAAAAGGAAAATCCAGCCTCAATGCATCATATATATATAGGATCAAGCAAGATTTAAAGGTAGCCCCGCATATATCATAAAATAAAATCAGAAAGAGAAAAAATACAAATATTTTGGAAATTTGATAGTGCTTTAGAGTTAAGTAAATCTCTCAAATTTGAATATAATCTTTTAGGATTTTATTTTTTTTATTATTTGTTTTATTTTAAGTAAGTCAAAGAGTACTTAATCTATACCTTTTATTAATTATTATTTCTTAGTTTCAATTCTAATTTGATTTTAAATTTTTGTTGTTTATTTCAATTAAATTATTTTATTGTTTTATTTTCATGTTTAGAATGATCAATCTTTACACGACTTAACCAATCAATTCACTAGTGATTAACTATAATTAATAGGTAGATCTATAGGATAATTGAGATTATGCTTCTTGTATGATGAAAATAGATACTAATTTTCCAATAATTCAATCATTTGGTTCTTTATATTTCTCTTAATTATATTTTTTTGTATAATCAATCAAAGAATTAATTTAGAGAAAAAATATTACACTTTATTAATAGTCTTAAAGAGGGATTGATAATTGAAAAAACAAATAAAAATTCATATAAAATTAGGATATGGTATTGATATTACAAGTGAAATCATGATCCTAGATTTAATTTCCATTAATTCAAAGTTGTGTTGCTATATATTTTCATTTTAATTCTTATGTTATTGTTGTGTTTTCATTATCACGAACCAACAATAATTTTTATTAGTCTAACTAATATAAAATTTTATTTAGTTTGATAATTGTTATATTAATCCATGTGAAAACAATAATCTTATATATTACTATTTGACAAATCTATACGCTTACATAATTTTGAGAACAATATGAAAAGGTCTCTCTAATTACACTAGTAGGTTGATTTTGATTAAGGATGTAAAATCAACGGTGTTGAGACAAAATCTCAATTTAATGGTTTGATGAAAACAAACAAAAAGTTAATTAAGAATGTTAATTATGATTTTAAATGTTATATTAATTTAACTTGTGCTTTTGAGTGTATTAATTCGAAGATATGATTTAAACAAAGCAAATAAATCAGCATAAAAATGCAAGAAACTGAACAGACAAGAATTGAGAACATTCTTAACAAAATCTGGAAAACGGAGAATGTTCTCCAGTTTCAGAATGATCATCACAGCTCCAAAACCAATCAACCTCCACTTGTTAAAAGAAGTTTTAGCCTCTGGATTTTACATCTATATCATCAAAACTTGTCAAGGAACAAACTGAGATGATTAAATTCAAAGAAACTACTCAAATCAGAAAGAGATAAGATCACGAATTAACAAGACCAGACATATCTGAACATTCTTAACAACATTCTGATCAATATAGACAGCTATGTAATATTAGTCTCCAGATTGATAAATATTCTTCAGCTTGTTACACTTGATCTTCAGCAGCAAACATCTTTCTCCAGAATGACCAGACCAGTCTCCAGATTGATTATCAATCTCTGTTTCTGCAGAATTTCAACATTGATCTCCTTATTTCTGTAGAAGTGTATAATCATTAACCAGACTAATTTGGACAAAATCAAGGCTCCAGATCGAAGTTATAACATCAAAAATTACATATGAAGCTTCAAGGATCATTAAACACAAGATAAATCTGATCAAGAACAAAGAAACCAACCTAGTCATCAAAGTTCAAATTATGTTCAAATGCTGGAATATTTTTATTCAAATATATTGGTTTTGGTCAAATTTGAATGAGCACTACCAACAGCTCTTTTGACCATTATTAAATGTCCTAAATGCCTATAAAAGGAAGGCCAATGCTCAAGGAAAAATCAGAGCTTCAAGTACTAAGAAAATCCATTACTCATTTCAATCATACTTGAATTTCTCTCACACACATACATTAAATCAATTTTGATTTTTCCCACTCAATTCCTAGAATCATTCTCATGTATTTTTCTGTCAAAGAATCAGAACTCAAACAAGTGTTGAGTTTTTTCAGATTCTAACAAAGCAATCTCATCATTATTGTAAAACTCAAACTATAAAAGTTTAATATAGTTTGGGTAGATTGTAAGAAATCATATCAAGGTTGATAGGTGACTTCATTGAACTCCTTTATGGGTGGAAAGGTTTTAACTTTTTAGCATATCAAGGTTGATCTGAATTAGGTGTTGTAAAACCAAGAAGGTTCTTTGTTTTAAACACTTAGTAGAAAATCTCACAGTTTTGAGGACTGGATGTAACCCAAGTTGGGTGAACCAGGATATATCGTTGTGTGGTATCTCTTCCCTTATATATTTACTTTCAGTTTGATTGATTATCAAGTTAAATACAAAAACTGAATTACTTATTTTAACTAACCAAGAACGTTCTCCGTTTTCTAGTTAAAACCAAGAACGTTCTTCGTTTTCTGTTTTCACAACCAAGATCAATCTTGAGTTATTTTCTTAAGTTTTTAAAAGGAATTTTAAAAGGTGCATTTACAATTCAAACCCCATTTCTTGTAAATCGACAATGCTACTTCAATTGGCATCAGAGCTTGGTCTCTAAGGTTGAACACCTAACAAGTGTTAAAGAAAAAGATCTAGAAGAAAAATATCAAAATATATGTACATTTCTGAAGAAGGGTCATCCTACAGACCACCTTACTTTAATGGCACAAACTACTGTTTCTGGAAAAGAAAAATGCAGCTATTCTTAAAATCTCAAGATACAAAAATGTGGCGCATCATTACAAATGGAGATTTCATACCAAGAATCGACCAAAACGATTCAACCTCTGCTGAAAAGAAATGAGCAGATTGGACAACAGAAGAAAAATCTAAGGTACTTCAAAACTCAAAAGCTCAATTATTTTTGTCTTGTGCTTTAAGTAGGGAAGAAAGCAAAATAGTTGATGAATGCAAAACTGTTAAAGAAGTATAAGACACATTACAAACTCATCACGAAGGAACAAGCCATGTGAAAGAAACAAGGATTGATATAGGCATAAGAAAGTTTGAACTCTTTGAAATGAATGAAGGAGAAACTATTAATGAGATGTACTCAAGATTCACAACCATTGTAAATGAAATGCGCTACTTAGGGAACGCATACTCAGTACAAGATAAAGTCAGAATGATCATGAGATGTCTTCCAATAATATGGAGACCGATGGTGACAACTATAAGCCAAGCCAAGAATCTTGATGTATTCGGACTAGAGGAAATGATTGGAACATTACGAGCACATGAAGTGTTGCTACAAGAAGACATACCAATCAAAAAAAGCAAAGCAATGGCTTTGAAAACATCTCAAGAAAATCCAGATGAGGACTCAGAAGAAATCGAACAAGAAGATATTTAGTTATTTTCTTAAGTTTTTAACAGGAATTTTAAAAGGTGCATTTACAATTCAAACCCCCTTTCCTTGTAAATCGACATTGCTACTTCACACGGTTCTTGCCAAATGTTGATAAGTGGGCCATATCCCACTTTCCATCCATACCCTTGCCTTAATAAGTCTTAAGCAACTTTGATACTAGAAATTTTTACCCTATACCCCTCAAAGATACAAATATGGGGTACAAGGTAAAATTTTCTTGATACTACGCCATATAAAACTGGATTTATGGCCAAAAATCGCATCCAAGTTATCCTTCTCAATGACGTATTTAGCTTTGAGAATGAGAAAAGAGATAGTATGTTCCTCTATCTGAACCAAATAATTTCTCTCGAGCAACTTTTCTTTGTTCTCCTACCGATAAGAATTCAACAACTTCTTAATTTCATCTACAAATGAGGGATGCATTAGAAAAAAACTCACACAGTAGGATGGTATTGATTGTGCTACCACCACCTTGATTAGGATTTTCTTCCTAGATATTGAGATAAAACGAGCACTCAAAGATTGGATTTTTGATGTTCTATGTTCTTTATTAACATGAAGATACTTTTTTTTTGTTACGACCAACAATTGAAGACTACGTGCTTGAGCGAGCTCCAAACATGTAGGTGTTGGCACATTCCTACCAAGGGAATTATATTGTGCACCCCCCCACTTTTACCTCCCACCCCCCAGTCATGTGAAAAAGATCATATTACCCTTAGTTTCATCTATTAAAAAAAATTAACTTTCCTTTTTTCACCCAATTCCTTAAAAACTTTGAAATACTCAAACCTGATCCTACCAAACCTTTGAAAGTTTGAAACCTCCAAAACTAAAAAAGTAAGACAAAATTCGAAAATTTCAAATATTCGAAATGGACTTTTTTACCAGATTTTCAAAATGGAGTTTCGAAAGTTTCTATGATGATGAAACTTTCGAAGTATATGTTTACCATAAATACTAAAAGTCTCAAAAGTTTAGTTCAACTAGAAAGTTTTGAAACAAATAAACTATCGAAAGTTTCATAGAATCTCAAAATTTCGAAATGAAAAACTTTCGAATAAATGTAAGTTTTGAAACATCGGATTTCGAAAGTTTGTCATGCAAGGAAAGTTTCAAAAGTGTTTTGAAAGTTTCGAAACATCTGAAAGTTCCGAAATTAATTTTTTTGTTTTTTTTTAAAGTATTTTTCCATTTTTTTAATATTGATATATTGCAATGCCTAGGATGAGAGGTGTGTTTGGCTAAATTATTCGCAACTTGATAGGTGATAGAGGTGATGATGCAGAGAGAATTCCACCAACAACATCAAATAGACGACGAAACGAAGCAAACCGTCCAATTAGGCAGCGTCTTCGAAGATAAGACATCCATGATGATGTCGTCGAGTCTACTGCGCATGCACAGATGGAGGAGGATGTCCCTAATCCTCATATGGAATATGTCGATACTAATGATATTGATGATGTTGCTGCACATGTTGATGATGTTGATGAGCAGGATCAACATATTGGATTCCCTGGGGGACCGGTGTTGACACAGTATGAGCACCACGTGGCTCAGAAGCTATAGGAAGGAAAGGTATATTTTAATTAATATTTGATGTTGATGATATTTAATTATGTTTAATTAATTTAAGTTTATTTAATTAATTATTTATTTAAATTTATTTGTTCAATTATTTATTTAAATATATTTAATTAATTGTTTATTTAATTAATTGCTATTTAATTACTCGCAGGGTCGTGGATCGTTAAAAGTTATGACTCATGGATTGAATTTGAAGAAGTTTGCCGAAGTTCCTATGCCAGATCTTGTAGAGCATTGGATTCGGGAATTTGGACTGCTACATCTGTCTTCAGCCTACCTCACTATGGTTGATGTTGGTCTGATATCCGCATTTGTTGAAAGATAGCACAGGGAGACCTGCTCATTTCATTTGTCAGTTAGAGAGATGACTATTACTTTAGACGATGTTGCGACTCTCCTTCACATCTCACCCCATGGTAAATTGTTTAATGCACTTGTGAATATAAACACTAATAATGCTGCAAGAGCTGTAGATGAGTACTTCGGTGCAATATGGGAGGAATCCCTAGCTGAGATTAATTATAATAAATGTGTCAAATATAGATTGCAATGATTGCGTGATTTATATAGTCGTCTCATTCAAACTAACCAGTTTGAGTGTGTGACTAGAACGTATCTGCAACTTTGCCAACTCACAAGCACATGGTAATCCATGAGTTGTTCTAATTGAGCAACCATATTCTATTTTGTCAGTACCTACAATTTTTACCCTTTGCAACTATTTGTCAATTTTTTTCATACATTTTCTTGATACACAATGATGTAGACTTTGAAAAAATTGTGAATTATACATGTGCTCAACATCCTTAATGGTTTTCTGAAAAGAAGATTGAATGATACATATTTGGTTCTTCAACATCATATTCACAACATCCCAACTTTTACACAAATCACCAAAAACTATTTTGCAGCATGTTTTTCAATCTCCAATGAGCAGACTCAACTCTACAAATAAATTAAATAATGTTAGTATTAATGTCCTCTGTTGTTAACAATTATGTGACAGTCTTTATTAATTGTTACAAGATTATTAAAAAGTTAACAATCATAGTCCCAAGAATTTATTTCTAAGCAAAGATTCACAATTACATGTATAATCTAATTACGAGTGCAGATACAATAATTATTCAACAGATTAATCAAGACACAAACATGCCAATACAACCATTCAAGCAGTATCAAAATAAAGAGAAAGGATAGGAAAATCGTGCACCGGGATTTATACTGGTTCGGCCGTCAGTATGACAGTCAACATCTAGTCCTGAAATTAAACCGATTTCAACCTTTTACCAATAGAATCGTCTAGAGTATGTTTTACAGATTGTCCAGCTCACACAAGACCTATCTATCCAACTCTCTCGCTTCTATTACACAGCCACCGTATCCCTCGAGTTAATCGCTAAACTCTCCCAAGATAACGATGAGACTTCTTCTTGGTGAGCACCCTCACCAACGAAGATAGTCACCAATTTCTATACTGGATTTCCAGAATTTTCTTTACATTTGTTTTTACAGAGAAGATCAAAGATCACTAATGATTGCGACTCAAACACCATATGAATGTCACAAAAAAGGATTTTCCAAACTGAGTACTTGGTGTGTGGTTACAATTATTTATTTCAAAGTGATTTTCTTGGTTTGACTGTTATGAAAACGTGTGTGAATAATTGTTTTAAGTGTTTGTCTTAGTTATTTCAAAGTTGTGAGAAAAAGTGATTTGAGTCAGTTTATATATGTTAAGAAAAACAACAGTTCAATCAATTCCTCAATCGATTTTATAAAAGTTTTAAAACAGCATAATCGATTGTCCAATCAATTATCACGTTCTTGTTTTTCTTGATTCTTGAAAACATAAGAATGGATCGATTTGCCAATCGATTCTTTTAAATGCATAAATCAGAAACTGAAGCAAGTTCATATCTGAATCGATTGGGTAATTGATTGGAATTGTTTTGTTCCAACAACGAGATCAAAACAATCGATTGGAAGTGTTTTGCTTGATTCCTTGTGTTCCAAGCTTGTGTCCAAGTGTATAGTGTTTGCTTGTGTTTCCTGAAATGTAACTCAGTTCAAACTGTTAGTTTTATCAAATGATGCATGAACATTGTATGTTTGTTAGTTATGTCAAAATCATAATCAAGAGGATTTATGTCTAACAATCTCCCCCTTTTTGATTAAATAACAAACATACAATTTTAACTTGAGTTTTTACATTTCAATACTTAAATTTATAATTATTGTTATAATAAGAAAACAAAAAACTCCCCTCTGACTTTTAGAATGCATGATTCATATAAGTAGCAACAAATCAGGGTCTTAGAACTTAAAAAAAAAATATCATTAGAGTATCATAGTACTATAATCAATTTCAGAGTATCAGAGCTATATAACAAAAATTATCACTTTAGTGATGCAGTATCAGAGTTATAAAAGCTATATTGTGACACCAGATGTTGTCGTTTAAGCAGTATCAGATTTTGTAACAATGTACAGTATCAGAGTAGCTATTTCAACCGAAGCAATCAGAGCATAACTATCATATGCTGAAGTATCAAAGTTATGACAAAGTTTACCAGATTAGCAGCAAATTAGTAATGGTATCAGCACATGATTAGTAACAGATTAGTAATGGTATCAACACATGCAGGTTAATTTAGTACATGGTATCAGAACAAAAATCAGAACAGCAGGAAATACAAGTTAAATTCGTAATACAAGTTAAATTCGTATAACATTTTCTCCCCCTTTGTCATTGAATGCAAAAAGGTAAAACAGGAGAGAATAGCTGAAATATTATGCATTTATAACAAAATATTACAGAACAATACCAAAACATTACAAAACAACAAAGAAACCAAAATCCTAGACAACTAATCTAGGGTTGTTCCTCATTATTACCAACGGGAGAGGTAGAGATCGTTGTATTAGTCTCAGCAGGTGCCTCCTCACCATGAGGTTCAATGCTATCTATGTTGGTTGGGTTTGGTTCTTCCGCTGCTTGTCGGCCTATTTCAGCAACATCTTCAAATGACAGTTTAAGGCCTAAGTGTTCTTGTATTGCAACGACATCCTGAGCAACTGTGTTCAAAGTTGCCTGGAGTGTCTTCATAGATGCTTCAACTCGACCATTATAAGCAGCCTGAATTTCTATGAATTCCAGCAGCTTGGTTAACACCTCAAAATGTGCTGCAACTGGCTCAACTTGTTCCGCATTCGGCTGAGCTTGTTCAGCATTTGGCTGAGCTCGAGTCCAAATGTCGTTTATTCGTTTCAATTGCATTTGGTTTACAATTGACTCGCCAAAAGTGAAAGTAGTTTTGACAGATTCTTCATTGACAACAGAAACTTTAAAATGTCTCAGAATCTTTGTGACCAGTTATGGGTAGGGGAGCACTAGTTTGCCCTGTGTTGCTTCCATCATATATTTCAGCACAATCCATGCCCAGCTCATCTTGAGCTCTTTGCATAGACCCCAAAGCAGAAGAATGTCCAGCTTCTAGACCACAGCGTGGTTTCTGGATCTTGGTACTTGCATTCGTGTTAGTGCGTACATTAGCATTCGTTGTTCGACCTTCATTTGACCTGTCGGAAGTGAAAGCTTTTCCACAAAGCCTTCGATCATCAGGTCCTGCACAACAGTGTGCCTGTCTACTGATGCTTCCCATGCTTCATCAATAGAATCCGCTTCATCGCTGTCATCAATGGTTTTGCCATGAAAGGGTAGTCCTCACAAATTTGCTAATTCTTCAAAAGTCATGGAAATTTTCTTGCTTTTGACTTTAGCCTTGAATCTGGTATCAGTAACGGTGAATGTTGAGTAGAAGGCTCTAATCAGCCTTGGGTAGATTTCCAATGAGCAGGAAAGAAAGTCTACTAGTCCATGAAATTTTAAATGGTTTTCGAAGGTAAAACCATTTGAATCAAAATAACTAAAATCCATAGTTCTTGCCTCGTGGATTTTCCTTTTGAGAAATGAGGAAGGAATGATCATATCTTCAACAAATTTACTATGAGATTTCTTTGTTTGAGGGGAAGAAATAGGTTTCTTCTTCTTTTGAGCTGGTTCCTTCATTGTGTCAGCCGTCAGTTTTTCAGATTGAGGCTTTTTTCTCTTTTTAATCTTCCCTTGATCTGTAGCAATGGCTTTGCCTTTGTCTTTAGCCATTATTTTGTGGGTTGGTATAGATACTTGTTTAGAAGTGGGTGGAGGTGATGGAGTTTTCCCACTCGATGAAGATGAAGGGGATGGTGATTTGTAAGAAGTTTGTTTTACACTAGCCATGGCAAGATTAAAGACGTTTAGAAATGTTTGAGAGTATGACAAGGATGTTAGGTTTGCAGAGAAAGGCAGAAAACTGTGAGAGGTTTGAGAAAATCTCGGAAAATCTGATAGGAAATCGATTTAGGGTTTTAGTAGGGTTTAAGTACTCCTGTTGCAAATCGATTTGTCAATCGATGTTCTTAATTTCTTTGCGCGTGCTACATTGATTGCTCAATCGATTGAGTTACCGTTACTGGGGAAGTGAAATCGATTTAGTCATTATTGTCTCTAACGGATAGTAAAAATTTTGCAAAGGTCATATTTTAAATCGACTCCCAAATCGATTGTTTTTAATTACTAAATCGATGTCCCAATCGATTTCCATATCATTTCAGAAAACTGCTCATCTCAGCGTCGATTTCCAAATCGATTCATTTAAGTGCAGGTTTTAAAATTTTGAATCAATCGATTTTCCAATCGATGCTCGGGTTAGAGTTTTGAAAATTTTCTCATTTTCTAATGTCTGGGAAAATAAATCGATTATTCAATCGATTCTTTAAACTGTTTTCCAATACATCAATGAATTTATCATTCGATTGATTTGATGACTACTTCAGCAATTACTGATGTCTGGGTGTACATATTGATTATGCAATCGATGTTCGTGTTTCTTAATTTGACAATTCAGACATTGTGCATCATAAATCGATTGTGCAATCGATTTCATAAAGCTAATTTTCTATTTGTTCACAAGGTAATCGATGTTGCAATCGATTTTTCACAGGAGAATCATATAATTTGTCCTTGCTAAGATGATCTATATACATGTGAGCTACTCTCTTATGCCATAACCAGTTTTCATCATAATTGGATAATAAACAGCAAATAGTACTAGCAGGCAAAGCATTAAAATCAAGCATGTATATGTTATTGACTCTTTCACTTACCAACCTTATGTCTTTATTCTCTTTGTGCTAAATTATACAAGACTGAGAAGTAAAACATACCTTGAATCGCTTATCACATAGTTGACTTATACTAATCAAATTGTGTTTTAGATCTCTTACATAAAGAACGTCTTTGATCACCGTAGTCGATTCGTTCCCAATGTCTCCAATACCGAGTAACTTACTTTTGTTATTGTCACCGTATTTAACATATCCTCCATCTTTTAAGGTTAGAGACAAGAACTTTGACTTGTCTCCAGTCATATGCTTGGAACATCCACTATATAGGTACCATGAGTGAGTCTTGGATGTCAAGCATACCTGCAAACAGAATTAAACTTTGGTTTTTGGTACCCAATTTAAATTGGGTCCTGGAGGGTTAGTTTCAACCATTGGTTTCTTTACTTTCCAAATTTTTTTCCATCCCTTGTTGGCAAGTTTTTTTAGTTTACAATTAAACACCATATGTCCCTTTTTACAGCAAAAGTGACATGAAACAGTAGAGGATGAATTCTAATTTGGTTTAGTAAAGATGTCATGCATATGCTTTGATTTAACAAATTTTTAATTCTTTTTACCATTTCTGTTTTGCCTATAGCCAATGCCACATTTATTGTGATTCTGTTTAACATACACATTTGGTTTATAACCTAGTCCAGATTTTTCATTTAGATTTCTTTGATTTCCAAGAAGCATATCTAAATTGTTTTTACCACTGTTAAACTTTTCTATATCACAATGTAGTGCATAAGTTTCTTTTTCAGATTTTCATTTATGTCTTTGAGAGACTCATGTTCCAGTTTGATTTCTTCATAAAGCATGCATTTTTCTTCTAACAATTTCTTAGTACTAATTAATTGTTTGATTGTACTAACATATTCATCATGTAGTTCATTAAATGCATCATGTAATTCATCATAAGAAGGATTGGATGCAGAACTTACATCACTTTCAGAATCTAAATCAGTGTTAGCCATTAGACACAGATTAGCTTCTTCTTCTTCTGAAGATGAAGATGATTCATCATCATTACCATTCCAGGATACGTAGGCTTTTCTGGTCTTAGGTGGTGGTTGATTGCCTTTAGCCTTTGTAGTCTTATTTATGTTTTGTAATTTGAAGCACTCAGATTTTATATGTCCTGTCTTTCCACATTCAAAGCAGGTTATCTTGCTGTCATTTGTTTTTGAGTTTGAGGGTTTTCTTGATTTGTTATCCTTCTTTTTCAGAAACTTTTTGAATTTTCTGACTAGCATTTCAACTTCAGTCTCTTCATCAGTCTCACTATTTGACTCGTTAGTGCAGATCTCTTGTTCAGACTTTGTTTGATGCGCTTGGGCTTTCAAAGACAACCCTTTTCCTTTTCTATCAGTCTGTTCAGCCTCACTCAGTCTATGCAATTCCATCTCATGCTCTCTTAGTTTTCCAAAAAGTGTTGCAATTGACATGCTACCAAGGTCTTTTCATTCTGCTATGGCAGTGATCTTTGGCTGCCACTCTCTGGTCAAGCACCTCATCACCTTGCTGATTTGTTGATCATTGTCAATCACCTTACCAAGAGCATTTAGATTATTGACTATGTGAGTAAATCTTGTCTGCATATCATTGATAGACTCCTCTTTCTTCATGTTGAACATCTCATACTCATGCATTAGTGTATTGATTCGGGCCCTTTTCACATCTGTTGTTCCTTCATGTGTTTGCTGCAATGTGTCCCACATCTCCTTGGCAGATTTGCAATTAGACACCCTGAAAAATTCGTCAGCTGATAATGCAGAGGTAATTATGTTTTTAACCTTAGCATTGTATCGTACTTTTTTCTTGTCATCTTCAGACCAATCTGATCTGGGTTTTGGGATTAATGTTTCACCTGTGCCAGCTATTGTTGGCACATAGGGTCCATTTATTACTGCTTCAAGTATATCAAGACTACATGCTTCTAAGAAAATTAACATTCGCTCCTTCCAACACATGTATGCAGCCCCATTAAACGCAGGGGACCTTGCCAAGGATGCTTCTTCTCCTAGAAATTCTACATAGGTCATTTTCTTTTATGAGAGTTACTCTAAAAAGACCAGGCTCTTGATGCCAATTGTTAGTAATTAATGTCCTCTGTTGTTAACAATTATGTGACAGTCTTTATTAATTGTTACAAGATTATTAACAAGTTAACAATCACAGTCCCAAGAATTTATTTCTAAGCAAAGATTCACAATTACATGTATAATCTAATTACGAGTGCAGATACAGTAATTATTCAACAGATTAATCAAGATACAAACATGCCAATACAACCATTCAAGCAATATCAAAATAAAGAGAAAGGATAGGAAAATCGTGCACCGGGATTTATACTGGTTCGGTCGTCAGTATGACAACCTACATCCAGTCCTGAAATCAAACCGATTTCAGCCTTTTTCCAATAGAATCGTCTAGAGTATGTTTTACAGATTGTCCAGCTCACACAAGGCCTATCTATCCAACTCTCTCGCTTCTATTACACAGCCACCGTATCCCTCGAGTTAATTGCCAAACTCTCCCATGATAAAGATGAGACTTCTTCTTGCTGAGCACCCTCACCAACGAAGATAGTCACCAATTTCAATACTGGATTTCCATAATTTTCTTTACAGTTGTTTTTACATAGAAGATCAAAGATCAAAGATCACTAATGATTGCGACTCAAACACCATATGAATGTCACACAAAAGGATTTGCCAAAATAAGTACTTTGTGTGTGGTTACAATTATTTCTTTCAAAGTGATTTTCTTGGTTTCAGTGTTATGAAAACGTTTGTGAATAATTGTTTTAAGTGTTTGTCTTAGTTATTTCAAAGTTGTGAGAAAAAGTGATTTGAGTCAGTTTATATATGTTAAGAAAAACAACAGTTCAATCGATTCCTCAATCGAATTTATAAAAGTTTTAAAACAGCATAATGATTGTCAAATCGATTATCGCGTTCTTGTTTTTCTTGATTCTTGAAAACATAAGAATGAATCGATTTGCCAATCGATTCTTTTAAATGCATAAATCAGAAACTGAAGCAAGTTCATATCTGAATCGATTGGGTAATCAATTGGAAGTGTTTTGTTCCAACAACGAGATCAAAACAATCGATTACTCATTCAACTCATATTTATTCACATAATCGATTTGGCAATTGGCTGTAACTCAAACAATTACACCAATCAATTTGTCAGTCGATTGGACTGATCACAGTGACTCCAGTATTTTGCTCCAATCGATTTGTCAATCGATTTGCCTGGTCACAATGATTCAGCTATTTTATTCCAATCGATTTACCAATCGATTCGAATTGTTATAGTGACTTAGCTATTTAGAAAACATCGATGTACCAATCGACTAGGAACATGTTTCTGATGTATGATTCAGCATTTCATTTTTCCAATCGATTACCTAATCGATTAGTATATACCTTGCAATTTAAGAAACTATTTTCAATTGATTGTTCAATCGATTTGATTCATCACAGAGGCTAAGTCTGATAAAAAACTTTTTCACAATCGATTTGCCAATCAATTGATTCAATAAGTGGTTGGTTCTGTGAATCACAAACTAGATTGCTCAATTGATGTCCCAATCGATTGTCTAATCGATTGGTTGATTACAGAGGCCAAGTCTGATGAAAAAGTATTTTTGAATCGATTTGCCAATCGATTTGCAGAGTACTAGCTTGGCTCTGTGAATTACAAAATTGATTTCGCAATTGACGTGCTAATCGATTATTCAATGGATTGATTTAAACCCAGAGTACAGGTTTCACTAAGGTCCTTTAAGTAATCGATTTCCCAATCGTTGTACTTAGTGAAAACACTAATTCTGAGTCAAGCAATCGATTTGCCAATGGATTCATCAATTGACTTGCTAATCAATTTATTTACTTGTTTATTTTAAGATTTCATTTTTACTTTGGCAAATACTTAAGCATGAAATCATATTGATTGAGTCTACTTAATAACTACTATAACCACTAATAACACTAGATAGATTTGCATCTTTCTCAAGCTCATCCTCCAATTTTGCTTGATTCCTTGTGTTCCAAGCTTGTGTCTAAGTGTATAGTGTTTGCTTGTGTTTCCTAAAATGTAACTCAGTTCAAACTGTTAGTTTTATCAAATGATGCATGAACATTGTATGTTTGTTAGTTATGTCAAAATCAAAATCAAGAGGATTTATGTAGTAGTAGTAGTAGTAGTAGTAGTAATAATAATAATAATAATAATAATAATAATAATAATAATAATAATAATAATACCAGATGAGTGATGAACATTTTTATAGAATCTATAACCGTTCTTGAAGAAACTTCAACTCTACTCATACCTAATTTCAAAAATAGTAAAAAATTTAATTAATAACAATATTCTAATTTTTTTTTTCAAAACATTTTTTTAATTATAACATACATCCGTAATTAAATAAAAAAATTGAAATTTTCGAAAGTTTCGAATTTTTTGAAACTTTTGTAATGTATTTATTCGGAAGTTTGAAAGTTTTGAGTGGTATGTGTTTCGAAAATTTCAATTTCATCCAATGTTTCAAAATTTTCTAGAAATGTTCATTTCTAAAGTTTGGTATTTTTCCAAAGTTTGGTGTTTTTCCAAATTTCCAAAATTGTTAATTTTTTCAATAATTTTACATTTCGAAGGTTTTAATTTTCCAAAATTTTCTAATAGATGTGGAAACCTTACTTGAATATTATTGAAACTTTAAAAATTTTGAATCTATTGAAATATTTCATAATTTTCGAATGTTGGGGTGTGAAACTGGAATGGTAATTTTTTTTTATGGTTTTATACAAATTGACAAAGGGTAAAATAGTCTTTAAAAAAACTGGAGGGTAGGTGATAAAAATGGGGGGAGGGGGTGCATGGTACAATTCCCTCCTACTAAATGTCTTCTTTAATTTTGACAAATTTATTTTTTGTTTGTGACGTTGTTTCATATGTTACAAGAATATCCTACACCTTGGCAACTTGGACATTATTGGCCTTGAAAAACAGAAAGGAATTATCAACAAAAAATAAGAAACTCACGGGCAGCGTTCTGCGGCACCCGCAAGGGCCATGATTCATTCCCTTAGCTTCGACCTTTTTGTTGGGAAAAACCAGATAATTAGTGATAATTATCTCAATAATGCAAAATATTTTTTTTCTCCATATGTGCAGATAAATGGCCAAGCAGAAAAATACAATTTCAAAAGCAATAATAATTGGCAAAAAATTAAATATGAGAGAAACACAAGTTTAACATGGAAAACTTCCCTCAAATTGAGAGAATAAAAACCACATGACTTAGTCTTCCACTATAATAATGAATAGGTACACCAAGAGTCTTCCTAATAACAATAGGAAATATCTATCAACAATAACAACCCTATAACAACCTTATAACAACATTTCACTAAAGTGGGTATGTCAAAAGTAACTCTCAAAGAAAATAAAACTACTCAAATTGTATATTAAAATAACAAACTCAGTGGTAGAAATAACCTATCAAAATTGTAGATGAAACGAAACAAGTTTGCTACACACCTATTACCACCACCGGAACCAAACCCTTATTTTTCTTCTCTGGTAGCCGTTCTCGTTCAGTCTTTTTTTGTGTTGTTCTTAGAGATTTCTAAATCCCTTTTATTACTTCAAGTGGGCCAAGCCCATTAAAACCTTTTTTTTCATTTTTTCCAATAATAATAATAATAATAATAAAATTGGTGGGTTCCACTTGGGGAGTGAGCCCACCAAACACTTTTTTATGAGAGCATATAGGGAGAGAGCAGATTCTTCTAGAATTGTGTTTTGTTTCCAAAAATTAAGTCAATCAAAAAACTATTGATATTAAAAGCAAGAATAAGTAAAATGATAAGTAAAGAGATAATGGGAGTAACATAAGTTAATTTATCATGATTCACTACCAATACAATTGTTAAGTCCAATTTATCATGTGCACACTAAAGGATTTAATCCATTAATTACCATCATTATCACACATCCACTAAACATCTTATAGTCAAACTAATTGTGTTCAAGTCTTCTCAACATTGTAGCTTAGTACGATCAAATTGTTAAGAGCAACAACCACTGCTAAGCCAAGTTATAACAATGTTTAAGATGATTTTCTGACAAGCTCTCACACAAGAATGTTACAAAAATTTCTTTTAATAATTAAATAAATATTTAAACCACTTGATTAGGTTAATTCATGTAACAAGAAAATATGCACATATAATATGTCATTTTCACATATTATACTCAAATATATATCTCTACAAAGATAACCCAACAACCAAAGTTCAGGTCATAAAAATAGTTCTACTCATATAATATACCGATTATAGATCTCAAAATTACAACAACATACACCACATTATCTATATTAATTAGCGTATATTTACTAACATATGTCATGTCATGTCTAGTCGAAATTTATCACCGATTAGCATATATGAAACCCCAATTATCCTATAAGATTATATAATTTGGTTTTCAAAACTTTGTCACTATAATGATTTATTTTTAAATTTTTTTTAACATAAATATATTTTTTTATATAAAATTGAACTACTTCTATATATTCAATCTAATTAATCTATAAAATTTTCCTCCAAATTACACGTCAGATCACAACTCTACATTTTACTTTGATAATACAATTATAACTCAAATATCTCTTATAAATATAAAATAAAGTAAGGGTAGTAGTCTTTTTTTAAAGATTATTATAATAAATAAAATGTCTCATATAAAGAAAGTAAAAATAGTAGTATTTTTTTAAAAAAATTATTATAAAATTTGGGGTGGTCGTGGTCACCTTGTGTCCTAACGAAACTCCACCACTGGGTTTCTCAACACTTAAGCAAATACAAGAGTTTTCAAGAGTTTCATCAATGCATTTGGACACATATTTCTAGTTTTATATTGTGGCATTTTGAAAGCTTTTTCCAAACTAAGATTAGTTTTTTAGCATGTTTCTAAACTTTGGGTCATAATTTGAGTTTCTAAAATTTGTTTCAAAACTTTGAGTTTTAATGTGCTTAATTGCATATTGATCCTTGTTCGTTCTGCAAACTATAACTTGAGCTCTGGATATCAGATTGACGTGTGCGAGCAGGCGTTGGAAAGCTATAAAACGATCAAGGTTAGGGCAAAACTATTTTTTTTCAAAGAGATAGAGAGATACTTGGAGAGTTTATTTATTCGATCAATATTCTTCTATTATTCAGATTCTCGGATGAATAGCTAATATCTAGGATTAATCCACTATTTTAGAATTTCATCAAGACCTTGAGGTTTATTTTATAATGTTAATTTTTAATTGATGGTTCTATACATATTCATTTGATTTCATTATTATTTTAATTGCTTAATTCAAATCTGAATAGAATTGATAAATTAGGTGTGACAAAATTCGGTTTCTAAATTAATTAATTAATTGTAGTTTTTCGACGTTTTATTATTAACTATAATCCATCAATTGTTGTGCTGCTTAATTCAGTCAAACAAACATAATACACATATGGTTAAGTATGCTTATTTGTTCAATTCTATAGTCAAACAAGAATAGAGTCACAATTTAAAAATTGAGTTCGTTTGTAGAATTTGTGATAGGTATGAAATTCTCGAACTAGTGGATTAATCGTTCCAATATACATGATTGTAATTCATTTTTATTATTCTATCCGAACCTAAATTCAAAGTCTTTTTTTATTGATTCTAATTTCAGTTAATATTGCCATAAGTCCTAGCAAGATGACTCAAGTTGTTTTCCTACACTATGTCTTTATTACTTGTATTTGACTTGTGTGCGGCAACGGATCAAATTGGCCCTGTTATAGGGGACTCTTGATAATAATAATAACCAACTTTAGTATACTACCAACCATCCTAACAATTGTTTTTGTGCTTTGTTGTTGTACAGGTGGTGTAGGCTCGATTCCACACTTTGCTAGAAAAAAAAAAAACCAGCTTTCAAACGATAAAAAAAAAAATTATATTCAAAATTTAAATAATTATTAAAAAAATTAAAATGTTTTTTTGGATTATTCTAATTTTTTTTCCAAAAAATCACATCAATGATTAGGACACCCATAAAAATTAAAAATTAATTTTGTTTTTTAAATTAAATGATTAATTTTTTTTTAAGTTACAAAGTTGGTTTTCATATTATAAAAATATATATTCAAAATTTAAATAATTATTTAAAAAAAACATTATAACTTTTTTTAAAAGATTTTTTTATACATTATTTTGAATGTTTTCCAAAAATTCACATCAACAAAAATCAACGATTAGGACACCCATAGAAGGGACTTCTTGTGGCTTTCAACTAGGGGTGGGAATAGGTCATACCAGACCAGACTTTGAAAGGTTTGAATCAGGCCTACGATTATTTTTTTAGGCCTAAGTCTGGTATGTGGCCTATCATAAGCTTTTTTTTTTGTCTAACGTGGCCTTTTTAAAAGTCTGGTCTAAAAGCCTATTTAAAAGCTTTATTCACATTAAAAAAATTTATGCTCTACTCATACCACATGATGCTCTCCACATACCAATATCAATGTATATATCTATGTATATTAAATAAAAAATAAGTTTTCTAACAAAATGATTTTAAAAAAATCTAAAACAAACATCCTTTACACCCTAAAAAATAATTTTTGGTTTCAAAGAACATATTTTTTTTTTTCTGAAACAAACGCACTAATTATTACTTCTCAAACAAATATGGAACAACTACTCAATGATTGACTAATTGAACGACTACCATATATGGAACGACTATCAAATATGGAATCGCTACTGAATATATAACGAATACCAAATATGAAATGACTACTGAGCGATTGTCTTTGATAGAATTTAAAATAAGAAATAATATTATTAATATAATAATAAAAAGTAACATTAATAAATAATAAAATATATATAGGTCGCCTATCAGACCTAATAGGCTTTTTTATAAGCCTGAGTCTGATCTATTTAAATAAATAGGCTTTAAAAATAGTCTAAGCCTAGCCTTATTACTAAACAGGCCAAACCATAAATTTTTTTTTACTAAAAATTTTAATTAAAAAAACAAAAATTATATTTAATTTAAAAATTAATTTAGGGTTTTATGTTTTCCACTTCAATTTTAGCTAGAGGGACATTGTTGGAATTATTAGGATTGTGTTGTGGCATTGCATCATTACATTCTCATGATGCATGGCCAGGGCCAGTTATGTGAATTTGCATTCCTTTGATCCAGAAATAGATAGGACTTTACATTTACTTCGTACACTTAACAAAGCTGCTATTACCAACGAATTAGGTAGTGAAAGTTATTTTGTGCGTGAGTTCACTAATCATAATATGGATAATAGAACCTTAAGAAAACATGTTGCATCCGATGTGACATATAATGCACTGTGTATCTAATATCTTGATGTTACTGTACCATTTGGACTTAAATCTAGTTTAACACACTTGCTTCCAAAGTTTAATGGTCTTCTAGGTGATGATCCTCACAAACAACTGAAGGATTTCTATGTTGTATGTTCAACCATAAAGCCTCAAGGAGTCAAAGAGGACCATATCAAGCTTAGAGCCTTCCTATAATCACTTCAAGATAATTTCATGGACCGGTTGTACTACATTCAACAAAGTTCTATTACAAGTTGAAATGATCTAAAGAAGTTGCTCCTAGAAAAATTATTCTCTATCTCCAGAGCTGCATCAGTCAGAAAAGAAATATGTGGCATTAGGCAGATTAATAGAGAATCCTTGCATGAGTATTAGGAAATATTCAAGAAATTAGTGGCTAGTTGCCTTCATTACAAGATTTATGAACAATTTTTCATCCAGAAGTAGCAAAAGCCTTGATTGAGAGCATCTCCATTAATTCTCAACAATTTAAAACCAAAAACAATTTATTGATGTTGACAAAGAGAGTGAATGAGATTAAAGCTTATTCCCACTAGAATCTAGAGAGTAGATGTAAGACTCATTTTTCTCTATTATTAGTAGTATGTGAAATATATTTTTATTTTTCTCAATAATTTATAATGCGATTGCTATTATTTTATTCTTTATTCAATTATTATTTTTGAAAAGTATATATATGTGTATGACATGATTTATTTAATTTGACTTAATATTTTTGCTAAGTATGTGAAAAAAATTTGATTATCATAATAACAATAATAATAGATAATAAATAAGCATGAATTAGGTAGCATACGTTAAAAAAAATTATATTAGTTTGAGGAGTGAATATTTAGAGATATTTAGAGTCTTAATAGACTTAGGTTGAAAGCAACAAATTTTCCAACTCTAGCGATAGAAAAAAAGAAAGAAAGAAAGAAAGAAAGAAAGGAAAACTGAAAGAAAACAGAAGACGGAGAAAAGTCGAATCTTCTTCCTCTCCCTGCCTCGTGAATCTTTTTCCTTCTCCCTTCATTTTCTTTGCTTCCTTTTACTTCAAGAAAAGGAACCAAGGTTTGGTGGGTGAGAAATCAACGATTTCTCAGCTTCATTCTTCTTCTTTGATTCAAAAATGGAGAAAAACGGTATTGGTGTTTTCAAAACCGTCAAACACAAACCTTCACTTTTCTCCTAGATCTAAGCTTCATTTCAAGAAGTGATAGAAGGGAAACTTGCTCACCTCCATACTACGGTGCTTGTGAACTAACTATCGGAATTAATCGCGGTACCTTAATGGCTCGTTAAAGCTATCGTTAACGTAAGGGCTCCTTCCAAACTTTTAGTTTGCATTTAGGGACTTATTTGTGGTTGTCTGGAAAATAAATTTGTTGGGTTTGAAGTATAGATTTGGGAAAAATGAATTTAATGCTTTTATGGGTGTGAGTTTGGACTTGGGTTTTTGGGGAAATTGATGAGTGTTTTCATGGAAAAGGAATTTGATTCATCTATGTGTGTTGTTGAGGAAAAGAAATTTGATGTGTGTGAGTTGTGGTTTGTGAAAATTAGTTTGGCATGTGTTATGTTTGAGTTTTGTCGAAATTTATGGTGATTGATGATTGAACTTGGTGTGAATTTTGTGGTTTTTGAATTGATCAAATTTAATGTAAATTGTGGATTAAATTTGATGTGTGTGGTGGAAAATAAATGTTTGAGTATGCTTTGTGTGGAATTTGAAAATCGTTAGAGTTAAATGAGTATTAAAAATGGGGAATCTTTTAATATATACATTTACTTAATGATTGTCGTGAAAATCGTTTGAGTTAAATGGGTATTAAAAATGAGGAATCTTTTAATATCTGCATTTACTTAATGATTGTCGTGGATAGAGTCAGAGTTTGCTCATGTATTTCATTGTACATGGCGACCGGATGGGCCATGGTGATAGTGGTGACCGGATGGGACACGTGATGATGCCATGTGATTTTTTGGTTCATCTTATCCTTATGGGGATTGTCGCATCGTGTAAGGTCCGCGATAGACTGCACATTTTTGGTAAATCGTGTTGACATGTGATAGGTGGCACCTCAATAAATTTGATGGGTCCATGTACCACTTTTTGATGTGACGTGGGGGGAGTTAAAATTCTTTGGGTAGTGCTTTTGTACAGGTCTGTCGAGAATATCCCAGACGTATGAGTTGTGTCTGATAGGCCTCATAGCCCCGATGTGTTTTGATGTTTGAATACTTTGGATTTTTATTTCAAAAACTATTATGCTGCTTGTAAATATTTGTTGACTTTGTCGTTATATTACGACTTAAATATTTTCTCCATGAGTATTTATTCCTTCATTTCTGAAATTCCATTTTAGTTTTGTTTTGAAAAAAAAAATGGATTGTTACACTAGTAGTTGAAAGACAATTAAATGCTAAGTTAATTATTACTTATTTGAAGATGTGAACTGAGTTGAACAAGAGTTTGTGACGCATAATTCTAGAAATAGTAAAGACATCGCTCCATTCGCTTTCCTACTTGAACTATATGTGGTATAAATATATTGTGATGTTGTGTATTGGTTATGTTTGTGTGTTATCTTCAAAATAAATGTTATATGATACGTTGTTATAATGGTTATGTTGGGCATGTTCAAATTGTGGAAAATGAATGTTATATGATATGTTGTTATAATTGTTGTGTTTGACATGTTGTGGTTAATTCTGAAGGTGCAAATATGTTGTCGTTTGTAAGACCCTTAATTTTAAATCCTAAATTTAACAATTTTAGGGTATTTTAGTGTTGAATTCTGAGGCTTTTTAGCCAAATTATTGTATTTTGGTATTTTGTGAATTTAATTTCAAGAATATTTTTGGAGCCCCGATTAAATTTATTCGTCGAGCAATAGTTTTATTTATTTATGTTACAAAGTATTTAATATCGGGTAGTTTTGTTAAAAATATCACTTGTCGCTGAAAATTGTATCTGTCAATTGAGTTACGACGAGAGTAGATATTTTTATCAAAATGATTTGGGAAGTGACGGGAGGTGATGTGGAAATGATGACTCTACAAATATCTAAGATATCTAGATATTTAGATATTGGTTTGGGTTAATTAAAATATATATATATATGTGTGTGTGTGTGTGTGTGTGTGTGTGTGTGAGAACGGAAGGAAAGAAAGAAAAACAGAATCGTTTCCAGCCTCGCGAACCCATTCCTTCCCCTTCCTTCTACCTTCCATTTCCTTTTTTTCTTTCTTTGGCTTCCAGAAAACCAAGTTAGTGAAAGAACAAAAATTCTGTGCTACTTAACTTCATCTCTTCGACTTCTTTCTTCTTCTCCGATTTGAAAACGAAGAAAAATAGTGTTAGAGATTTTCAAAACCTTCAATCACAAACCTCCACTTTTCTTCGACGTTTGAGCTTCGTTTCGAGAAGTGATAGAAGGGAAAGTTTCTCACCTCCATGCTACGGTGCTAGTGAACCAACTCTGGAAGCGACGTCGTGAGCAGAGATTTTATCGAAATTAATCGTCGTGCCGTAATCGCGTGTTAGAGCTATTGTTAAGGTAAAGGCTCCTTCCAAACTTTTAGTTTGCATTTAGGGACTTATTTGTGGTTGTGTGGAAAAATAAATTTGTTGGGTTTGAAGTGTAGATTTGGGGAAAATGAATTTAATGCTTTTATGGGTGAAAGTTTGGAGTTGAGTTTTTGGTGATATTGATGAGTGTTTCATGGAAAATGAATTTAACTCATTTATGTGTAGTTTTGAGGAAATGAAATTTGATAGGTTTTGGGTGGTGGGTTGAGATAATTTTGTGGTTGTCGTGTTTGACGTATTCATAATTAATATTTATAAATTTTGAGATGTGTTTGCGTGGATTTTGTGGAAAAATGAATTGATGTGATTTGGTGTGAATTGTGGATTGAATTTGAGAAGATGTCTGAGTATGTTCTGTGTGGAATTTGAAAATCATTAGAGTTAAACGAGTATTAAAAATGGGGAATCTTTTAATATCTTTGTTTACTTAATGTTGTAGTGAAAATTGTTAGAGTTAAATGAGTATTAAGAATGGGGAATCCCTTAATATTTGTATTTACTTAATGATTGTCGTCGAAATTGTTAGAGTTAAATGAGTATTAAGAATGAGGAATCTCTTAATATATGCATTTACCTAATGATTGTCGTCAAAATTGTTAGAGTTAAATGAGTATTAAAAATACGGAATCTTTTAATATCTCTGTTTACTTAATGATTGTCGTGAAAATTGTTAGAGTTAAATAAGTATTAAAAATGGGGAATCTTTTAATATCTACATTTACTTAACGATTGTCGTGGATAGAGTCAGAGTATGCTCATGCATTTCATAGTACATGGCGACCGAATGGGCCATGGTGATAGTACATGGCGATCGGATGGGCCATGAGATGATTCCATGTGATTTGTTGGTTCATCTTATCCTTGCGGGGATTGTCGCGTCGTGTAAGGTCTGCAATAGGTTGCACAATTTTGGTAAATCATGTTGACCCGTGATAGGTGGCACCTCGGTAAATAGTACTTCGGCCTATGATAGGCGGTACATTTACGATTTACGTTTTTAGTAAATCGTGCTGACCCGTGATAGGTAGCACCTCGGTAATTTAGTACTTCGGTCTGTGATAGATGGTACAATTATGATTTACGGCCCTTCGAGGAGGGTTTTGGTTTGGAGTTTCGAGCCCATGCATTTTGGCATATACGCATTGCATTAGGGTGCTTGGCACGCGAGTCGTGTTTGATTCAAGATTATGATTGAGTGTTTGAACTCAAGTTGTCATGATGATTGTGTTATAATTGCCAAGTGTGGATGTTTTAGATTTGTGTGTAAGTGTGATTGATTTCGAAACTCAAGTTGTCGTGGTGATTGTGCTATAATTGTTAAGTGTGAATGTTTTGGAATTGTGTGTAAGTGTGATTGATTGCAAAACCTTTTTGAAACTCAAGTCTTCATGGTGATTGTGCCATAATTGCTAAGTGCGATTGTTTGGATTTGTGGGTAAATGTTGATTGATTTCTAAACACTTTAAAAAGCTGAAAAATGCTGAATTTTATTGTTTTTCTGTTGCTGTCTAATGTGTATTCGAATATAGAAGGTTGTATTCGAATACAGACATGATGTTTTGCCATTGACTTACTGTGTAGTCGAATACAAAAGGTTGTATTCGAATACAGACATGTTATTTTGCTACTGACTTGCTGTGTAGTCGAATACAGAAGGCTGTATTCGAATACAAACATGTTGTTTTTGCTGCTGAATGTTGAAATAGCCTTGTATTCGAATACAGAGATGCTGTATTCGAATACAGTAGTGTTGTTTTGTTAAAAACTTCATTTTTCAACCTTGTTTATGAATGTTTGGCATATGGAAACCCTTTTAAGGTGCATGCTAAGTTGAAAGGTTATTTTATGCATTTAAAAACTTAAATGTTATGTGTTAATTGTTAATTTCGGTTGGTGACCCTTTACAACTGTTGTGGAAATATGGGCTTTGCCCTCATAAGAGAACCAGGACCATCCTACCAGTTAGTACCCTGTGAATGGGAATGTAGTTGGACACACCTGACTGGAGCTGTGTTAGGAAGATCTTGTGGGGCGCGTGAAGATCACTCGGGATGTATATTTTTTGTAGAATGATCAGATTAGGTTGACGTATAGGGACTAGATGTCTTTCTTTTGGGATGTGTTTATTTTAATCTGGAAGATTGTACCTATACCAATATTGGCAGCTTGACATTTTATTATTGATGGGTTCTATGTACCACTTTTTGATGTGTAAATACTTTGGATTCGTATTTCAAAAACTATTTCGTTGCTTGTAAATTATGTTGACTTATTTGTCGTTGTGTTACAACTTAATATTTATCCAAATGTATTTCCTTATTTATTTCTTTGTTATTATGAATTTGTTTTAAAAAAAAATACACTCGCGCTGTTAAAAATCGAGGTGTTACATCGTTAATAAGTTAATCTTGCATAATATTAGTGATTTACTACAAAAGTGTCTACATTCATGCATTCATAGTTGTGTGGTGAATCCATAATTGGTTGGAGCTTAGAGATCCTTGCGGGGATTTTGAGTTAGTGGTGTTGCTTGGAAGGACCATGCCCTTGTGGGGGAGGTGATATTCTGGAATCATACATTGACATATAGTCTAACAAATATGATTTGTACATTTTGATTGATTTGTATCTTTCGGGCATTGTGATTTTTAACTGTTAAATGAAGTATATAATTTATTTATATTTTTACTATAACAATTATATATGCATGTTTATTTGCTCTATGTTTGTTATTTGTAGATGACCCTTACATTTGACATGACACCACATATAGTGTTACTTGAGCGAATAATGTTGTAAGACCCGTAATTTTAAATCCTAAGTTATACCATTTTAGGGTATTTTGTGTTAAATTGCTTAGGCTTTTAACCCAGTTTTCGGTATTTAGTGAGTTAAAGGCCGAAAATATATTTTTGGAAATTGAATTAAAATTATTTGTCGGAAAATAATTTACTTCTGTTACGAAGGATTTAACACCGGGCAATTTTGTTATAAATATATCAGGATATTTGTTAAGTTATAAGTTATATATATATATATATATATATATGTTTGTGTGGATGGAAAAAGAAAAGAAAATTAGAAAAGAAAGAAAAGGAAATAGAGAGGAAAGAGAAGAGAGAAAGGAAAATTGAAACAAAATAGAAAACATTATTCCTCCTTCTTCCTCTGTCGCATGAAAACCCCTTCTCCCTCCTTCCTCCATTTTCATTTTTCGCAGCTTCCTTTTGTTCAAAAATAGAGACCCAAGGCTTGGTGGGTGATAGGACAAGAGTTTCTCAACTTCACTCTTCACCTTTGATTCGAAAACGAAGAAAAACCGTATTAGGGATTCAAACTCAAACCTCTCCGTTTCATCTAGATCTAAACCTCCTTTCAAGAAGTGATAGAAGGGAAGGTTGCTCACCTTCGTGCTACGGTGCTAGTGGACCAACTTCGGAAGCGCCATTGCGAGCGGAGATTTTACCGGATTTGCTCACGGTACCGTAATCGAACGTAAAAGCTAAAGTGAAGGTAAGGGCTCCTTCCAAACTTTTAGTTTGCATTTAGGGCCTTATCTGTGGTTGTGTGGAAAAGAATTTTGTTAGGGTTGGAGTATTGATTTGGGAAAATGTATCTAAGGCTTTATGGGTAAAATCTTAGAGTTAGGTTTTGGTTATATTGATGAATGTTTCATGGAAAATGAATTTAAAACTCATTTATGTATGATTTTGAGTAAATGAAACTTGTGTGTTTTAGTGGTGGACTTTGTTGATTTGTGTTCGTTGTTTTGACGTGTTCTTAATTGATACTGATGAAATTTGAGATGTGTTTGTGTGGTTTGTGTGGAAAATGATTTGGTGCGAATTATGGATTGAATGTGAAAGTATGTTTGAGTTTGTGTTGTGTGGTTTGTGTGGAAAATGATTTGGTGCGAATTATGGATTGAATGTGAAAGTATGTTTGAGTTTGTTTTGTGTGGTTTGTGTGGAAAATGATTTGGTGCGAATTATGGATTGAATGTGAAAGTTGGTTTTGTGTGGAATTTGAAAACCATTAAGGTAAACGAGTATTAAGAATGGGGAATCTCTTAATATCTTGTTTACTTAATGTGAGTTTTTGAAAATCGTTTAAGTTAACTTGGCATTAAGAATGGGGAATCTCTTAATGTCTTAGTTACTTAATGTTATTTGAAAATCGTTTAAGTTAACTGGGCGTTAAGAATGGGGAATCTCTTAATGTCTTAGTTACTTAATGTTGTTTGAAAATCGTTTAAGTTAATTGGGCGTTAAGAATGGGGAATCTCTTAATGTCTTGGTTACTTAATGTTTGTTTTTGAAAATCGTTTCAGTGAAATGAGTATTAAGAATGGGGAATCTCTTAATGACTTGTTTACTGAATGTTTTGTTGTTGAAATCGTTTAAGTCAAAAGTATATTAAGAATGGGGAATCTCTTAATATGTATGTTTGCTTAATGTTTTGGTGTGAAATTGGTTAAGTAAATGAGTATTAAAAATGGGGAATCTTTTAATATCTGCATTTACTTAACGATTGTTGTGAATGGAGTTAGTGTATGCTCATGCATTTCATTTGGTAAATTGTGCTGGCCCGTGATAGGTGGCACCTCGGTAAACTGTACTGACCCGTGATAGGTGGTACGTTTACGATTTACTTTTTGGTAAGTTGTGTTGACCCGTGATAGCTGGCACCTCGGTAAGTAGTACTTTGGCCTGTGATAGGCGGTACCCTTACGACTTACGCTTTTTCTTTTGGTAAATCGTGTTGACCTGTGATAGGTGGCACCTCGGTAAACAGTATTGACCCGTGATAGGTGGTACGTTTACGATTTACGCTTTTTAGTAAATCATGATGACCCGTGATAGGTGGCACCTCGGTAATTGGTACTTTGGCCTGCGATAGGCGGTACAATTATGATTTACGGCCCTTCGAGGAGGGTTTTGGTTTGGAATTCCGAGTCCATGCATTTTGGCATATACGCATTGCATTAGGGCGCTTGGCACACGAGTGTGGTTGATGCAAATTATGATTGTGTTGATTTTGCTAAGTGTTATGTTTTAAAACTATGTGTAAGTGCGGTTGATTCAAATTGTGATCTTGTTGATTGTACTAAGAGTTATGCTTTGGAATTGTGTGATAGTATGTTAGATTGTAAAACTTTTTGAAACTCATAATGTCGTGGTGATTGTATGGGTATTGCTAAGTGTTAAGGTTTGGAGTGGTGTTTGAATGTGATTGAGTTAGTTTATGTACTTTTGAAAGAATATACAGGGAAATCGATTTACCCAATCGATTTGATGAGTTACAGGGGCTCTGTCTTTCACGAAATCGATTTACCCAATCGATTTTGTAATATGTTTTTTCAAAATCATTTAAGAAATCGATTTGGTAAATTGATTGGAATCAATTGGATTCAATACAGGGGCTTTGTCTTTCCAAAAATCGATTTGCTCAATCGATTGGATTCAATACAGGGGCTCTGTCTTTCAGGAAATCGATTTACCCAATCGATTGAGTCAATCGATTTACCCAATCGATTGATTTAAGCCCAGAGTTCAGTTTTCACTAAAAACTTTCAGGAAATTGATTTCCCCGATCGATTGGCTTAGTGGAAAATCTTATTTTGAGTTAGATAATTGATTGCTCAATTGATTTATCAATGTTTTGGTGAGTTACGTATTACTTGATGGATTGAGAAATTTCTTTTGATTTCATTTACATTTGGCAAGCATTACATGAACTTTTAGCATATGGAAAATCCTTTTAGGTGCATGCTAAGTTGAAAGGTTATTTTGTGCATTTAAAAACTTAAATGTTATGTGTTAATTGTTAATTTCGGTTGGTGACCCTTTACAACTATTGTGGAAATTTGGGCTTTGCCCTCAGATGAGAGTCAGGGTGATCCTACCGGTCCGTACCCTCCGGATGAGAATATGGATGGGAGTGCTTGATTGGAGCTACGCTAGGAGAATCTCACGGGGCGCGTGGAGATTACTCAAGGCGTATAGTTTTTGTTATGTATAGAATGATCAGACTAGGTTGTCACTCAGGACACGTATGTCTTTCTTTTGGGCTACCTTTATGTAAAGTTGAAAGGATGTACCTGTACTATTGCTGACAGCAGGACATGCTTTGGATTTATATTTTGAAAAACTTTTCCGCTGCTTGTAAATTTTAATGACTTAGTTATATATCCAAAGGTTTTATCTTATTTATTTCTCTGTTGTATTTTAATTTCTTTTGAAAAAAAAAATACACCCTCGCTATGAAAAACAAGGTGTTACAAATGTCATAGTCAACCTAGTAGGAGAAATGCGTGGAAACACAATAGCATTTAGCTAGAGGTTTCAAGATACTTTTTTATGGGTGTGAGACTTGTTGGGAGAGCTTTCCACAAGTGTACAAAATTATGAGCAACTAGGAATTATTTTGTGATGGTAAAACGTCAAGAGTTTTGGCTTTAAGAGTTATTTGTTTTATGCATTAATTTAACCTTTTATAATTGTGAACACTCGAATTCATTATATTTGAAAATACAATTGAATAAGTTATTAATTGGTTTTAAAGTAAATGAGTATTTAAGATAATCTTATCAAAAAAACGAATATGTACCTTTAAGTTTAGAATTTTATTAGTTAGTGTCTCGAAAAAAGCGGGATGTTACAATAGACTTCATAAGCTTACTTCATTGGTAAAATAATTGGCAGTAGGTAAAGCCCAAGCAACAAAGGTATGTGGTATTTGCACTTATGCAGAGCATCCTACAAATCCATGTCCAACATTGTAGGAAGATCTGATTGTTGATGCTTCTCGAGCATATGCATCAAACATATACAATCCTCAAGCCAATTATGATTTGTCCTCTAACAAGTACAATCCTGATTGGAGAAACCATCACAACCTGAATATGGGAGAATTCATTTGCACAACAGCAACCAGGCAGCAACAACAACTATAGAACATCACACCTTCATTGGAGGACCTTGTCAAATAGATGGTTTTCCAAAATCTCCAATTTCAATAAAGAACATATTCTATCATTCAGAATTGGGAGACAAAAGCTGGACAACTAGCCACTTCAATAAATCAAATGCGGACTCAGAGATCAAGCCAATTACCTTCCCAATCAATAGTATATCCAAATGTTCCTAGTATGAGTGCAATTACCTTGAGATATGGCAAATTTGTTTAATCATCCAAGGCATCTGAAACATTGAGAAAAAAAATAATCATAAAAAAAAAATTGTCCATGACACTTTGGTACCTTAACCTATTGATATTGAGCAAGATATACCACTTCCTTTCCCTCTATAAGACCCTTTGTTTTTAAATTTATGCAATTTTAATGTGTTTTGTGTTAATTGCTAAGGCATTTAGCCAATTTTATTTTATTTGGTGAATTAAGTACCAAAAACATATTTTATTAGAGATTATTAATATGTTTAATATATACATATGTATATATATATATATATATATATATATATATATGTTTTGAGACCCGATTAAAATTATTTGCCGAATAATAATTTAATTACGTTACGAAAAATTTAATAGTAGACATATTTTTTTTAATATGTCACTTGTTACAAAAAAACTAATTTATCTGTCAATTGAGTTGCGATGAGAGTAAATATTTTTTAAAAAAGTAATTTAAGAAGTGATATGTAATGATATTTTTTAAAAAAATATCTATAAAATTAGATATTTGTTAGTTTTGTTTTAATTAAAATATATATATATATATATATATAAATATATTATGAAACAAAGAGAAAAGAAATAGAAAGAGAAAGCATTTCCTGCTGCCTCGCGATTCGCTCCTTCTTCATCCTTTTTGTTTGCAAAAACAAACACAAACCCTCATTTATCTACTAGATCTAAGCTTTCATTCGAGAAGTGTTAGGAGGGAAAGTTACTCCTTACTACATTACGGTGCTTGGGAGCTAACTTTTGAGATGTCAACTAAAACAACAGTTTTCGTCGTATTTTATCGCAGTAGCGAAAACGGTTGAGGAAGCGATAACGAATGTAAGGGCTCCTTCCAAATTTTTATTTTGCATATAGGTACTCTATATGTGTGATTGATGTTTTCGGTGTGGGGAAGAGAGACCTTATGCTAATGCTTGTACCACTAAAGGTCTCACATGCTTACAATCACTTCAGATCATTCTCATTATGGATTGGATGTGGTATCATTATGTAATATTGGATTGTGCTTGCAAATTAGTTCTTTTCGCCAAGCCATGAGTCGTTCAGTACCTAGCTGCTAACAAACTCGGAGTGTCACTAAAAGAAGGAACTCGTGAGTTTTTGTCATTAGCTAACACGGAGGCAAAGATAAATGTGAGCATAGAGGATGTGGTGCTTGTCAAGGAGTACCCAGACGAATTTCCAACAGAAAATTCAGGATTACCACCAGTAAGAGAGGTGGAGTTCTTCATCGATCTACACCCAAGAACCGAACCTAGTTCGATTATGTCGTATCAGATGTCGCAATTGGAAATAAATGAGCTCAAGGGCCAATTTGAAGATTTGTTGGAGAAAGGATTTATTAGACCAATTGTGTCACCATGGGGAGCTCCAATATTGTTAGTTAAGAAAAAGAACGGAAGCTCACGTATATGTGTGGATTATAGACAACTTAATAAGGCAACTATTAAGAGTCGTTATCATTTACCAAGTATTATTGATTTGATGGATCAATTGAGAGGAGTCGCGGTGTTTTCAAAGATTGGCTTGAAGTCAGATTACCATCAGATTCGAGTAAGAGAAGGAGATATTCATAATACAGCTTTCAGAACCCGTTATGGACATTATGAATATCTTGTTATGCCATTTGGAGTTACCAATGCACCAGTAATTTTTATGGATGACATGAATAGAATCTTCAGCCTATTTCTAGATAAGTTTGTTGTGGTGTTCATCAATGATATATTAATTTATTCAAGGACTAAGGAAGAATATGGAAAGCATGTGCGTCAAGTTCTTAAAGTTTTATGCGAGAAGCAATTGTATGTCAATCTGTCAAAGTGTGAGTTTTGGCTACCAAAAGTGAACGTCTTAGGACATGTGATAACCAAGGAAGGAATCACTATGGATCCGACAAAGATTGAGATAGTCCTCGCTTGGAAATAGCCTCAGACTATCACTAACATATGAAGTTTCGTTAGACTGGTCGGATACTACAAGAGGTTTATTTGAAGGTTTTGCTAAGATTGTAGCTCCATTGACACAACTCACTAGAAAGGATCAACCATTTGTGTGGACAAAGAAGTGTGAGGAAAATTTCGAGTCACTAAAGAAAAAGTTGACAACCTCACCAATATTGGTCTTACCACAACCAGAAGTACCATGTGAGGTTTATTGTGATGCGTCTTACCAAGGTTTGGGATGTGTTATGATGCAACACAGGAAAGTTGTAGCTTACGCCTCAAGACAATTAAAGACTCATGAAAGAAACTATCCTACTCACGATTTAAAGCTTGTTGTTGTAGTTTTTGCATTAAAGATTTGGCTGCACTACTTATATCGATGCACGTTCACAATTCTCAGTGACCATAACAGTTTGAAATATTTGTTTGGTCAGAAGGAATTGAACATGCATCAGAGAAGATGGATAAAGACTCTCAAGGACTTTGATTTCACATTGCAGTACCACCCTAGGAAGGCAAATATGGTGGCAGATGCGTTGAGTAGAAGAAGTGTGTCAGTGTCTTCAGCATTGATGGCTAGACAACAAAAGTTGTGGGAAGCATTTAGAGACCTACACATGGACATAGAGTTTGCACCAAGTATTTTGAAATTCGGAATGATTAAGATTTTGAGTGGTCTACTTGAAGACATTGCGAATTTTCAATATGATGTATTATTCCAAGAGAAAAGGAGCCTAATAGTGCAAGGGAAGACAACTAAGTTTAAGATGGGACCAGATAATATTTTGAGATGTAATGGGAGGATTTGTGTACCAGCAGTTGCAGATATGAGGAAAACAATTTTAGAAGAGGCACATAAGAGTAAATTGAGTATCCATCTCGGGGCAACAAAGATGTATCAATACTTGAGGCAGAATCATTGGTGGCCAGGAATGAAGAAACATGTAGCGGATTATGTATCAACTTGTTTAACTTGTCAGAAAGCGAAAGTGGAACATTAGCGACCTGCTGGAATGTTACAATCTTTAGATATACCTGAATGGATGTGGGATAGTATTTTCGTGGACTTTACAATTGGGCTGCCAAAAACAAGGAGAAAGAATCATTTTATTTGGGTGATAGTGGATCGATTGACTAAATCTGCACACTTCCTACCAGTAAAGACCATCAATAACGTAGATAATCTAACATAGATCTACATTGTTGTGATTGTGAGATTACACGAAGTACCCTTGAGTATCGTATCAGACCGTGCCCCAAAAATTCACGTCGCACTTTTGTGGAGCGTTGCATGAAGCGTTGGGAACGAAAGTGAGATGGAGTTCAGCATACCAACCGCTAACAGACGGACATATTGAGAAGACAAATCATTCCTTGGAAGATTTATTGAGAGCATGAGTATTGGGTGATAGAGGAAGTTGGGATGATGTACTATCACTGGTTGAGTTTACCTACTGCGATAGTTTTCACGCAAGTATTGGAATGACACCATATGAGACTTTGTATAAACGCAAATGTCAAACACTTTTGTGCTGGTATAAGGACGGTGAAAGTATGATTATAGGACATGAGATGGTGCAACAGACTACAAATAAGGTCAAAAAGATAAAACAGAAAATGAAGGTCTCACAAGATCGTCAAAGGACTTATGCGAACAAACGTCACAGACCTTTAGAATTTGAGCAGAGTGACCATGTGTTTCTGAGAGTCACACCTATAACTGGAGTTGGCAGGGCCATAAAATAAAAGAAATTAACTCCGAAATTTATTGGACCATACTAAATTTCTGCACGAATTGGACTTGTAGCTTATCATATTGCATTGTCTCCGATATTGTCCAATATTTATGACGTATTTCACGTGTCGCAATTAAGGAAGTACATTTCATATATGTCACATGTGATCGAACCTGACACACTTCAACTAAAGGATAACTGGTCATTTGAAGTACTACCTATAAGAATTGACAACATGAAGATCAAGCGATTAAAACTAGATATATATGTTCTGAGACCTAATTAAAATTATTGATCGTGAGACTTTATTTAATATTAATAATGTTATACTTAGAGTATCCGTAGTCAAAGTATTATTGTTAATTAGGATGACAATAATACATCGAGACTATTATGTGAGTAGATTGATGATCACATCTTATAGTTCACGAATATGAGATATCAAGTCATCACGTTGATATAAATATTAGGGTAATATTTATATTAGATTGATCCACCATGAAAATGCTACATAATTGTTGTGTATGTTTCATTAGCGATTCTCATGCAACTAAAGTGAGTAGTTATTCGACTTGAAGTCACTATGATTCCTACTTGGAAAATTGTAGGTTTTAAGACCATCAAACATTGTTTGTAATAGGATAATTACAAAGGTGGTTATTAGGCATACAATAAATCATGTGGAGGGTGTTCAGACAAAATCCCAAATTAAGATTTTGATGATAATTAAACAAAAGGTTGATTAAGAATTTTAGTTATGATTCTAAGTGTTTTAGTATTTAACATGTGTATTTGAGTGTGTCAAAACAAGTTAGGTACCAAGTATTTCAAAGAAGATCTCATTAAAAACATGAAAGCAAAAAATAGTTAAACAAAGATCGATTTTGAAATGTTCCTGGAAAACGAAGATCAATCTTGATATGATATTGGAAAACAAAGATCAATCTTGATATGATATTGGAAAACAAAGATCAATCTTGACATGATCCTGGAAAACGAAGAACGTTCTCCACATATGTCTTAAACAAGAATGATCAGTTTTCTTGGTGAAAGATTGGATCTTGGAAACCTTATTCATCTCATAATAAGCAAGGATCAATCTAGCTCAGAATTCCTCCAAAATTCGAAGGATCAAAGACATGCTTCATGAAAAATATAAAGCAAGATCATTCTTCAAGTGAGACATTTACAAGTACAAGTTTATAGGCAGTAAAGTGCACCTAAATGATACTTCAATCAAGACCTGCACACTAGAAGTCATCTCAGTGAGCTGACATGAATCACAAGTACAAGTCAGCTCATTTCCAACCAATTCAAAGAACGATCTTTGTTTTGAAGAACGCTCCTGGATTTAGTATTCATCACTCTTGCTTTTTGGCAAATCTTATCCATCTACTTCCATATGACAGTCTTATTTCAACTGATATATGAGTTGTCCTAAGCTTTCTTGAAGTCTATAAATGCAACTTCAAGATGAAGAACAAGACACAACAAAAAGTGCCAAGAAAAGCATCAATCTCTCAATCATACTCAAGCTTGTCAAAATCTTTCTCAAGCCTGCAGTTCTTTTCTTTTGTGTTGTGTTAGAATCAATAATAACTAAGTTCTAAATACAGAATCTATGTCTCAAACAAGAGTTGAGCAAATACTAAGATTCAAATACCTCTAAAATCATCACTTTATAACTCAAGGCTATTTTTGATAAATAGCTTGAGAAATGTGTAAAAATGCTTTTAGGTTCTAAAAGGTAGCTTGCAAAATATTTTCTAAAATAGTGTGAGGTAAACCTGTGTAAAAATCCTTTCTAGGTAGAAAGGTAGAAACTGTGTAAAAGATCAAGATTGATCCATAAGAGCCAAGAACGATCTTGCCTTTAACACTTAGTGGAAATTCTCACATTTGTGAGGAGTTGACGTAACCCTTGCTTGGGTGAACCATGATATATGATTGTGTGATCTCTCTATCTCTATCTTTATTTATTATATGTTTTACAATCAGTTTTTATATTGATAAATTTGATATTGTTGTTTTACACTAACCAAGATCAATATTCGTTTATAACCAAGATCAATCTTGAGTTAAATTTTTAATTTTTAAATATGAATTTTTAAAAAGAGGCAATGATAATTCCAACTCCATTCCTTATAATTGATAGTGTTACTTCAGATGGGTGTGAGTAATGTAGATAAGATATGTTCCTCCTAGATAACATGAGTTATATTTTGGGCTTATTGATAGAGTGAGATGGTGAAAATACATGGTCATGCTAGAATAGATCAATATGTGATATTGGGTCCAATGGTTTTACATGTTTACTCTGGGATCAAGAAATAAAGAATTGAACATTACAAGGATAACACATATTGTGACTTGTGTTGAATTAGACATTTGGACAAAGGGACAATTACTACACAATAAATAGTTGTTGCGGTAAGATTCAAATCATATCACCGATTTTCTCATGATTTAGGTAGCAATGACACATTGCTAGATGTCAATCATTGTTTATAATATTTTAAATTATATAAACTATTTATAATATTTTATATTGCTATATGCCAATCATAGAGTATTGACAACATAATTGATCATTAAATTAAATAAAATGTAATTTAATTAGATGTTAATTATATTATATATGATTTAATATATTAACATATTTATAATATAATTTAATTGAATTTGATTTGATTAAATAAATAAATAAGGGTCAACAATTTATTGAATTAAATATGATTTAATTAATACTTTATACTTAATTAAATAGGTTTAATTAAATATAATTATTTAAGACATATTTTGGGTTAGATCAAAAGTAGGAGTCTTATGACTTTCCGCTCACAAGAATTACTTTAGAAAGAGTTTTAAAAGTCTATTTCATGATTTTCCAACAGTATCTGTAGGTGAGTTAAGGGTTAAGTTTGTGGGAGTTTCAAAATTAGTTTGAGGTGGGGCTTCATGGTTAAGATGGTTGTGATTTTAGGTATTTTAATATTAAGAGGGCATGGTTGAATGAATATATATTAGAGTTTCAACTTCAGTTTCTTTTTCCTTTATATAATCATCATTTGAATTTTCAGACAATGATGTAGGTAAAATATAGATAGAGAAATTAAATTTAAAACTAAGTATTCTTTCAAATGTAACTCAAAAGTAAGTTTAACTGATAGTTGAGTATCTAGTTAAAGAGGAGGTGTTTTGTGGTTTAGATAAGGTTTCAAGGATTTGTGAAAGGGGTTTAGTTTGCATAGGTTCAAAGGTGGTTTTAATACGCAAATCATCAAAGTTTGGATTAACAAAGATTCAAAGTGAGGTTCATATTGTTAAATGAGTATGGGTTCAATGGTGGTGGTTTCAAAAAGGGTTCCACAATTGATGAATTCAAGTCTATACTATTACTATTATCTATATGAACAAAAGTAATAACATAAGTTTGAGCAATTATCTTTCTATTATCTTTCGTTTCCTTTTTCACAGGGGTATGAAGTTTTCTTACAAAAATTTATAATTTTTAACCACAAAATACTTAAAAATTCATATTTAATTCATCATTTGTTAAAAAAAATAAATTTTTGTACGAAAGTTGTTAAATATATCTTAAATATTATTTCAAAAAATTATTAAAAATTTTGAAGAATACATAATAGCTGGTTTAAAATCAGGGATAAAAAATGAAAAGGAAAAATTATAAAAGACTAAAAGTTGATAAATTTTTATATAA
>JBBPBT010001050.1:5628171-5670641 GCA_037974875.1 Cicer bijugum
AATTAAATCACAAACATTCGATAATTTTGGGATATTATTGTCAATTTTTTAGAAAGGTTTCAAAGGTTTTATTTAAAGTGCCAAGAGTCATGAAGCAAAATGTTCATGTTTTATATAAAAGTTGTAATTTGGTAGCGAAGCTTCAATTTTTATAAACAAAGTTTGTATCATATGCTTATAATTAAGAGTTTAACCTTTCATTTGAAGGTTCCAAGCTGTATGTACTAGTTATGTTGATTAGTTAACATTTGATTTCAAGTATACGTTTGATTCAATGGAATGGAATGTTTGAGTGTGAAAATATATTTTGAAGATAAAGTTGTAAAATACTATTTCAAAAAATAAAGTGCTAAAGAAATATTTTATTCAACGTTTTTGAAAGAATGTTCAGTTAATGTTGATTGAAAAGCAACTTGAATATTATTTAGGTGATGAGAAAACTTGTTCCAGTGAAAAACATAAACGTTGAGGTTTATGTTTATTTTGTTGTTATTGTTGGAGATTGAAGGAAAAATTATTTTAATTAATATGTCCTTGAAGAAAAGTAGTGATTATATAATTTTGAGATGTAGAATTGATTTTGGAAGGTTTTAATTCTTAAGCTTGAAGTGTATTCATCAAGAAGTTGATTTGATAACTTGACTTGAATATAGACTAAAGATTTGGTTTCATAAGAAAGTAGATGAAAATTATGAGATGGAAGTTGGAGAAATTTTTCATTTGTGTTGATTCAAGTTAGTTTTGTTAATTGAAAAATTTAATATAGTTTGAAAAGTTAATTTGATAATGTGAAAGTTTTGAAAACAAGAATGGATTTGGTAGTGTGGTATGCTTTGTGTGAATGTTCAAAAAATCTCTTGGTTGATGATTGATATAGTTGTAAAATTTATAAGAGATCTTGTCTCTTGAAAAGTTGAGAAATGGGAAAGTTAGAAAGAAAAAAAAAATCTAGGAGAATTTTAGTGGTGAGACCAAGGGGTAGATTAGGGCTTTAGGAACCTAATTTTTACTTGACCATTTTACTTGGTAAAGGTTAAGAGGAGTCAACGGTTCCAGGACTCTGGATGTGAATGATGCGATAATTTCAAGTAACATAATTGTGTTGTGTAGGAAAGCGTCAGAAGGTAAGAGCTCCTTCTAATTTTTAGTATAACATGTTTAGGATGTTATATGATATGGTGTGGTGATTTTAAGTATGAATTGCTTATAACATGTTTAGGATGTAATATGATATGGTGTGGTGATTTTTTGTTGATCATACATGTGGGAGTATATATATCTTCATACGTACATAGTAACTGACAGTCATAATTGATTGAAGTCACAGTGACGTTCATAATTGATTGAAGTCACAATTGTGCGTCCATAATTTATTGGAGCTCACAATCCCGAAATAAGAATTGAAGTTCTGAATGTTTGTTGAGAGTTTACATTTGTGGATCGTGCTAGATGATGATCCACCACCCTTTGCAAAAGGGAGATGATATTTCATAATTATGTGCACTACATATCAATATTACATTAAATTGTTTTGACACATGAGTCGTATTTGTTAAAATAAAAAATAAATGAATGTTTTATTAATATTTGCTTATGCTTTCATAATTGCTAATTGTTAAGTGTTAATTTTGATAAATGACCCTTTACTTTACTGTGGACATGACTGTATGCCCCAAATTATTATGAGTCGTTCATGCAGAGTTCAAGATGACAATGAACGTGTAGCAGAATTATGTGTTCGACGTCTAGTCCAATACAAATACCTTAATGTAGCTAGTAGATTCGTCGAATATGCTTTGTTTAAGTGTACTGCAAAAAGCTTAAAGGATAATTGAGTTATCATTGTTGATAATTCTTATGATATATATTCTTTAACTTATTATAAAATTTCATTTGAAATAAATATGTTTTAATTGGAAGGATTTTGTTTACTATGTTAACTTCGTTGTTTTAAACTTATTTATATAAAGAAATTTTTTGAAACGATGTTTTAAAAAGAAAAAAAATTATTGTAAAAAGCAAGACATTAGATTCCACGAGTTTATGAAGTTTATAAAATATTAATTAATAGATCCATTTGTTTAAGATTTAAAAAAAATGATTTTGATTTTATATTTTTAAAAATGTTTTTTTTAATGAAAATTTACTTAAAAATAATAAAAGTTTTTTAGATTCATTTGCTACAAATTAAAAAAAAAATTTAAATAACTTAAATATTCATTATTAGAGATTTTAACATGATATAAATCACATTTTTGTTTTAAAAAGATATCTTTCAAAAATATTTTTTTATGAAGAACTTCTCAAAATAGCTTTTCATTTTAATCATTTTTTGAATTTTCATTATAAAAAAAGTTATAGAAAATAGATGAAATATTTAAAATTATATTTTAAAATAAACTATTTAACTAATTTTAATACTATAAAATTATTTTAAAAAAAAAATCTTAAACAAACATATCTAATATCATATTAATTTGGCCAAATACCACTTATAGTCCCTTAATTTAATTTCAGTTAACGATTTAGTCCTTTATCTTTTTTTTTTCTTCTGTTTTGGTCATTTATGTTTTTAAATAATTTCATGGTTACCCTTTAAGTGAGGTTCTGTTAAGAAAACATTAAAAAATTCCTCATCCGTTTTCTCTTCATTTAGGTTTTCTCTCCTATTTCTCTTTATGTTATTTGATTTCTGTTGTCATCTCCCTTATCTAAATTCCCAAATTCATGAACCTTAACTTTCCTAAGCCTGCACACAAGTCACCCTCATCCTCTATTTGATGCTAAAAATATGCAGCTTGCATCTTTGACCCTATCCCCTTTTCATTGTGTTAACTATGGTGGAGATAAGTTGTAATACATTCTCATATGCCACATAAGTATTCATACTTTGTGACTGACATTTCATTCCAAGATTTTAAGATTGAAAACAACTTTTATAGATCTTTTAATATTAAGATTTAAGATCAATTCTTGTAGCTTTATTAATTAATCAATCAATTTTGAATCAATGTAATAGTCGATGGGAAAGTGTACCATTTCATCAGCTGCCACTTCTTTGTTGTTCTTATTTTTGTGCCGTAGTTTCATCTTGTGTTTTGCATGAATTCGAGAATTAAAATTGCAAATGAATCGTGAATTTGGGAAAGTTAGGGTTCATGAATTTGGAAATTTAGAGAAGGGAGATGAGAAAGTTAGGGTTCATGAATTTGAGAATTTGGAGAAGGGAGATGACAACAGAAACCAAACAACACAAAGAGAAATGGGAGAGAAAACCTAAATGAAGAGAAAACGGAAGAGAAATTTTTTAAAAACATAAATAACCAAAACGTGAAAAAAAAAAGATAAAACACTAAATCGTTAACTGAAATTAAATTAAGAGACTATAGGTGGTATTTAACCTATTAATTTTTAATGTTACACATAATTAATCATTATCATAACAATTATTAATATATATTTTTTTAATATTGCAAGCATGCTTGGATACACACCAACACAAAAGTTGAAATCAAATATCAAATTTAAAGATGAAATATAAATTTAATTTATAACAACTAAATTTTTTTAAGACAATATTAATACCACAACGTGTGTGTTGTACCAAAAATAAAATAGCACAAATTTGTATGCAAGAAAAAACATTTACACTTACCTCAGACTGTTGATCTAAATTTTAACTTTGTTTTTTCATCGCTCATAAAAAGGGTAAAGCATTATGCCCAATCTTTTAACCAAATTCCCGCATCGTCCAATTCCGTACTAAAACGGATGCTGAAGCAGCCCCTCTTTTTACTCACCCAAACCATCTTCACCTTTGCTTCATCCCATTCATCACTCTCTTCTCTTCACTCTCTCTATATACACACATCTTCCGCGATTAGATTTCCATTTCCCATTCTCTAACCTCATTCTCGCTTCATCACTCTTCCTTCAATTCTTCAATCGCAACCTCCGTAACCCCCACACTCCGCCTCGCCGATGTCTATCACCCCTCCTTCTCCGCCATTAGATGTATGTAGCCACCAATCCTTTCTTCGCATTTCACTTTCTTCGTTGCTTTTCTGCTTCAATTTCAATCACCGAACCGATTTCTGCATTTTATTGTTTTCATAATTTTCTTTCACGATCTTTTTTTGATATTTGATTTGAATGATTACTAGGGTTTTAGATAACCGGATCTGGTTTTTGTTTATTGTTGTGTGTAGAAGCATGAAGAGGACGCTGAGATGCTGGTTCCTCACTCTGACGTTGTTGAAGGTCCTCAACCTATGGAAGGTAATTTGTTTTTTACAATTTTGTTTTGAACTAATGTAATGCTTGTTGTTGGAGAGTTCAGTGGGTGAGTGTGTTAAATGTTATAATATTGATTGAATTTGGAGAGTTATGTTTTCTTTTAATTAATGCAATGGTTTTGTTGTTGGAGAACTTAGTGAATGAATGTGTGGAACTGCTTTGTATCAATTTGATTTAAGAGGATTTGTAGTGGTTTTGATAGTTTTAATTTTTGTTTTATTGAAATTGATGAGGATGTGATTCTGTTTCTATTTTGCACAAGTCATAATTGGTTTTGGGTAACTGAGCAATGTTTAGACTTGTTTTATTTTTGTGTTTTTATTTTGGTCCTTCTTCGTATTTGGTAGTTGTCCAAGCCGAAAACATGAGTACAGTGGATGCTGTGGCCGTAGAAGATCCGGCAACTGGGAGATTCACGTGGACTATTGACAATTTTTCAAGGCTTCCAAAGAAACACTATTCAGACGTTTTCACTGTTGGGGGCTATAAATGGTATGTTTTTCCATTTCTGGCCCTTTAAATCAGTGTCTAATCATTCACTATTTATGTATATTGCGGGTGCTAAACTGTTTTTGATTTAACTGATATTGATTAAAATGAGCAGGCGGATACTGATCTTTCCGAAGGGGAACAATGCCGAACATCTGTCAATGTATATAGATGTTGCAGATTCAGTGACAATGCCTTATGGTTGGACTAGATTTGCACAGTTCAGTTTAACTGTGGTTAATCAGGTTCACAATTCATATTCCATCAGAAAAGGTAATGTTTTGCAACTGATGTTCGTTGAAAGATATTTCTCTTTTGTGGGGTGTTAAATGTCTGAGAACCTTAATAGGAGTTCTATGTCTTCTGTTATGCGGACACTGAAAAATAAAGAAAGAGGAAAGGAGATGGCCTTGGCAGTTTGGTGTCTAAAAATATTGCTTTGGCACCTAAATGTCTTTGGCTTGGCTGGCATATTTCGTTTGAAGTTGATTTATTATGGCACTAGGTTATTTATAGTTGAAATACTAGATGAAATTTGATTAGAAATGATAAGAGAGAGAGAATTAAAAAAGACTTGCGGTATGAAATTATATTTCGAGGAATATATATACTAATACTTGGAGACATGAAATTATATTTCAAAGAATTTTAATACTAGGATTGAAAATCCTACTCACGTGTATGGTAAGTATATATATATTTATGTATAAATATATAATATTTTAGGATTATTTTTAAAAGTTATTTAATTTAATTTAAAAAATAAAAATAAAGTGGTAGTAGGAAGTTATAGTTAGTTGAACAAAGGCTGAATTATATGATATAAGTGAAAACCAACGGTGGGAGGGATACAATTTACTTGAAGAGAAGATAAAATAAGCATAATTTCCTATCATACAATAAATCCTATGGCCATGAATTCTAAGACTACTTGGTTATTAATGGTGTCCTTTGACTCTAGCAGTAGACCGTCATTATGGGAAAAGGCGTTGTGAAAGTAGAAATATAGAAATAAGTGTCCCTTCTATCAGAACACATTTTTAGTTTTCTAGGTTATGTTTCTGTTAAGACATATTTTATTTCCAGTATAGTGATGGTTATTTTTCCAAGTTATTAGTGCATGTTTGGTTTGAAGTTGGCAACATCTTTAGAGTAGAAGTACTCTTCCATTGCTAAAAGGACTTTGAATTTATGTTGGGTATACCCCTTAAGTTCGTTAGCCGAACCAAGTTTGGCTTCAAACATGCATTTGCATGCAAGCAAGGTTGCTGATACTTTTTTATTTTCCTTTTGGAGCAAATAAATCTTGTAGGATCAAACCCATTTTAACCAAATTTAATTTTGCAAAATGAGGTTTAAACTAATGTAAAATGAGGTTTATTTTCCTTAGGCGATGTTCAGATATTGAATATTATTTCATAGAGGATTTTACATGCTTATGCTGTCAGATTTTCTTTCTCTTTATAACTGGTCCATCTTAAAATTTGAGCTTGCCTTTCGGTTTTACATTTATTGGGGATAGCATTATTTCATGGCAACATAAGAAACAAAATGTCGTTGCACTGCAAGGTTTTCTTGAAGTAGAATATCGAGCCATAACATTGGCTACTTATGATTTCATCTCGCTCAACTCAAGCAGTTATTTTAGGAATTGAGTTTTGGGGAGGTTATACATATAACCCACTCATTTGCAATGATTAAGATGCCGTGTATATTGCCTCAAATCCAATATATTGCAGTAGAGGACTTAGCACAATGGGATTGATTGTCATTTCATTGGAGATTTTTTTTCTTTCTTTTTTTTTCTCTCTCTCTCTCTGATGACATTGCCATTAGTTTCGGTAGTTTGAATGATATGATCTATTGTTAGAAGAATGTAAATAGATATCCTATCATGTAATTATGGTAGTTAGGAATAGGATAACTATAAATCTTAGGTTCTTTTGCGTCATGTCTATATAGCATAGCTCTATCATGTGGATTACACACATGTCACATCAATTCTAAAAACGCTTCTCATTCCTTTTCTCTCTACAATCCATATCAGTTACTCTTAGTTTGTTTACTTTTCATGATCTTTTGTTGAGAAACTAATGAATTAAAATCTTCTTGTTGTACTTTTTGCTTGTATTTCCATTATGCCTATGGATATCTGGTCATTGTTTTGGGGTGGTTATACATATAACCCACTCATTTGCAATGATTAAGATGCCGTGTATATTTCATATCCATTATATTGCAGATATTGCAGTAGAGGACTTAGCACAATGGGATTGATTGTCATTTCATTGGATTTTTTTTTTTGATGATATTGCCATTAGTTTCGTTAGTTTGAATGATATGATGTATTGTTGTTTTTATTATCACCAGGAGAAGTTCTCACGTAAGTTAAATATCTAACAAGCCAAGGGCATATGATTTGTATGCTACTGTGCTCCATCTTAAGAGAGTTTGTTAGAAGAATGTAAATAGATATCCTATCATGTAATTATGGTAGTTAGGAATAGGATAACTATAAATTTTAGGTTCTTTTGTGTCATGTCTATATAACATAGCTCCGTCGTGTGGATTACACACCTGTCACATCAATTCCGAAAACGCTTCTCATTCCTTTTCTCTCTACAATTCGTATCAGTTACTCTTGTTTGTTTACTTTTCAAGATCTTTTGTTGAGAAACTAATGAATTAAAATCTTCTTGTTGTACTATTTGCTTGTATTTCCATTCTGGCTATGGATATCTGATCATTGTTTCTTTACTGAATTTCCCTGTCATATATTGAGAGATTGTTCACTAATGTGGATTTTTAGTTTCTATTCCTATTTCCTTTCTATCTTTTTCATTTTTTTGAGTGTTTTGGAGGATAGCTTATTTGGAGCACTTCTTCTCTCTCCCTTTTTTTTTATAGAGAATAATATTCTTGAGCTTTTTGATATTGCAGAAACACAACACCAGTTCCATGCACGTGAGAGTGATTGGGGTTTCACTAATTTCATGCCTCTTTCTGAATTGTATGATGCTAGTAGAGGCTACGTTGTGAATGACAGATGCATACTTGAGGCTGATGTGAATGTGCGCAAAGATCTTGATTACTGGGCACATGATTCAAAAAAAGAAACTGGTTGTGTCGGACTGAAAAACCAAGGAGCTACTTGTTACATGAATTCTCTTCTTCAGACTTTGTATCACATTCCTTATTTCAGAAAGGTCGGTCAGTAGCATATAACTTCACATTTTGTTTCCTCCAAAGTAGAAAGTACCTTATGTTGAAAATTGCTTGTTCAGGCTGTGTACCATATGCCCACGACTGAAAATGATATGCCATCTGGGAGCATCCCTCTGGCATTACAGAGTTTGTTTTACAAGTTGCAGTATAATGATAGCAGTGTATCAACGAAAGAGTTAACCAAGTCTTTTGGATGGGATACATATGATTCATTCATGCAGCATGATGTCCAAGAACTTAATAGGGTTCTTTGTGAAAAGCTGGAAGACAAAATGAAGGTAAAACTTTTAAGTGGTAGCTTCTTATAGTTATTTTTTAGGTAAATTAGGTTGTAGTCTAGATACTTGTGTATTATGTCTGGAAGATTATTTATTAAGGCTTCCATTTCTCAGGGAACTGTTGTGGAAGGCACTATACAGCAGTTGTTTGAAGGCCACCATATGAACTATATTGAGTGCATCAATGTGGATTATAAATCAACAAGAAAAGAATCATTTTATGGTTAAGTATTTTTGGGTCGAGTATGCTACTGTTTACCACATCATTCCATCTATTCTGGGGGACCTTCTGAAATTTGATGATTTGATTGTAGATCTTCAGCTGGATGTCAAAGGCTGTACAGATGTGTATGCTTCTTTCGATAAGTATGTGGAAGTGGAACAACTTGAGGGTGATAACAAGTATCATGCAGAGCAGTATGGTTTACAGGTAAAATCTATAACCCTGTATTTTAGCTTTTGGTTGTCAGGATGAACTTCATTATTTACATTATTTCATCTGTCAATATGCCTTTAAATCTATCTTTTTTTTTGTTATTGTTTTTGGGTTTCCTTTTTGTGACCTATTTTTTGTTCATATTTTAGAATTGTTATTGTTTTACATCATGATTGTGATTACACTTTCAGGAAGCTAGGAAGGGTGTATTGTTCATTGATTTTCCACCCGTTCTTCAGCTTCAGTTAAAACGGTTTGAGTATGATTTTGTGCGAGACACTATGGTAAAGGTTAGTATTAGATTCCAGAATCAACAAAAACCATTCACCTTCTATATTCTGTTGTTTTGAATTTTTCTCGTTATTTTAATTATATGGCAATAAGAAAGGAAGTCTTTGTTCACCAAATATGTTTTGGTCCTCCTCCTTTGCTAGTTATAGTTATCTTTTTTTTATTTAATATTTTCATGTTTGCATATTTTTTATAACATGATTCATTGGGTTAGTATCCATGCTTTAAAGTTCCAACAGTAAATATCCATTTTGAGTTTCTTTGATTTTGACCCTGTAATATTTGTCCACTAAATTTCTTTTCAAACTTTGAGGCTTTTTTACCCGCATTATTCCAGGAATCATTGTCTGGTTTTTCTGTAGTTGTTTTCTGTCTGTGTTTTACTTTGTTATTTTTTTGCCATTGGATGTGAATAAAATGAATTATATTTTTTGTTGGCCTAGTACTCCATTTATAAAATGATCGGTTAGCATTGATATCTGGAACTGTAATGGCCATTAACTTGGTTGCAAACAGATCAATGACCGCTATGAGTTCCCCTTGCAACTAGATCTTGATAGGGATAATGGCAAGTACCTGTCTCCTGAAGCAGACAGGAGTATTCGCAACCTTTATACACTTCACAGGTATTGTAAAATTCCCTTGGTTGATATTCAATATAATTGAAATCTTTTGTTCTGTTTGATTTGATGAATCTTTCACGTATCTGCTATGCAAACAGTTTTCTTTACAATGCTTGTTAGAATTGGGGAAAAATGTGTAGGTAAAAAGTTTGGAATGAAAAGCCCCTTCATGCTGTATGCACAATAAAAATGTGGATGGATGATGAACATTTTGTCCTCGAACAAGAAAATATGCTGAAAGTGGTTATGCATATTGAATTGGAATGTGTGTGTGTAACTCAAATCACACAACTTTTTTTATAATGGTGTTACAATAAATACATTTAAAGCTTAATTGATTAGCACTAACCTAGGACAGTATGACTTCTAATACCATATTGATACTATATTGCTTGAATGATTACAATGGTGATCAACTATATTTATAATAGATACAGTTTTAACAGAATCCGGTGTCATGCCTCTGGAATCTGGGCTTTAGGCCTAGTGTAGCGTACAGTAAGTGAACTCTCAAACAGATCTTGTCTGAAGTATTTGTTTTCAGTGTTTTGGTTCACAGTGGTGGAGTTCATGGTGGACACTACTATGCTTATATACAGCCGACTCTATCAAATCAGTGGTATGTACCATTTATGAAATCTTTTGAACTTTCAGTAAATATCTGTTATCGTATTTATCATAGTTTTTAATTGTTGTCCACTATTTTATTTGTCATGAAACCTATATAGTGAGATAAATGATTATTACGAACAATATTGGCCACTATTAAAAAGGAAAGAAATATGTGCTTACAATGTTCGTGGTTGTAAAACAGTAGATGTGATTGATAAACAATATCTTTACGGAAATTTCAAATTTTCTTTGGCTATTACAATTTAAAAAATGATTTGTACGATTTGTTGGTGGCATTAATGTGTTCATTTTTGGGCTATGTTTCTTTTTTGATATGGCGGGATTCAAAGGGCGTTGTTAATTTTTCTTTCTGCTCTAATAATTGTGTTTCAGTTTTTCTGAATCTTCTTATTAAAATTGGGTTGGTAAGACAATTGTAGATTCAGTTACAATTCGAATATGATATCTATTTTTAAATGACTGGTTTTCCTTCTAACTAATTGACTCAGATCACACTGTTCCATTTCCTTTTATATATGTTTTCTTGAAATAATAAGTGAAAATATGTCATTTGTTTATGGTTTCTGTAGATAACTATCCTTTTAGCTTGAATGGACAATATGATGTATTTATATAAACTGCTATGGTGTTGTTAAATCTTAATATGTTATATCTATGTGTTATGTTCCTGATTTTAAATTTGAAAAACAATGTAACTTGCTTGTTTCAGGTTTAAATTTGATGATGAACGAGTAACAAAAGAAGATACAAACAGGGCCTTAGAAGAGCAGTATGGTGGTGAAGAAGAGGTAATTTTCTGTTTGCATTTGTTTGGCTTCACTCTAATATTTTGTTTTTGGTATTTGTTATCTTGTCGATTTTTTGTTTGTTTTTTGACATAATCATGCCTGTTTTTATTTGCTTTATTTTGTTGACAGTTACCTCATACAAATCCTGGGTTCAACAACTCTCCTTTTAAATTTACAAAGTACTCAAATGCATATATGCTTGTCTATATACGCGAAAGTGACAAGGATAAGATAATTTGTAATGTGGATGAGAAAGACATTGCCAAACACCTTCAAGTAAGCTGTCTGATTCACTGATATCATATGGTTTTTTTCTTTATTTTCAACATAAAATGCTTCCTTTTCAACAATACATTTTAGATAAGATTAAAGAAAGAACAAGAGGAAAAAGCGAAGAAGAGGAAGGAGAAGGCTGAGGCTCATTTGTACACCATAGTAAAGGTTTCACCTCTAGCTCTCCCTAGTTATCATTATTAGTCTTTTCATTTTAGGTGCTTTTTATGATATTGATAAGAAGAGTTCGTAAGGTGAAGTTCAATATTATTTTATTCATTTGTTGGCCCCAGATTGCTCGTGATGATGATCTACATGAGCAAATCGGAAATAATACATTCTTTGATCTTGTGGATCATGATAAAGTGCGAAGCTTTCGCATACAAAAACAGACACCATTTATCCTCTTCAAGGTATCACCTATGGTTTTATTATGTCATTTGTATACAATCTTAAATTTGTTGGATTATATATGTAGAAAAATAGTAAGAATATAATTTCAATTGTGTAAAGAGTACAAGCACTAATTTGAATATATAGACTAAAGCGCTAATTGATGTTGCCTAATTAGTAGGCCATATGCAAAATTGCTAATAATTACAAAATGTATGTCTTCGACACTAATTGCATATTAACAGCCCTACCCCTTAAGCTAGAGAGTGGATATATATCTTTTTTAGCTTGTAAGTAAGTTGGTTGAATCCATTCGGAGCAAGCCCTTTGTTAATACATCTACTAATTGGTGCCCCAAAGGGATGTAGGCCGTTGCTATCAATCCACAATCCACTTTTCTTTGATAAATTGTCTGTCTATTTCAATGTGTTTTGTCTTGTCATCATGGAAAAATATATGAGCAATACTATAACCAATCTATTGTCACATAATAACTTCATAAGGCGACATTAATTTTTATGTAAGCAAAAATGGAGTGTAAAGATATATCACTTGGGTAGAAGAATCCCAACTATATTGGCACCCCAAAATCTATCAATCATTTTTAGCACACTGTTGAGTTATTAAAAATACAGATAACAAGTACAAAAAATAAATCAGGGACATAAACCAAAATCCATGCGAGAGCTTTGGAACCTATAGTTTGCAAGATGTAATCTTTTGCGAGAGAAGTCCTCTGCAACGAAGTGGGGAATGGAGTCCCAATAGTGAAAATCAGATGAGCAATGCCACAAGCAATTAGTTTATTAGCGCAGGCATTTCCTTCTCTAAAATTATGAGATACCTAAAAACTCATTCAGTGGGTTTAAAAGATTGAATTGCTTCAACAATCCCACAATTTCTGAGAGCCAAGACTCTAAATATGGGGTTTGAATAGCTTATGCTAGTGACAACCAAAGAACCGTATTCTAGCCAATGCTAATGCCTACCTGTAGTGTGTGCCAAATAAATCAACTTCTCCATTAGTCTCTTACCTTGTCAACATTGACACTCTCTTCTTTGGTGCTCATCCTGTTCTTATGCTCGATGGGAACACCTGCAGGTTTGTATCAAAGTTTGTCTGCTTTCTGCAAAAGATCAAGTGCATACTTCTTTTGAGAAACGAAAATGCCTTATTTGAGTAGGCCACTTTCATCTCCAAGAAACATTCGAGTTTTCTGTGGTCTTTCAACTCGAGTAGTTGGATGGTCATGGTTCTAAACTGGTTCATGTCCATTAATAATAATATCACAGGTATAAACAAGTACACTTAGTTTTTCTCCTTGTGAATTTTTGAAGACAAACGTCCGTTCTCCTTGGCTTTGCATGTCGCCGAAGCACATAATTGCTTTTGTGACTCTTCTAAACTGGTGAGACTGTTTTAGCATGTACAGAACGTTTTTCACTTTACATACTTTGTTCCACTTGTTGGATCAAATCCCGGAGGAATCTCTCTTTACACCTAATCTTCTAAATCTCTATGCAAGAAAGATTTTGACATCAAACTGGTGTAATTCTCACCTAGAGTAGGCAGCAAGAGAGAAGAAAAATACCAATAATGTTCATCTTTGTCCTTGGAGAAAATGTCTCCTTGTAATTGTTGCTATACATTTAAGTGTATCCTTTTGCCATCTGTTCACAAGTAGATAAGTGAATAAGTAGAAAGAAACTGTTCCCAGTCCTCGGTGTGATCAAGAAATAGAAGTTCTGTGCAATAAAGAGGTCCTTCTGGAAAAGAGTGAAGGATTAAACTTTGTAATTCCTCTGTAGATATGCTGTTAGTTGGATTCTTACAACATCCGTCTTACTTTTCTTTTATATGTATTAGTCAACTATGTCAGGCAGGCTGAAACATCTGTTTTGGGATTTTCAATTCCTTTCTCAGTACCACCTATAAATTTGAAATTTATACACATTTCCCTCTGTTTCCCTTTGTTCTATGTGGGCTTACCACATGATTATCATCCGTTTGATCAGTTCATGCTATAGAACTTGAAACAAGTTAAAGAGCTATGTCTATGTTCATTAAATGGTTTCTAATCTGCTGCTTGCAGACATCATAAATGTCTAATATATCTCTTCTACAGGAGTATACTAAATGTATTAGACTATTAGTGTGCAATCTGTTACTAGCTTTCTGCTTGGTGGGACCAAAAGTCTAATAAAATCATAATAGTATTTGGGAACATTGTTTGTTGTTATATTTCTGATTGAAGTTTGTCTACTATGCAGCTTAGTGTTGTGTTCATTGTATACTTCATCTTCTTGTGGTATTGTTGAATGATCTATTTAGCTTTAGATGTCCTATAAACTAATTATGATTTGAATTTATTTCATGTATTTCTGATAATAAAGTTTTGACCAGGAAGAAGTTGCAAAAGAGTTTGGCATACCAGTTGAGTACCAACGTTTTTGGCTGTGGGCAAAGCGTCAAAACCATACATATCGACCAAATAGGCCAGTGACAGCTCAGGAAGAAACACAGTCGGTAAGTACGTCAAAGAACTTCCATGTTGTGTTTCAGAAATAGCAGGGTGGCTCTCTATGAGTTTGATATTAGTTATGATTACCTTGTTCTTAACCTTATTATTGTGTGATTTTGATTGCCGATTTGTCTGTTTTCCTTGGTAATCTGTTTTTTTGTTGTTGCAGTGGCTGACTAAATTGGGTCCACAACAAGTCTGTTGTAACGAAATATAGATAGATTCCTGATATTTGATAAAATACAATGATATGCTTTTCTTTTATTGACACGTCGTGCAAGTCATTTACTTTTTTAATGTGGCAACTTTTGACTAGTTATTGAGATTTAGTATTGTTAAATACGAAGAAAAATATTAAGAGTCATGTTGAATAACCCATGTGTTTCAATTACATTAGGAAGTTCTTTATATAAACTATGAGTATTAGACAAATATAATGACATGAATACTAATAAACATAAATACTACCAGATAAGAATACTTACAACCTCTCTATTTTATTTACATACTAATATAATATTTTAACACTCCCCTTCAAATTGGAGCATATAAATCAAATGCACCCAACTTGTTACATATATAACTTATTCTAGGACTTCTCAATGACCTTGTAAAAACATTTGCCAACTGATCATTGGAATTGACAAAGCTAGTGATGATGTCATCCGATTCAATCTTTTCTCTAACAAAATGGCAGTCTATCTCAATATGCCCGGTCCTCATGAAAAACAGGATTTGAGACAATGTGCAATGCAACTTGATTATCATATTAGTGTCATTGTGTTGGCCTCTTCAAATTGAAGTTCTTTCAATAACTGTTTTAACTAGATCGGTTGACATGTTACTAGTGCCACGGCCCTGTATTCTGCCTCAGCACTGGATCTTGCAACCACATTTTGTTTCTTACTCTTCCAAGATATTAAATTTCCTTTGACAAGAACACAATACCCGAATGTGGATCGCTTATCAATGTGTGAGCCTACCCAATCGGGCTTTGTGATATCAAAATTCCTCCGACAAGTACATAACATATTTTCTTTATGAAATTATTAGGCCATCCTTGGATTGAGCTACTTCAATACCCAAAAAATAACGGAGCTTACCGAGGTTTTTAGTCTGAAATTGATTTGAAAGATGTTTCAACTGAAGTATTCCTTGTTGATCACTACCAGTTATAACAATGTCCTCCACATAAACAATAAGATAGATGCACCCTTGGATTGAGTGACAATAAAATACAGAGTGATCGGCTTCACTATGAATCATACCAAACTCTTGTACTACCGAGCTGAATCTGCCAAACCAAGCTCTAGGAGACTATTTAAGACCGTAAAGGGACCTGTGTAGCCGACAAACCATGTTGGAGACTCCCCCTGAGCAACAAACCCTGGTGGTTGCTCCATATACACTTCCTCTTCAAGATCACCGTGTAAAAAGACATTTTTAATGTCAAGTTGATGGAGAGGCCAATGTTGAATTGCTGCAATGGAGAAAAACAGTCTGACAGATGCCATTTTGACAACAGGTGAGAAGGTATCGTTGTAATCAAACCCAAAAATCTGAGTATATCCCTTGGCCACCAAATGAGCCTTAAATCGATCAATCTTACCATTAGGGCCAACCTTGACTGTATAAAGCCAACGACAACCGACTAAAGACTTCCCATGAGGTAAAGGAACCAATTCCCAAGTACCACTGCTTTGTAGAGCACACATCTCATCAAACATTGCTTGCCTCCACTCAGGGTGGGATAATGCTTCACCTGTAGTTTTAGGAATAGAAACAAAAAACAAAGGAGACAAGCAAGTGTAATGCAAAAGAAAGACGATGATAACACAAATCAATATAATGAGGAAATGGATTACAGGTTGTGCGAATATCCTTACGAAGAGCAATGAGAAGATCCTACTTAGGTGGTAGGGCCGAATCCGGATGTGGCGTTAGAGGAGAGTCTGTAATGGGAACATGAACATGCACAACATAGGGTAGGCGACAATGCTGATATGTTTGTAGTGGTCGTGGAGGTTCGGGGGACTCAACAGGTTTCGAAAGGAATACAAATGGGTGGAATAAGGATAACTACCTGAGGAGGTTCAAGATTAATGTCTTGATGGGGCTCAGTAGCTATATGGGTAGATTCAATATATGGTACAAACTTGAAAAAGGTAAATTGGCTGATGTAATGTGTTGGTGTAGTGTAGAAGAATAACAACAATAGCCCATTTGGGACCGATGATATCCGAGAAAGACACACTTGAGCGATCGAGCTGACAGTTTATCCAAACCAGGAGATAAATTGTGAACAAAACAGGTGAACTCGAAGACACGAGGTGGTAGTGGGTGAAGAGGGGTATGGGGAAAGAGGACCGAATGAAGGATATTGCCATCAAGGACAAAAGAAGTTATATGATTGATATGGTGGCATGCCTTTAAGATTGCATCCCCCCAAAAACGGAATAGAACATTGCTATGGATAAGTAAGGTTCGTGTGGTTTCAATGAGATGCCAAATTTTTGCGTTCGACTATCTCGTTTTATTGGGGTGTATGAGGACATGACGTTTGGTGTAGAATACAATTGAAAGCCATAAAATTTTGAAATTGATGGGACAAATATTCTCGAACATTATCACTTCTTAAGGTACGAATAGAAACACCAAATTGAGTTTTAATTTCTTGATAAAATTGCTCAAAAATGGAAAACAGGTCAGCTCTACCTTTCATTAAAAATAACCACGTACAATCAGAGTAATCATCAATAAAAGTAACAAAATACTGAAACTCTAAAGTAGACACAATACGAGAGGGACCCCAAACGTCAGAGTGAACTAAAGCAAAAGGAGGCAAAACTCTTTTATTAACTCGATCAGAAAAATTATTACTGGTGTGTTACCTTAACTTATACAACTCACAATGTAAAGTAGACAACTTAGACAAACTTGACTCTAGTTTTTGAAGTTTGGTAAGACTTGAGTGTCTTAGCTGAGCATGGATAGTATGGGGGGACTCTGTGGCAGAGCACATCCTGAAAGATGGAGAAAGGTAATAGAGGCCTTGAGACTCGCATCCAACGACAATCATCAATCCCAAACTTCGGTCCTGCAAGGTAACATTATCATTTGTGAAAGTAATAATACAGTCATGGGGTGAAGTCAATCGACTAACTGAAAGTAAGTTAAAAGGGTATCCAAGTACATCGAGAACATATGCAACTGAGATGGAAGAGAGAATTTGAATAGTGCTAACTCCTTGAGACCGGGTTTGAGTGCCATTGGTATAAGTCATAGTAGGTAAAAAACCAGATGTAGAGAGAGAAGAAAAGAGACCTTTATTACTAGTGACATGATCAGACGCACCAGAATCAAGAACCCAAGGGCCGAGAGAAGATGAGTGAGAAAGGTACGCAAATGAGTTACGAATGTGTGCAACAGAAGTAGGAGAACTAGAGTTTAGATGACTCTGAACCCACCGGAGGAAATCTTCATAATTTGCTGGGGAGCCTTGTGGAGATGGTGTAGTTTGAATAGTGGCAAAAGGATCAAGCTGAGTTGCATTTTGTTGAAGGTGAAGGCTTACCATGCAACTTCCAACAGCGATCAATAGTTTGTCCAAGCCGATTACAATGCTCACATTTGAGACGAGGCTTAGAGTTGGATGGTCCTCCATACGAGTGACTCTGATTATGTCCCAGAGATGCAATGGCAACAGTGTCACCCGAAGTAATAGAGTGTTCAACTGGATGTTTTGCTGGTATTCGAAGAAGGATTGCTGAGGTCGTAGACATATCCGAAACAATAGCAAACCCCAAAATTTGATCACGAGTTGCAGAGTACTCTTGGTGTAGGCCATAGAGTGCAAGGAGCATGAAGAAGGTGCTGCGTTGATCGAACTCCTTTTGTTTAACTGGATTACTTGCATTAGGAGGGAAAAACTCATTAAAATCATGAAGTGCGCCATCTATTTTACACTAATGGAAGTGCACTATCTATTTTGCAGCAGGAATACTAATAGACATAAATACTAACAGACATGAATACTTACAATCTATTTATTTTATTACGTATTAATATAATATTTTAACAAGTATCATACATTCAAGGAAACACATTCACTTTAACATAGTAACCGTGTCATATTGTACGTATTAGGGTCAGATACTTTTGGTTTTATTTTCTGATTGTTTTACTTCCAAGATTTGATTGAAAGTTTTTTTATAAACTATCCTTTCTTAAAGTTTTTGTCATTGTAGGTTGGACAGTTAAGAGATGTTTCCAATAAGGCAAATAATGCAGAACTGAAGTTATTTTTGGAAATAGAATTGGGGCAGGTAATGTTTTTCATGGTCATTTTATCTTTCTGATAGTGTGGTAGTTGCTATTACAATTTTTCTTTCCCTCTCCAACTGAATCACTACTGATTTGGATTTGTTATTTATGCCTTGCACAATGAATTAGGATTTGCGACCTATTCCGCCTCCTGAGAAGTTGAAAGAGGAGTTGTTGCTATTCTTTAAACTTTATGAACCCTCAAATGAGAAGCTTCGGTACGTGCTTTACCAAATCCAAATAGGATCAGTGTTATCAGTGGTGGATTATGGCAGCCAGCCAAAAATCCTTCCTACGAATATGAAGTTGTGGCCTATGGCAGAAGAGTGGTGGATATAATAGGCGTTGCAGCCTATGGCTGTGGCGCAATATCCCCCCATGTCATAATGTGTTGGTAGTGCCATGGCGACTGATTACGATTGAAACTACATTTAGTTGATAAAGTTAATTTTCTTCTGTTTCCTCAGGTATGTTGGAAGGCTTTTCGTATTGGGTAGCAAAAAGCCAGTTGATATATTGATGAAACTAAATGAAATGGCTGGATTTGCTCCGGACGAAGAAATTGATCTGTTTGAGGTTAGTCAATATGCATCTAATGTATAATTATCTTCCACGACGGCAAAATCAATATAGTGGGATAGTGCTTACATTCTGTTGTGCATATTCAGGAAATAAAATTTGAACCAAAAATCATGTGCGAACGTGTTGACAAGAAGTCCACTTTTCGTGAAAATCAGGTATAAAATTATTGCCGACTAACTGTATATTGGGTTTCCAGTGCTTTCGAGAATGTTTGAAGTATTTTATATTTCTTATTTTTGCTTTAGGTGTTTATTATTTGGCTTTAGATTTATCATTCAATTTTGCAATTAAGATAGTAACTTTTGTTTGCACGGTTGTGTTTTGAGCAGCTAGAAGATGGTGATATCATTTGCTTCCAGAAGTCCTCTCAAGATGGAGGTGGACAGCAATCTTCCTATCCAGACGTTCCTTCGTTCTTTGATTATGTGCAAAACCGTCAAGTATGTACTATTTAAATTTGCAACACTGAGCTAGTATTATTCAGATTTGACTTATATGGTCTTTTATTGTTATTTCATTTTCATACATTAAAGATTGTGAATCATGTATGTAGTATTAGTCACGCTGAGGATTTCCTCAAGCAATTCACAAAACCTTTGATCCATCTCAAGTTGTTCCTAGACTTTGCAAGTTGTGGGTCTAAATCCTAAAAACCCAATAAAACAAGAAACTTCCCACCCTTCTTCCTCTCATTGTCGAGGCTGGATCCCCCTTCAAGACACCTACTCTGATGAGAGTATGTATACAATTCCTCATCTCTCCCTATCTCGTAGAATACTGCTTCTGCAGTATTAACAATGAACAGTGAATACTCCAATATCTTTGGAATGTTTTTCGTAATAAGTACACTGTACTGAACATCTAGTTCCACCTACCTGGTAGAAAACAAACTTTTGCTCAATTACTCTGTTAGGAACCAAGATGAGAGGGTGTGCCTGATTAGGCAATTAGCTAATTAGTTGGGCAGTCCCATTATGCGGAGAGTGATGTTATGAAAATATAGGAACTGGGGAAGGAATGTGACGTGGCAGAGGGTGAGGGTTGAACAAAGTGTGACACATTCTGTTATAAGAGGATGTGAAGAGAGATATGGTATGATTGGTCGACTTTTAGTTAGAACCTTAGAGGTTGGGCAGTCGAAGAGTTGTTTCTTCTCTGAGGAGCTTTTGATCTGGGTTATATGGGAGAGTTTTTTCCTCTCACAACCTATTATAATCTTAACCATCAAGATTCCAAAAAACAATCCCAGGAATACTCTTTAATTTATTTCAAAACTGCCCAAGATCTTTTAGCTATCATATCAACTAAACTTGGTATCTTTTTCCAGTATTCATTTTGTTAGAATATTAGAAAAGATCTTATAATATCTTTTATATTATATTAGAGTATCTTGAGTTATTTTCTATGATCAATTTATAATCATAGAGAATCTTAGAATATCTCTATTATTATGATTTGTTCCAAATTTAGGATTTAGCCTATGTTTCTCTATAAATAGAGATTAGTATTGAGTCTATTGTAATCAATTCAGCATTAAGCTATTATCAATAATATTCAAACCCTTATTATTTTCTCTCCTTTTCTCTAAAATCCCACAACTTCAACATGGTATCTAGAGCCTATTTCGATCCTCCTTGAACGATATCACCTCTATTCTGCTGCCGAGTTTCCAACAATTAGGGAATATAATTATAGTTTCTCTTTTCCAACATTCCGACACGTTTTACTCGATTTCTATTCAATTTGCTACTGCCGCCGCTGCCACTATTTCCGACAAATTTTTCTGCAAATAACATTCATCTTCATATCAGGTCATGCCTGAAAGCGCGTCGCCAAAAACCGTCACACGCGCTGCAAATCTCTCATGCGAGTAGATCTGTCGCCGCTGCCGTTTACTACTGCCTGTCGTTGCTGCTGTCCTGTTTGCTACTGCTGCCATCTGTTGTCGCTGTTGGAAAAGTATTCCAACAAATTTTCTAAAACAACCATTGTCTCTTCTGTTTTGGATTCATTTTCTCACTCCGTTGATCGATCATGGCTTTGTTTCATTAGAGTTGTGTTGCTTCCTCTTTGGTGTTTGTCATGCAATTTAGTTCTTACTAATAGATTATAACAGTGGCTTTTATTCTCACTGACGATCATTCTGGTGGTGTCCTTTTTCCCATAGATGAATGATATTAGTGATGACTTCTTCTTCCATTGGTGGTTATTTTGACGATATCTTTTATTTTCATGACTCACACTTTAGCATGACAATTTGTCCCAGATGCACTGGCCCTATCTTTGTCCCAGATGTACTGGCCTTGCCTTTCTCTCCTTGAAGCATGCCTCTCTCTCTTTGAAGCAAATTCAAGTTTAAATATTTTGAGTCTCTGATATTATTGGTTTGAAGCTTCAAAATGCAGTTTTTTAGAAGGACGAACCTTGCTTTGTTCAACTGCTTGCTATGAATTTCAATCATGCTGATGATCATTCCGGCTATCTGGCTAGGCTGTATTTATAGCAATTCTTTCCGACTTCACCTGCATCCCTGAGTTGCCTTTCCATCTTTTTTAACTATTTTACGGAGCAAAACATTGTTTTTCTTGTAACAAGCTAAAACTTAGTAAGCTTTAGCTTGAGGGGGAGTGTTAGAATATTAGAAAATATCTTATAATATCTTTTATATTATATTATATTAGAGTATCTTGAGTTATTTTCTATGATCAATTTATAATCATAGAGAATCTTAGAATATCTTTCTTTGTTATTATGATTTGTTCCAAATTTAGGATTTAGTCTATGTTTCTCTATAAATAGAGATTAATATTGAGTCTATTGTAATCAATTCAGTATTAAGCTATTATCAATAATATTCAAACCTTTATTATTTTCTCTCCTCCTTTTCTCTAAAATTCTACAACTCTAAAATTCCACAACTTCAACACATTTGTTACACAAGGGTGAACTTTATCTCCATAACATCTATCTTAACATGCTCAGACACCCTATTCATTATTATGATTCTGTGGAAGTTTGTTTCCAAGACATACATTTGCAATGGGTATTTCCTGTCTGTTTCTTTAGGTTTTCTTACTGTGAAATACGTCCAAAGTGGACTACCAGTATCAGATGAACTAGGATTATATTTATTAATGACAATAGTCTGCTTCTACTGGCACTTGAATGTGCAGAACCAGATGTAGACATGCTCAAAGTATCATAAATATATGACTAAGATTACCGTCACTAAGATTAAATTAAAAATTGTGGAGAGTTGAATGGTAAACTTAAATTTCAATTACGGAGTTATTCTGGAATCGCACTGTTAGGAACCCAAGAATTAGATTCCAAAAATTTAGAGGAAGAACACTTATATTTAGAAAAAAGGTAAGAAATAATAGGAGATACTATCTCCAAAGAAAAGGATAGACAAGAGCGGATACGTTCCTACAATGGTTTACACCACTCAATTTCTAAAGTTGTTGAAAGATACTTTCATAAGAGATGGAACCTTTATTTATAGGTCCCATGTACACTTAGGGTAGGAGAGGGAAAGGATCACTAACTACCAACTAACAAACATAATAGTCTAAGTACTTATAACAACCTCGACCAATTAACTAATTCTACTAATGAACTTTCCTTCATATAAGTCCTAACAATACACCCCTCTTCAAAACAACCTTGTCCTCAAGGTTGACATCTACTATATTCTTGTAGGTGTAATATTTGTTAACATGATTTTGCTTCCCTTTTCCCTTCCACATACTCATGATATTGAGGTGCTGGCACCCTCCTGCAACAGGTTCTCATTTAAATTATTGGCACTTGTATCCTACCAAAGTAAGGAACTATTACTCTCATTTATGTTGTTGCCACCTGGATCCCACTCCCACTGGTGGAAAGACAAAGACCCATTCATCCCTTCAAAGGTTCTTTTTGAGGCCAACCAAATGGGGTAGTGTTGTTCCTGCTACCATATTCATCTCGCAAATTGGACCGAGCTTCATTAACAGTACTGTTGTTTGCATGGATATAATCAACCAGCGGAAGTGCCCTAGGATGTATAAGCACTTCCGAAGTTAAAATAGCACAGAACTCGGCAAGCTTTGTTGCTCCCCTCTGAGATAAATACCGGGGCAGCGACACGGGGGCTGTGACAAAGAAAATGTAAGAAAAGAGGCCAAAAGAGCATGCAGTTCAGCAAGCTGCAAGTCTATGGCAGTTGCAGCAGGGTCATTTTTCTGAAACATTTATTCCTTATGTAGGTGAACCTTCTCTGAAAGAATCTATTGCTACAACTACGAACGAGCTATCAACTTTGGATCTCACTGTTCGGATTTTAAAGTGCCAGCCTTGCATACCTTGTAGTCCGCTGGTTTTGGTGGCAGCAACAACGTTGCAGGAGCCACAACCCGTGAATCAGTGTCTGGCGACTCTGGTGGCGGTGGGGCAGCCACAACCAGCGAATAAGCCTTCAGCGGCAATTCCGGCGTGGTCAGTTCTCCTGGTTGTTCCTGAATTCACTTTATGATCTGACAACTCCGATGATGGCACAAGGCTGGCCGGAGTCTTCAAGGACCAAAAACCAATGCCTTTGCACAGGATTTGGTGGCTGCTACCTTTCTCGTCTGCCACTCTTTTTTGTTTATCAATAAACCTTCTTTCCTCCATATCTTAATTTCAAAGTTCTTGTTTGAATTTTCATCTTCATTACTTTTCTAGCTCTTCTTCATTTCCAGTAATAGCTCTTTGATTTCAGCCTGTCCTGTTTTCACTTGTTCCGTGTCATTCTTCGATTCTTGCAATTTGACTTCTTGTTCATTGGCTTGTCTGTCGTGTTCCTTTTTTTGGGCTTTCTCCTCTTTTGAATTTTTTCCTCTGCTGAATTTATCTTTTATCGCTATCCCCAAATTTGGTTCAGGTTCTTGTTTTTCCAGTAGCGACCCCCTTGTATTACACTGCAGATTTGCTGCCGTGGCTTCTTCATTGGCCTATTTTACTCCCTTCTTGACTTTGTTTTCTAGTTCTTGATTGCAAATCTAACCAAGATAGTATCCAAGCATCCAATGAATTTCATGCTCCACAAAGAACTTTTCAGCCCTTACAACCCACCCAACTGGATCAGCCCTTACAGTCTTGCAGCTCCACCTTCTTGGCCCACCAATCCTCCATTTCCATGAACACTGGCACTCCCTCGAGATCCGGAAGGTTGGACCAATTAACTACTACTTCTACTAACTAACTTTCCTTTATCTAGGTCCTAACAATAACCTAGGTGGTGAATTCAATTTGTTTTTTGTTACAAAAAAGTGTGATTGGGAGTGAAAGAGAGGTATGCAGGCATAGGGATATGTGAGTTGGGATGAAATCATGTTTAAATTTAAGTTTTTTAGAGCATAATAGGATAGGATCATATGAAACTGAATCTCAATTATTTGGGAGTATACCTTGCATATTACCCATTAAAAATTTCATAAATTTATGGTTTCAATGTGACTAAGCATTTCCATCTTTTAGGAATTCCAAGTAATAGAGAAACCATCAAGTTACAGCTCCTTTTTTAATTTATTTATCTAACTTCTCAAATATTCTGCTCATTTTCAGACAGTAGAATTTGTCTTTTGATTCTTTTGGGCGTTACTCTACTTGTCCTAAAGTTTTACTCGGTCCAAATCATAAAAACTCGTGTCTTTAACCTTTTGGAAATCTATAAGTCCTTCTGTGGTCATTGCTTGCCTTTTGGTTGTGGTTTGTAATGAATAGTGTTAAATTGCTCGGTGTATTTGATTGGATTCTGTTAGGACTTAGATTAGTAGAGTTAGTTACTAATAATTAGTTAATTGGTTATGGGGTTGTTAGACCTAATGTGTCTAAATAGGGAGTTAGGTAGTTAGATTGGGATATCATTTAATTTTGTAATCATTTGTTGAATAGAGAATAGTCTCTATTGTGAAATGGAGATCCTTGGAGAAGAGATTTCTCTTCTATCTCTAATAAAAATGTTCTTTCTTAGGAATCCAATTCTTGGGTTCCTAACAGATTCTGCATTCCCTTGCAATGATTAAACATCAACACTGAAAACAATTGACTTTTTGGGTACTATTTCTGTATAGCCTAATATTTCAAGTCCTTTTCGATTAATTACTTTGCTTTGATATGCAGGTTGTTCGCTTTAGGTGTTTGGAGAAACCAAAGGAGGATGACTTCAGTCTTGAGCTGTGAGTTTCTCTCAAGCATATATGATTCTTTTGTTTCTTTAATCATTTTATGATATTGTAGTATACCTATGGTAGTTCATATATGCTATGTTATCAACTAGGTCCAAGCTTCACACATATGATGATGTTGTAGAAAGAGTCTCTCAACATCTTGGTTTGAATGAACCATCTAAAATCAGACTCACATCTCATAACTGCTACTCCCAGCAGCCTAAACCACAGCCTATCAAGTACCGAGGAGTGGAACATTTGTCTGACATGCTGGTTCACTACAATCAGGTTATTAGTTGCAGTGCATTTTTTAAAAGATGCAGTTGCATTTTAGAATCTATGCAGTGTTGAATGGACTTAATACTGGTTTGGGTTTTTCCTTAACATTCAATATGCTAACTTATTATTTTTCGATTTTATTTCTAGGCTTGTGATATTCTATACTTTGAAGTATTGGATATTCCTCTGCCGGAATTGCAATGCCTAAAAACGCTCAAAATCGCTTTCCATCATGATGCCAAAGATGAAGTTAGTATTATTGGTGGTGCTTTTACATTTTACAGAGTAATTCACTTTATGAGGTTTTATATTTCTAACCAAGTTATCCTTGTTCAGGTGATGATCATTAGATTACCGAAGCATAGTACTGTGGCAGATGTAATTAGTGACCTTAAATCAAAGGTAAAGCAGTAAACCCCTATCATCAATGCTGGTGCATTAAATATGTAAATAAACCAAATGAATTATAGGCTTAAACAGATTTGTTCACACATTTAGATGTATTTTGGGTTTGTCTGCCTATTCCAACACTTATTTCTTATTTTCTAGTATTAAGTTTTAATAGAATTTTAAATTTGTGTGTCTAAATCAGACGTTAAAAGATATTAAAATAAATACAATAAATGCCCAATCCTAACTAATCAGCACCAAACTAGGATTCTGTATAGCTAAGGAATATTTGAGTTTTTTGTAACACCCTTCCTCATGCTAGGGTTTACATGTCATATGCACCAAGCTTGTTAAAATGGATTCAACCCGAGGACCTCTACTAGACTTGGTAAACATATAAGCGAGTTGATCACCTGAACCAACAAAGTGACAATCGGTCTATGTGCTTAGTTCTTTCATGAAAAATTTGGTTGGAAGTAATATGCAACCCAATTTGGTGTTCACAAATTAGTTTCATCTCCTTGGCATCTCCTAATTTGAGTTGATGGAGTAATTGTTGAAGCCTTGCAAGTTCAAAAGTTTTTGCTGTGATAGCACAGTATTCTACCTTTGTATGTTCTGCTTCTTGCTCAGCCATGAGATCAACTTACCTCCAGCACAGACACAACATCCTCAAGTGAGCCTTCTATCTCTTGGTGAACATGCCAATCAACATCAGAATGGATAACAACTCTAGTGTTACTCTTATGTTCATAAAATAATTATTCATTTGGTGCACTCATGATATACCTAAGAATGTGAACCACAACATTTTGGTGGCTATCACTAGGAGCATTCAAAAGTTATGTCTCTGAGGTGCTGCTTACTTGGTTTGACAGCCGAGACAAATTGCACCTTTCCCCTCCTCTCATTTAAGGCATATCTAAGTCTCCTACGAGCCAAAGAAAGTACTTTTAGGCTTTTTCTAAGATAATTAAGTTTGCCAACCAACATTGATATCTACCAATGTCTTTCAATTCCTTCCTTGACTTGGTAGTAGCTTGATTTTGAGATCCATGGAGTATGATTTGGTCAGCAATCGAGCAAGCCATTTTCCTCAAGTATATCAAGTGGATGTTTCTGTTGAGTAATAATAGCTACTCCTATCTTACACCAAGAAACTTCAATCGCCAATATTTTAGCGGCCTCAAATATTTAGTTTAAGAGTTTAGTGACATACGTTTTGAGTCGATGGATACTAGGATGAACGTTACCCATGATGATGTTGTCGTTAACAGAGACAAGTAGGTGGTCAAGTAGGTGGTCGGTGAAGATTGCAAGAAGATAGAGTAGTCTACTTCACATTGGGTCATCTCATACTTCTACAACACAATACTTAACCACCAAAAAAAGCCTAGAGTGATTGTTTCAAGCAATAAAGAGATTGAAGAAGCTTCTAGATGATGTGAGATGCACAAGTCACAATAAAATCTAATCATAGCTCCATATAAGCCTCTTATAACTCACCGTAATTTCGACGTTCAACTGTTGCAGAGGCCATTGATGAATAGAAGCTACGAGAATAAAAAAGAAAAAATATGCGATCTTGGCCACTAGAGAGAAGGTTTCCCTATAATCTAGACTAAAGATATGTGTTTATCCTTATGCCATGAGGTGAGCTTTTAAGGGGTCATAAGCGTAACTATATATACTCATCGACAAGTCACTTTTGTTTTGCCATAAGGTAAGGGTATCAGATTCGAAGTACAATTATAGTGCAAAACATCCATCTCATCTACTTCTTTGGTCTCGAATATAACCAAAGAAGTACCCATATTTGATTGTCATATAAACAAATTTACAAACTTTCAATGTTTTTATGGACCTCATTACAAAAACATGCATCAATTAATATAAGTTTTATGTTTCAAAGACTTTTTTATTTCCATATAACAAGTTCCATGAAGGGCACTTTTGAAAATATACTTATTTTTTTATGCGATCAAGAAGAAGAATTTCACTTAACTAGCCTTTTTAATAAGTGAAAAATATGAGTAAATTTCTATGTTTCTTGTGAGATCACACCTTCTCTTTGTAACAATGTTACAATAATTACATTCAATGTCTAGGAAGTTGTGTTGACTAGGACTACTAACAATTAGTTTAGGATGTTGCACAATCAAAGAATAATAAAAACACACAATGAATTTTAACACTCCCCCTCTAGCTAAAGCTTACTATGTTTTAAGCTTGTTACATCGAAACATTTTATCACAAAAATTTAAACTAAGTTTTGACAATTGTTGGACTTGTTTGTGAAGAGAAGGCACCGTTAATGATTTGTGACGTTAATTACTTTTGCTATTATTAAGACTAGAGGGTGTACCATTTCCTATTTTCACCCATGACCAGACATAACCTATAATTTTGAGAATAGACATAGAATCCAAGCAAAATACAAGCATAATAGGATAGAGGTAACCAATATTAATTTAAATAACTAGCATAGATAGTATTAGAATTCCAAGAGGACCTGTTACCTATTCACAGTGCAGCAGATATCTCCAGTGATTAGTGCAATGTCCATCGGTGTGGACAAAGACAAGGCTGGGTGCAATAAGAAGGTTAGGGATATCTGGAAGAAGAAAATTTGACTTACCAGGATCATCTGTCTAGTCTGGATTAGAAAATAAAAAAGGATGATTCTTAAAGAAGATGACATCTGTAGAGACAATGTACAAGTGAAGATTTCGTGAAGTAGCATCAATTGTTTTTTTGTAGATGAGAGTAGTTGAGGAAAAAATCTGGAGGGACTTGGCCACAGATTTTATCTTTCCCTGGAGTAGGGCCATGAACAACAAACGTGCTTTTGAAGAGACATAGTGGTAGAAAGTAAAAATGTTGTAGGAACAAAACAAAGTGTTGTTCTTGGTTGTCAAGAACAAAGGAGGGCATGTGATTTATTAAGTAGAAGCTGTGAGAATTGTATCCCAAAAACTTGAGGTGATACCTATTTGTGCAAGAGCAAGGTATGAATTATTTCAACTAAGTCTGGATTCTTCCTTTCAACAAAACCAATCTGGTTGGGGATACGAGTGTGACACCCTCATACTAGTAACTTAATCTTGAAAAAAAAATTTAAACTATTTAAAACATACAAAACATATATATTAACTTCTGTATACAACTTCTATTATCCGGCAAAAATCAGGTCATGGCTATACAGTGTTAAATGACTCAAAATATATACTCAACTAGCCCTGATACAAAACATAATAAGGCATGGACACATCTCTGCTTGTCTCTTACCTCCTTGACTTCATGAACTAGTTTCTACGACGCAGTAAAAAGTCCATGTATCAAGCTCACCTTTGTCTCCACATTCGAATGTAAAAATTGAGACATTCAAAAAGTAGAAGAGAGAGATAAGAACGTGAACGTTTAAAAATGGGAAAGCAGATTACTATACACATTTAAGAGCAGAGTGTAGTTTACAGGAGTTTTTGGTTTGTGTCGTTGGGTAGATTGCTCCTTTCTTTTTTGCCTTAATTTATTTTAGGAAAGGATTGTGTATTATCTTCTTTGAAAGTTGCTCCTGGTTTGTTTTTAGAGATCAATATTTCAGATATGAAATGTAATTGGACCGCTCTTTTTGCTGATTAGTTTAAGAAAACTATTAATCTGTGTATTTGTTTATGTTTTCTTTTCTAGACTGAGGATTATTTATCCTCCATCATTTATGTACTGCTTTCTCTTTCTGATACCAATACAACTTCATTTTTAATAAAAAATCATATTGTTTAGGATTGTGTTTCTGTGTTATTGTGCTAAACACTTGTGACTGCTGCATTCATGGAAATTTCTAACTACTTTGTATTTTCCCTCCAAAACAGGTAGATTTATCACATCCTGATGCGGAGCTTAGATTGCTTGAAGTATTTAATCACAAGATCTATAAGGTAAAGATAATATGTAGATTTTGAATTTTACTTTGAAATACTAACATTAAGCTTTTATCTGTAAACATGATTTCCTAAACTTGGCTAGTTGATGGTTCATTATATTTGAGGCCAAAAGTGAAAAGTGGATTTGTGTTTTGTTCCTGAAAGGTGCACACCTCTAATAGGGACAGGCACTTGGGCGATCCAAGTGTTTCGGTCAGTTTGGGAAAAAAATAGGAATAATTCAGATAATTTAACCTGCTTTTAATGGGATTAAATGCCAAGTGTTAACATTTAAAAATTATAGATAGAAACATACAAAATGTTATAGTGAAAACTCAAGAAAAACATGATTTTTTAATATTCTTCTAAAATCTTGAATCTGAAGATTCTGTTTTCTCTGTAAAAATGACCAGCAACTTGTAATGACGGTGACATAGATTTTTCCCTCTTTTATGATGGAATTCCTCTGCACTTATTATTTTCCATTTTTAATGATTGGAAATACTTCATTTCCCATGATCATATGCTTCAAGATTTAATAAGTAAGCTTCTAAATAAAATAAAATCGTAGCTTCATAAAATCATCATAATTTATATTTATTTTTTCTTGCTTTACCTATGTGGTCTCAATTGTTTGACAACCTATAACTTAGTGCATATTTCCATATAATATCAGTTTTGTGCTGCTGTTTTCATCGTTTCTTAATAATGATTGTGAAGATGTTTCAAATTTTTGGTAATGCTCATCACATTTTATGATCTATCTATTGCAGATTTTTCATGTCAGTGAAAATATTGAGAATATTAATGATCATTATTGGACACTACGAGCAGAGGAGGTAAAGATATACTATTTGATAATAATAAATTGTTTTGTTGTTGGGACAAGTTGTTATCAAATAGAATCTGGACTGAAGGGATTGGAAATAACCATTGCCCCACCCAAATCATCAATCATATTAAACCACATTCATAATAAAAGCCTGTATCATTTCATTTCCCTTTTTACGTGACACCCTATAACTTTAATATGGTACAAACTTTACTTTCCTCCATGCCCCATCACTATGCCTCTCCTTGACTCTATTGATTCGGACTTTACTATAAAAGTTGCATTAATCCCTTTCCTGCAGTGGTGGAGATTTGACTAGCCCCCATATGATGGCTGTGGTGTAGTGAATTCAATATGCGGACCATGGCGGCTGTTTTCTGTGTGGCAATTGTTGCGCTGCCAGCAGCCATGATGGAAAACTAAAGTGTTTTCGTTTTCTGCTATGTAACCCTTAAAAAAGGCAAGACTTGTAGTAAGGCCCAAATATGAAAAACCTAACAATTAGTAGTAGGTGCAGCGCCCCGACCCACAAAAGTGAATCTGGACTGAAGGGATTGGAAATAACTGTTGCCCCACCCAAATCATCAATCATATTAAACCACATTCATAATAAAAGCCTGTATCATTTCACTTCCCTTTTTATGTGACACCCTATAACTTTAATATGGTACAAACTTTACTTTCCTCCACTCCACTCCCCGCCCCTGCCCCATCACTATGCCTCTCCTAGACTCTATTGATTCGGACTTTACTATAAAAGTTGCATTAATCCTTTTCCTGCAGTGGTGGAGATTTGACTATCCCCCATACTATGGCTGTGGTGTAGTGAATTCAATATGCGGACAATGGCGGCTGTTTTCTGTGTGGCAATTGTTGCGCTGCCAGCAGCCATGATGGAAACCTAAAGTGTTTTCGTTTTCTGCCATGTAACCCTTAAAAAAGGCAAGACTTTGTAGTAAGGCCCAATATGAAAAACCTAACAATTAGTAGTAGGTGCAGCGCTCCGACCCACAAAAGTGAATCTGGACTGAAGGGATTGGAAATAACTGTTGCCCCACCCAAATCATCAATCATATTAAACCACATTCATAATAAAAGCCTGTATCATTTCACTTCCCTTTTTATGTGACGCCCTATAACTTTAATATGGTACAAACTTTACTTTCCTCCACTCCACTCCCCGCCCCTGCCCCATCACTATGCCTCTCCTAGACTCTATTGATTCGGACTTTACTATAAAAGTTGCATTAATCCTTTTCCTGCAGTGGTGGAGATTTGACTAGCCCCCATACTATGGCTGTGGTGTAGTGAATTCAATATGCGGACCATGGTGGCTGTTTTCTGTGTGGCAATTGTTGTGCTGCCAGTAGCCATGATGGAAAACTAAAATGTTTTCGTTTTCTGCCATGTAACCCTTAAAAAGGCGAGACTTGTAGTAAGGCCCAAAGATGAAAAACCTAACAAATAGTAGTAGGTGCAGCGACCCAACCCACAAAAGTGAAGCTCATTGATGGAAACCCTTAAAAAAGCGAGACTTGTAACGCAGGCTGACTTTTTCTCGCTTTCGTTATTTTGTTTGGTCAACTTTCTCATTTCCGTTTGCCATTTAGGTCTCATCTGATGTTGCTTTATTTTTTAAATTCTTTTTTTTTAAATTAATATTTGTTTTCTGGTGTACAACGGGGTGACGAGATTTGAACCTAAGACCTCATACATACTTCCCAAATCCCTCTTCATTAAATTCTTTGTTCCCTTCCAATTTTGTTTAAAAATTTTATGATATTTTTGGTGTTATTATTTTTAAATACTTCTGTTCTTAAGTTTTATTGTGATAATATTTTTAATTATTTTTTCTTAATTGTGCCAATCTCTTAATTCTTTATTTCAAGTCTGTTTTCTGAGTTTGATTACGTTTAAATTTTTTTAATTATTTAATCATTTTGTTTTCTTTTATTGTTTTATGTTCTTATTTCTGTTTTTTTAATTACATTATTTTGAAACTTTGTTTTTAAGTTCTTCTATTTGTTTCTTTTAATTATTTTACATTATTTGTAGAAATTGAATGAAAAGTTGAGGTACTTCTGATTTATCTTTCATCAAATAAAGTCAAATTTACTAGAGTACAATCATCAATAAAACTTGAGTCGAATGGCCCAAAACTAGAGTCCACCAAACCTAAAACACATTAACTAAGACCAACAAACCAAGCTACTGTAGAGGAAGGGTCAGAAATACAACAACGACCACCTAGACTTATCCCACGAAGTAGGATCGGTTATATGGATCAAATGATGTCATAATGTTCTATCATGTAGCATATATCTCTATTGAGCTCATGGATCTCAAAGTCTCTCTATAGTTTCTCTTATACTTTTTCTAAGTCTCCCTTTGCATTTATCAATTTGACTACCCTTCATCTGATCTACTCTCCTTACTACAAAATCTACAGGTCTCCTCTCTACATGCCTAAACCACCTAAGTTGGGTTTCTACCATCTTTTCTAGGATATATGCTACGCCAACTCTATTTCTAATGATGTCATTTCTAATGCTATCTCATATAGTCTTTTCAGACATTCAACACACCATTCTAATCTCCACTGCACTTATTTTATCCTTGTGTTGATTTTGTACCTCAATACTCCATCCTTACAACATCACTGGTCTTATAGTTGTGCGGTAAAATTTCGCCTTCAATTTAAGCAGTACTTTTTTCGTTACATGAAACACCTGAGGCACTCTATTTCAAGTTTCAACTGCCCAACATGAATCCTATGGTTTACATCTCCATTTATTTCTGTCATTTTGTGCCATATCCCCAAAATATTTAAACAGTGTGACTTGTGGTATGGTATGTTCTCCAACTTTTGCCTCTTGTTAGAAATGCCTCGCCTTTTGCTAAAGTTGCATGCTATATACTCTGTCTTGCTTCTAGTAAGGCGAAGTCGATACGCTTCTAAGTCTTGTCTCAAGTCTATAATGGCCAGGAATACCCACAAAAAAGTATCTTAGGTCGTGGTTTGACCACCGAGAGGAAAGGTAAATGTTGAATCTTGAAATGTTGTGGTGAGACGAGTAGTGAAAGGAAACGTGTGGCTTACACACCTCAGAGGCATCAAAGATGCAGTGGCACGCGAGGGCGTATTTGGTGTCTGATAGCAGTGATCTTCTTGGTTCCGGTCGATAATGGGAGGTGGTCCTCTTGGTGTGGTTGTGGAGGTATAATTGTTGGCGGCGGTGGTCAAAAGTAGTCAACAATGGGCAGTGGGGTTGCCCAACAGAAGTCAGCGAAGATAGACCACAATGAAGGCAACAAAGAGAGACTGCAACAGAGGTGGCTAATATTTTATGTGAGAGTGATGCCCCGAAGATTGGGAGCTCTGATACTATGCATATGATGATGTTGACTATTATTTAAATTGTCTAAGAGTACATACATAATCTGAGTATATGCAAGTTCTAGGGCCTGATTAATGGGCCTGATAAAAATGTTAGAAGTTACACATTGACAATGGTTCGGATGTGAACACCCCTAGAAAACACTAGTTTTTGTCATAGTTTTTGTTTTGCACTTGCTTTGTCTTGTAATGAAATTTTTAATTTTTTTTTTTAATTTTTAAGCTCATTCCATCAATTTCTTTTACCAAGGATATTTCTTATGTTTATCATTAATGCCATTTTTTCTTCAATAATATGATGTTATTCTTTCTTCCAACGCATTATTCTTGTCCAAATTGATTTCCTATAAATGATATGGATTTTCATGGCTGCAGATTCCGGAAGAAGAGAAAAACCTTGGCCCTCATGATCGGATGATACATGTTTACCATTTTTTGAAAGACACTGCTCAAAATCAGATGGTAAGATTAAATGACTTGTAGGTTTATCCATATTTTTAGTTCTTAAAATCTGCCTAAAATTAAATTCCTTTTCAATCAATTGAAGCATGTTACTGCCTCTAAAATTTTCTAATATTTGCACATTCCTTTTGCACTGGGGATGCTTTGGGAAGAGCAGCATGTTCAGAACTTTGGAGATCCTTTTTTCTTGGTTATCCATGAGGGTGAGACATTAGCTGAAGTCAAACTGCGTGTACAAAAGAAGTTGCAAGTTACAAATGAGGAGTTTTTGAAGGTAAATATTGTGTATGTGATTGAATTATGTGTTCCTGTTTTTATGTTTTCAAATATGATACAACTATCTGCATGCTGGTTAATTGTGTATGATGGAATTGTAATTTCTTCCAGTTTTGGTTAACTAGTTGTTAACTGGTAAGACATATGATTAATAACAATGACATTTCTAAAAGTATAAACTAATATATTAAGTACCAACATCAAAATAGTTTAAGATTCAAGTTTTAAATCAAAATGACAGAAAAATGGCTAGCTACAAAAGACATGTGTTCAACCCATCAGAAGAACCTTGTTAGAATATTAGAAAATATCTTATAATATCTTAGAATACCTTTTATATTATATTAGAGTATCTTGAGTTATTTTCTATGATCAATTTATAATCATAGAGAATCTTAAAATATCTCTCATTATTATTATGATTTATTCCTAATTTAGGATTTAGTCTATTTTTTTCTATAAATAGAGATTAGTATTGAGTCTATTGTAATCAATTCAGCATTAAGCTATTATCAATAATATTCAAACCCTTATTATTTTCTCTCCTCTTTTTCTCTAAAATCCCACAACTTCAACATGGTATCTAGAGCCTATTTCGATCCTCCTTGAACGATATCACCTCTATTCCATTGTCGAGTTCCCAACAATTAGGGAATATAATTATAGTTTCTCTTTTCCAACATTCCGACACGTTTCACTCGATTTCCATTCAATTTGCTACTGCCGCCGCTGCCACTATTTCCGGCAAATTTTTCTGCAAATAGCAGTCATCTCCATATTTGGTCATGCCTGAAAGCGTGTCGTCAAAAACCGTCACACGCACTGCAAATCTCTGATGCGAGTAGATCTGTCGCCACTGCCGTCTGCTACTGTCTGTCGTTGCTGCTGTCCTGTCTGCTACTGCTGCCATCTGCTGTTGCTGCATGTTGTCGCTGCTGGAAAAGTATTCCAACAAATTTTCTGAAACAACCATTGTCTCTTTTGTTTTGGATTCATTTTCCCACTCCGTTGATCGACCATGGCTTCGTTTCATTAGAGTTGTGCTGCTTCCTCTTTAGTGTTTGTCATGCAATTTAGTTCTTACTAATAGATTCTAACAGTGGCTTTTATTCCCACCGACGATCATTATGGTGGTGTCTCTCTTCCCACATATGAATTATATTAGTGATGACTTCTTCCGTTGGTGGTTATTCTAACGATATCTTTTATTTTCATGACTTACTTTATCTTGGCAATTTATCTCAGATGCACTGGCCTTGCCTTTGTCTCTTTGAAGCACGCCTCTTTCTCCTTGAAGCAGATTCAAGTTTAAATATTTTAAGTCTCCATTATTATTGGTTTGAAGCTTCCAAATGCAGTTTTTTAGAAGGACGGACCTTGCTTTGTTCAACTGCTTGCCATGAATTTCTCTCATGCTGATGATCATTCCGGCTATCTGGCTAGGCTATATTTATAGCAATTCTCTCCGACTTCACCTGCATCCCTGAGTTGTCTTTCCATCTTTTTTAACTATTTTACGGAGCAAAACATTATTTTCATGTAACAAGCTAAAACTTAGTAAGCTTTAGCTTGAGGGGGAGTGTTAGAATATTAGAAAATATCTTATAATATCTTAGAATACCTTTTATATTATATTAGAGTATCTTGAGTTATTTTCTATGATCAATTTATAATCATAAAGAATCTTAAAATATCTCTCATTATTATTATGATTTATTCCTAATTTAGGATTTAGTCTATTTTTCTCTATAAATAGAGATTAGTATTGAGTCTATTGTAATCAATTCAGCATTAAGCTATTATCAATAATATTCAAACCCTTGTTATTTTCTCTCCTCTTTTTCTCTAAAATCCCACAACTTCAACAAACCTAATCTATCAAAATGAATTGAGATTCATGCTGCAATTCATTTTGATGAATCAAGATTCATGTTGCAATTCATATCGAAATAGATACGTACAACGATTTGCATCAATTTGATTTAGTTTTTTTTCAAATTGTGATGCAACTTGCATGTATCGTTTGACTCTCTTAACTATTGTTTTGAATTGAATATGTAGATATTAGTTAATAGTTAATATTTTGTATTTGATTTTAACAAAGTGATATTTGGGGATAATAGGATAGACTTCCATTGGAATTTTAATTAAAAATTGTGAATAATAAAAATAGGAGAGGCCATGTGGTGGTTTGTTAGAAACACATATGGTTGTTGTGTGAGAGTTTAATGAGTGATTGACATTCACAAGAGCCTCATTTAATATATTGGTGTGAAATGATTTTGAAACACTTCATAAAATAGTTCTGAGCTCAAGTCAATTTTCAAACTTGGGTATTCTTTTTTCAATGTTATTGAGGTTTGTTATGTATTGTTTGAAATAGTTTCTTTAGGTAGTTTCAATTAAGCAATTGTTGATTCATTAATTATTATTAATGCATTTTTCTGTGGTTTCCCTGCAGTGGAAGTTTGCGTTTGTGTCACTTGGTCGTCCTGAGTACCTTCAAGATACAGATATTATTTCTGTTCGGTTTCAGGTATGTCTATTCTCTCGGCTCTGTACTTACATCTTTTAATTGTGACCTGTTTCTAAGCTTGAGAGACTGTCCACTGTCCAGTGTCCATGGAATTAGGTTTCCGCTTATTTATTTCTACTAGATCTAGTAATAGCATTGTAATATTGTTTGGTTATTTAGAGACGGGACATATACGGCGCGTGGGAGCAATATCTCGGACTGGAACACACCGACAATTCTCCAAAAAGGTCCTATACAGCCAATCAGGTAAAATATTATCAGGAAATTAGTTCCTCCTTCCTTTGAATCCTGTGATAACTTAATCAAAATGATGGAATAGGAAAAGCTCATTCAAACACATCCAGACATGAATCCTGCGATAACTTACTATTATTTCCAGCACTTTGCTGATAGATCATACCTCCCAACTGTTCTTTCCCCTTACCTCTCACTATGCAAGACACTTTTAACATGAATGTGGGAGAGTTTCCCTTCCCCTAACAAAATTTTGTTCTGAAATGAAAAAGACAGCAGCCATTACTTGTCTCAAAATAATTGGTAGTTTAGTTTAAAACATCTGATATTGACAATAATGGACAGAGATTATTGTAATGTCACTGGAATTAATTTCATGTGTGGGTTTTTAAAGCCTATGATGATTATATCTCAATTTTGCAGAATCGCCATGCATTTGATAAACCAATAAAAATCTACAACTAGAGAAACACATGTATCATCTTGATCAGTCAATTTGGTAGTACTATGTCCAGTGGCAGTTGAAGCTTTCTAGTGGTATTAAAAAGAAGTGTAGTGAATCTTCTCCAAGTAGTTTGTTCAAGTCCATTGTTTTTGTTCTGCTGAGGAGGTGATGAGTATAATATAGCCTTGAATAGTGATTCAAACACATTTACAACGGAGCAATTTTAGGTGGTCGGGAGGTTGATTTAATATTACTGTCATTTGGTACATAAGATTTTGGGTTGGGTTTTGTATAGAAAGTATAGGTATAGGCATACTTAAATGTTTTCTATGCACCCATTGTGGGTTTTTCAGTTTGCTTTATAGTTGGAGAATGCTTCGAGTGGTTGGGGAATGTGTATATGTTTCCTACAGGGTCTAACATGTAAAAAATTTATTGTGCCTTCTTTCACCTTCATTTTTTAGAGGCTTACAGCTGTGCTAGTTAATTAAAGGAAAACGTTACCTTTTGTTTCTCATCTTCATTTAGCTGATTGTCTATTTTCTCCTGCCATTAGCAGTGATGGAAATTGCTTTTTCCCTCTACTCTACCTTGCCTCATCTGTTGTATGCTGTGAAACGTACTGATATTGACAAAGGAATAGTAGAGTAAATAATGAGTCAATGAAAGATAGGAGTATATTGCAAGTCTGCTTATTCAAAATTGTTTTAGTTTATGCAAAACAACTTTAAAAAATGTATGGATATAAGAACATCAAGAGAGCACTTTTAAATGCTAAAATTGATTCTCAATACATCTTGCAAATCAAGGGGTTAATTCTTGAAATTTTCAATTTAAATAGCAATGTCTTCAAAACATTTGTTGTGATAAAACTGCTAAAACACAATTGTATGGTTGCTTTGAAAATTGTTGAATCCATACGCAATGTGAATGGAGAAAACTTACAAGTTCAGAAAAATTGTGGTTAAAGGCCTGTTTGATTCCTTTCTTAAATTATATTTTATTGTTTTTAAAAAATTAAAATCTGAAAACTTGAACATATATGCTAATACCTTGAGTTGCCTATTGGGGATTTTAGAAGGATATTAAAACTCTAATTAGATGATATTAGGAACAAATCCACCTTGACATTTAAAGCCCTTTTTATGCTTCATTTGTCCGTTATTATAAGACTTCCGACAAAATTTATGCATATTAAAAAGAAGTTGAAATAATTAATTTGTTGAAAAAATGGTTATTTTTATATGATTATTCCTATAACTATTGATGTCATAAGAGAGATAGAGAAAGAATTATATTTTTCAACAGTAAACTAAATAAAGACATCTTAAATCATTAATGCATGTGAAGAAAAAGTAAAATAAGCGTAAAGAAAAAGTAAAATAAGGTCTTATAATTAAAAATGGAGTAATAAAAATGACATAGAATAGATACAACAAACACTAAACACCTAAATAATCCATAGTTAATGACAAAATGAAATCATCATTGCAACGATGAGAAATAAAGATAGATAGTATTTAGCTTCAACTAAATTGGATAAAAGTCTTTTTATGTAACTTGTGAACGACTGAATTGGTCATCAAAATTGTGAACGACTAAATTTTTAGTCTAAATATCATAAATTGACAAACATATCCCTTAAATTTAAAATATGTCCGGTGAAGTTAATGTTGGAACCAAGGTTGTCTAAAATAAATGTTCTTAATCATTTTGATGATATTAAGTTATTTACAAGATAAAAAAAAAGTGTGCATATTATACATTATGGGACCCAATTCGCTAATTGTACTAAATCCTTGTTTCTGTATTGTCTGGTCTTCAAGTATCCAATCAAATATGTCTGGTACTCAACAATAGTTTCCCTTGTCTCATATTGTGTCTTTCTTAAGAAAATAAATTAATTTGCAAGAAGGAATTAAATAAATGACATTTGTTGTACGAGGATTTTCAGCGGAAAAAATATTGCCCAAATAATCATTTTTCAAATTCTTAAAATCGTATAAGAACATTTGTGATTTTCAGAACCAAACACCATAAAAAGAATCACGTTTTTATTTGTACGATAACAATTAAATGCACAACAACTGAATATTTTTTATTGTCTATATAACTGTCAATATTTTATAAGGAACATATCAATTGTATTTTGAGTTAAAACTTTCCATTTCACTCGTCTTAAGAGTTATCTTTATTGTTCAAATAGTATTTAGAAACTTGTATTTTGGGCAAGTAGTGGTTTGAGATTCCTCAAATGATTGAACTTAATAAGTCGTTTAAAGAATACTAGAGTAAAGTTTGAACTAAGTATACTCTGGTGTGCAATCTGTTGATTATAGTTGAAATCCTTCATTAATTAAGAGATTATATAACTATTAATTAGTGGTGAACTATTACAAATCTACTGTGTTCATCTTTTTTCCACTACATATTTCATTTCTGAAATTACTTTTATTCAACTTTTTGCTTTTGTAAAGGTTTTCAAAACTTTGTTTATACGAAAAGGTTTTATAAAACACAACTCGAACATTAAATTTCTTACTATTTACGTCGAGTTCCATTTCAAGGATAAAAGTTACTTAACCAGAGGAGGATTGTAACATATTGCTTTTTTGCAAAACTTTTATAAATATGTTTGTAATAAATTTAATGATGTATTATGTTATGTAATGTGGTGTCTTATAATAAGAGACTAAACATGTATAAACATGTAGTAATTTAATCAAATTATGAAGTCATTAAGAGTTAGAAAGGTAGGAGAAACAAACAAAACAATTTTGTACTAATTCACATGGTAAAAGCATTCCCCTCGTCGTGCAGTGTACTGTATTCTTACATCAAATCCCTTATTTTGCTTCATCGTTCAAATGACACCTTTGTCATGGGAGACATATGTTGATTGAGAATGTTATGTATCGCATCATCCTTTGACGCAATGACTTCATCTATAAATAGTGTTAAGTAAGATTTTTTATTTTGGGGTTAAGTTGGTTTGAAGAAATATGCCCCTTAGTTATTTTGAAGATGACAAAATCGTTTGTGGAAACAATTTAATGCATTAATATTTTGATTTAGTGTGCAAATTTTAGATCAAGTGAATTTTAAAGATTCTTATGTCGTATCCTCTGATATTTGGACGAAGACAAAGGAACAACAAAATTGTGCTTGACTCCATTTCTCTAAGTCTTATGCGCGAACAACGTTGTGTCCCGATTGCCTTTCGAAACACAAGCATTGTTGTAGTTCAGTTGCCTCTAATGAATGAAAATGTGTTCTAGACCGTCTGCATCCAATGACTACAATCCCTACTCGTTTGTCTGCCTCTGATGAATTCAACAAACATTTATTTGTCTGTGTCTAATGAATTCAACAGGCGTTTGTTCGTTTGCCTATGATAAGCATGTCAAACAAGTGATTGACTCTGCCTCTAATTAATCAAATAAAGTGTATGATCGTCTGACTCTGAGTTACTATGTATCCTCTAAAGCAAGCCAACACTCTAACAAATTCAACATTATGATGAAGTCAAAGCTTTAATGAAAATCAACACTCTTAAGAAGACAAATCATTTGCGCATCATTTGATGAACATTTTGAATCTACTACTTGTTTGAAGATCTTAAGACATGTTTGTGACCATCGTATAATTTGCTTATCGAAGATTTTAAACAGGATACACTAAATCAATTACAAGATCAATTTTAGAAAGTTTTTATGGCAAATCAATCTAAAAAATACGATACGAAACCTCATGAATCATGTTGAATTCTTGCAACTAGGACAACAAAACACTAACCGATCTCGATAAAAGGATGTGCATTCCTCATTGGAAAAACAAGAAATGTATAAGCTATAAGCACATTTACACTCTTGCTCGTAATAATTCATTTTACTTTACCGCTAACAAAAGTTTTTGATAGAACAAATTTGTAAACACTCTCTTGTGAGAGCTATTTCAGAAAAACCTAAACCTATTATGTTGTAATCTAGCCCAATAGTGCTTCCTTCCTCAACAACTTGACTGTACTAAGTTAGAAGGTTGAAAAGATTGAACACAATCAGTGTGACTAGTAGGTGCTCAAGTGTAAGTTTGATTCCGTAGGGGACTAGTGGATTAAATCATTTAGGTTGAAGGGATTGGACGTAACAACCGTGTTGGTGGTCAACCAGGAGAAATTGTTTCGTGTCTCTCTATTCTTGCTTTCTCTACTTTCTTTACTTTAGTATAGCCACACGAAAAAGTTTTTAACTAAAAAACACAATTCAAACACCTCATTTCTTGAGTTTTTCGTTCTATATTTTGTCTCTTTTCACCAAATGTAAGTTCAGAAGTACGCCTAAGTGGGGGGGG
>JBBPBT010001050.1:5670921-5714093 GCA_037974875.1 Cicer bijugum
GTGAATTAGGTCTTAGTAAATTTTCTTCTTTTCAGTGATATGGTAGTTGAATTTTATGAGTTTAATATAATGACTACTAATAGTAAGTTGCAGTAAATAAATGAATACTTTAGATTTATCATGGTTCCCCTTATAACATAGAGTACGTCCAGTCCTCTTGCACAACACAAGAGATTGATCCACTAATTGTCAGAAAATGTACAACTCCCACCCTATGATTCTTGTTACAAACTTCTAATAACACTTCTAAGACAGCACACCACTATCTTAGATTAAGCTACTTTTAAGAAAGCACTACTTTCTTTTACAAGTGATACACTATGATTTTGAATAAGAATAAGGAGAGGTATATTGATTAACAATCCAATAACAATTCAAGTACTTGAGAATCTTTCTGAATAATATGAAAATGAAATGCAAGTACTTTGTAAAAAATCAAAATTTTGTTCAAAGTTGTTCAAGGTATTGATTCAAGGATTCTATGATGTTTGATATGAAGTCATGGGGTATTTATACTCCATAAACATATCTTCAGATTCGTAGCCATTGATCTAAGAGGTTTGATGAAAAAAATACAATGATCTGGAGCCATTCTAGATCTGAAAAATTGTATTGCTTTCAGTTGTATTCGAATACATGATGTGTTTATTCGAATACACCTCTTTGTAACGTTCAAAAATATTCAAAAATTACACCTTGTATTCGAATACACCTCTGTGTAGTCGAATACATATTAGTGAAAATTTGCCACTGACTTACTTTGTATTCGACTACAAAAGGTTGTAGTCGAATACAAATATAAGGATTTTGACCATTGACTTGCAGTGTATTCGACTACACATAGTCGTAGTCGAATACAACTTTGTGACTTTTGCTTTTGACTTTCTTTGTATTTGAATACAGGATGTTGTATTCGAATACACTTATGCATTTTGTCAATAATATTGGTTTTAAGACTTTGTTAATGCTATTTTGACTTTTGAAAATACTTTATATGCATATGTAAATATGACTTGTTCTCATGTAATTGAAGTATTGGTTTGTATCATATACCTTTACATTTTAACATTTAATGTTTGGATTTGAACTTCTTTTTGAGCTTGTTGCTTTGACCATAATTGTTGATCTTTATCTTCATAAAAACATGTAGTTTACATTCTCCCTCTTTTTGATTATGACAAAATGTTGTTGTTGTGGAGAGATTGTGTAATACGAATCATGGCTCCCAAGTAATATATGCGTACTCCCCCGTTGTATGTGATTAATTGAATTTTTTTTTGAGGACCTACAAGATGTTTAAGGCAACAATAATACCAAAATTTCTCCCCCTTTTGACATGATCAAAAAGAAGGAAAAATACAGAAACATACATATGCAAGAATATACACACGAATAAAGGGAAAAGTAGTACACATTGTAAATAAAAAAGAAATGACATAATGAAGGATGAAGTCATGTTCAATTAAGTACATCATAATAGTCAACAAGTGTTTAATGATAACAAATTACAACTTAGTACATAAAACAAACCATAAAACAAACTACAAATTAAGGCATGGAACAAACTACAAGGCATAATATAAGGCAGTACTTCAACGTATTACAAATAGAATCCTAGTGTCGATAATAAATAAATTCCTTAATCAAAATCCGTTGGAATGTGAAAATGATCAATTTTGTCAGATAAACTACTAATGTCCTGAGATAAAGGGTCATGGTTGTGAGCAATAGTTGTTTCAATGTTCTGGAAGCGAGTGTCGATAAAAGTGGTCAGATTTTGGAATTGAGTTTGGAAGAAGGTCTGGAAAGAATCAAGGTGGGTCATGAGCATTTGATTGGAGATATAATCATCATCAGAGGCTGTTTCCTCGCCATCTTAATCATCACGAGCAGCAGTATTTGAGAGTCCAATAGTGTATTCTTGAGCAGCATCAGATGGTTGACCATAATCACCTTTATGCACAAAAGATTCAAGCTCCTCATTCCATATGATCCTCATGCTAGGCAAGACACATAAATCCAACAAATTTTCTTTTGTGGGTGTATACATGACTTCATCAGAGAAGTCCACCCCAAAGTGTTCAAAAATCTGGGAAACTTCCTTCGCATATGGTAATCCAATTGCTTCTCGGGACCCAAACATGACAGATTTCACAAAGTATGCCCAATTAAGTTGACAACCTTCATACATAATCATAATCTATAATTCAAACTTTGAAATTTGGGAGTAATTTCCCGCCTTCGAAACCAGAATGTAGCTAAGGAAATAATGCAAAAGGCGATAATCAACGGTAGAATTTCCCACTCCATACCGTAGCTGGGCATATTTGGAACCAGCCTGAGTCCTCTTTTGTTCCATTGTGTGTTTGTCAAACTGACATAAGGCAACATAGGCATCATACTTAGAGATATCAGCCCATTCACACAAGTTGTTGGGACAAAACTTTTGACCTTTAAAGGGGATGTTCAGATTATCTCCTATGGTTTTGGTATTTAACCAAATGGTTTTACCCTTAACTTGAGATACTAGCATTTTTCCATCTTGGATGAGATTGCAATAAAAACCCTAACTAAGTCAGGATAAACAGGACCTTTGTAACCTATAAACTCTTCAACATGTTGTGCTTTGAGCAACTCAGGAAATTGAAAGGCAGTGAAAGAGTTTAAAGTACCATATTTTGGAATGATGAGTCGCTTGTTAGAGTAAAATGTACGAAAACGATCAATTTCTTCCGATGTGTGTAGAAGTCGGGATAAATCCGTGATGTTGGGATTCCATGTTCGTTTTCTTGAGGGATCCACTGTTGCATGCTTGGTTCGTGGTCCTCGTTTGCGTGCATCCATGGTGAGAAAGGAGGTTTTGGTGAAAAATGGGTTTGAGAGAAAATGTGAGAGATGTGAGAAATCTAATGATGAATGACAAGAAAAATTGATGTAGTTTGCAAGGTTGAGTGAATGGGTAACTTAGTGAAAGGAGGATGGACGAGATTTTGAGAGAAGAGAGGGAAGGCTACAGCTGTGTAGTCGAATACCAAATGTGAAATAACCCTAAAATGTGAAACAACTTTTATATCTGGGTAAAAACGCGAAGGTGTATTCGACTACACCTAGTTGTATTCAATACACATTGTTCTAGGAATGTCTATTCGACTACATATAAGTTGTATTCGAATACAAGAATTTCTAGAAAAATATGTATTCGAATACAGACATATATATTCAACTACATATGCGGATTTTTTGCTTAAAAACTAAATTTTTATGGAAATCTCAACATGTAACACACAAATTTATATATCAAGAAACAATAATCATCAAGGAATTTTATTTTAACAACTTTAAGATGAGATTTTTGAAGAGAGATGACAAACTATATGTATCATGCAATTTCAAAGATCGTTTTTATTTAAAATGCCAAGTTCTCGTCGTATCTTATAAAATGAGTCCTTAGGAAAAGGTTTTGTAAAGATATCAGCCAATTGATTGTGTGTATCAATAAATGTTACCTCAACATTACCTTTGAGCACATGATCGTGTAGAAAGTGATGACGTATATAGATGTGTTTAGTCCGAGAGTGCATGATTGGATTCTTTGAGATGTTTATTGCACTTGTGTTGTCACATCTTAGGGGAATGCATCCTAGATCAAGTCCATAGTCATGTAATTGCTGTTTGAGCCAGAGAATCTGGGCACGATAACTTCCTGCTGCTATGTATTCAGCTTCAACAGTACTAAGTGCAACACAAGCTTGCTTTTTGCAAGACCATGATACTAATGCATTGCCTAAGATATGGCTAGTGTCGCTTGTGCTTTTACGATCTGTTTTGCATTCTACATAATCTGAATCAGAATATCCAACTAGACTACATATGCTACCATTTGGATACCATAGGCCTACATTGGTTGTTTCTTTCAAATATTTCATGATACTTTTGACTAGTACAAGATGTGATTCTTTCGGATCTGCCTGAAATCTTGCACACAAACAAACACTAAAAATAATATCTGGCCGGCTAGCCGTTAGATATAATAAGGATCCAGTCATACCTCGATATTTGGATATCTCGATTGAAATACCTGATTCATCTTTATCAACATAGGTTCCGGAGCCCATTGGAGTCGCACTTTCCTTGCAGTTTTCCATGACAAATATTTTGAGTAATTCGTTGCAATACTTTGCCTTATTTATGAAGATGCCATGTTCAAGTTGCTTGATGTGAAGGCCAAGAAAATAGTTTAATTTTCCCATCATGGACATTTCAAATTCGCCTTGCATTATGAAGAGAATTCTTCACATATATCATTGTTTGTTGATCTGAATATTATATCATCAACGTAGATTTGGATGAATAAGGTTTGACCATTATCTCTTTTAACAAATAACGTCTTATCGACTTTCCCTTTTTCAAATCCTCGGTCCTATAGAAAAGTGCTTAATCTATCATACCAAGCTCTTGGTGCTTGTTTTAGACCATATAGAGCCTTTTTTAATTTGTAAACATGTGAGGGATTTTTGGAGTCTTCAAATCCAGGTGGTTGTTTGACATATACTTCTTCATTAATGTAACCATTTAGAAAAGTACTCTTCACATCCATTTGAAATAGTTCAAAGTTCATAGAGCAAGCATAAGCCAATAGTAAACGTATTGCTTCTAATCTTGCTATTGGAGCAAATGTTTTGTCAAAATCAATTCCTTCCTCTTGATTGTATCCTTGAGCGACCAATCTTGCTTTGTTGCGGACAACTATACCATTCTCATCAAGTTTATTTTTAAACACCCATTTTGTTCCAATAATATATTTATTTTCAAGATTAGGAACAAGTTCCCATACATGGCTTCTTTCAAATTGATTGAGTTCTTCTTGCATTGCAAGTATCCATTGGTCATCTTTAAGTGTTTCACCAATTTCGGAGGATTCGATTTGAGAAACAAATGCCATGTTTAAGCAAGCATCTTGTAGTTTTATTCTTGTTGTGACTCCTTTATTGATATCACCTATGATGTTATCAATTGGGTGATATTTATGGGTTCTCCATTCTTTAGGAAGATCATCATTTTTCTTTTCAATGTTGACTTCACTTTCTTGACTTGGTTGATCAGTTTGATGTTCTTTGCTTGTATCATTGCTTTCAAAAACATAATCATCACAAGAAATAATATTTTGCTCTTTTATGGGGTTAGTTTCATCAAAAGTTACATGCATTGATTCTTTGACTAATAAAGTTCTTATATTGAAGATTCTAAATGCTTTACTAGATAAAGAGTAACCGATAAATATACCTTCATCAACTTTTTCATCAAATTTTCCAAGGTTGTCTTTACCGTTGTTTAGTACAAAACACTTACATCCAAAAATGTGGAAGTGAGAGATATTTTTTTTTTTCCTTTGTAGAGTTCATACGAAGTTTTCTTAAGAATTGGCCGAATGATTACCCGGTTAGAAACATAGCATGCTGTGTTTACAGCATCTGCCCAAAAATATTTTGGTAGGTTTGAGTCACTTAGCATAGTTCTTGCGAGTTCTACCAAATATCTGTTCTTTCTCTCAACAACCCCATTTTGTTGTGGTGTCCTTAGTGCAGAAAAATTGTGGAAAATGCCATTTTCTTCACAAAATTCTTCAAATGAAGTATTTTGAAATTCTCCTGCATGATCACTTCTAATTGATACAATTTTGCCAAATTGCTCGTTTTGGACTCGCTTGACATAGTTTTTAAATGCCTTAAAAGCTTCATTTTTACTTGCCAACATTAAGGTCCAAATGAATCTTGAGTAATCATCAACAATAACTAGTCCATATGAGTTTCCACCAAGTGAATATGAGCAAATGATCCATGTGAATATGAGCAAATCTCTTATGCCATAGCCAAACATCATTATTGTTGCTTACCAAAAGACATTTCATTTTTTGAACCGCTTATCGATAAATTGAATTTCATTTGTAGCTTCATTTTGGATGATGCACTCATCTTTGTTAAAGACTATCTTGTATCCTTTGTTGCAAAGTTGGCTAATGCTTATGAGATTTTGTTTTAGACCTTCAACATATAAGACATCTTCAATCGAGGGGGATGGTGCTGTACCGACTTTTCCAACGCCTAAAATTTTTCCTTTGTTGTTGTCTCCATAGACTACATATCCCTTTGATTCAAGCGTTAAGGCTGAAAATTTTGTTACATCACCCGTCATATGTTTAGAGTATCCACTATTTAAGTACCATATATTTGAAGTACCTTGCTTGCATGCCTACAAAATTGAAATCAAACTTTATTAGGTACCCAATGTGCTTTGGGTCCTTGATGGATAGTACCTTTCTTTACCCATACATAATGCCCTCTTGGAACACTAATGTTTCTAATGTAACAGGCATTATTTGTATGACCATGAAGACACAATAAGAACAAATAGGATTAAATCTGTTTTTAGTATCATGTGTATGAGATTTATTTTGAATGATTCTCTCTTTATAACGATGATCCTTTTTCATAACTATACTTTTTTCTTGATTGGATTGATTACTTGCTTTAACAAAAATAGTCTTATTCAAGTTTGGTTTATCAAATTTTGAATATCCAAGACCACTTTTGTCATTTGAGTATCTTTGCATATTCAAAACATTTTCCAATCCTATTTGTCCCTTCTCGTATCGTTCAATTACCCTATTTAATTGAACAATTTTGAAAGAGAGAGAATCACATTTATTGCATGTAAAATTCTATTTTAGTTTTTCAGAATTTTTTTCCATAATGTCAACTTTTTCTTGTAGACTTGAGATTTGTTTCTTTTGTGTTAACACTAGTTTACACAAATTTTTTCATTCAATAAGTAATTCCTTAATTGCGTTTTGAGCGTCATTGTATTCTATAATTAATTCACTATTAGTTTTATTATGATGAGGAGAGTCTATATTACTAACCTCTTCTTCATCATCTGATTGATGCGATGCCATTAATGCAATATTGGCGCATTCTTCATTTTTTGTTTCTGAAGATGAACTCACTTCGTTGTCTTCCCAAGCTATGTATGCCTTCTTGAAGTCTTTCTTTTTGATGAAATTCTTCTTAGAAAGGTTTGGATAATCTGTTTTGATATGTCCTTGTTTTCCACATTCAAAGCAAGTGAAGTTTTGATTTGATGTAGAACTATCTTTCTTCTTGAAACTTTTCTTTTTGAATGTTCTGTCATTTTTAAGAAACTTACCAAATTTCTTAACAAGAAAGATAATGTTTTCATCTTCATCTAAACTGTCGTCCTTGATTTGTTCTCTTGATTCGGTCTTTAGAGCAATATTTTTTGTCTTCTTTTCTTGACTTTCATTTTGTTCTAACCTTCCATGTTCGATTTCGTGCTCTTGAAGTTTTCCAAATAGTGTAGAAAGAGACATTTTGGATAGGCTTTTCTTTTCAGAGGTTGCTGTCACTTTTGGTTGCCAGGCCCTTGTCAATGATCTCAGTACTTTTAGATTTAATTCATCATTAGTGAAAACTTTTCCGAGTGCCGTCAAATGATTGGTTAAGTGGGAGAACCTTTTCTGTAAGTCTAGAATAGACTCTCCGGGCTGCATTCAAAATAACTCATATTCTTGTGATAGTGTGTTGAGTTTAGATCTTTTTACCTCAATGGTGCCTTCGTGAGTTACTTCCAACGTATCCCATATTTCTTTTGCTGTTTTACAATGAGATATACGAAAAAATTCATCAATTCCTAGTGCAAGTTGTAATATATTCTTAGCCTTCTTATCGAGCAACACTTTTCTTTTATCATCATCAGTCCAAGAACTTTTTATCTTTATTTCTTCTTTGTTATTGATGACAGTTTTTGGAATGTGAGGACTATTTTCACCTGCATCCCATATGTCGTCTCCTTGTGCTTTAAGATACGCTTGCATACGTATCTTCCAAAAATCATAGTGCTCTCCAACATGGTGGTTTGGTACTGCTACCGTCGTCTCTGAAAACAAGTTGTGTGGAAGCCATGAGTAATGACTGAGGAATAGGTTACCTTAACCTGCTCTAATACCAATTGTAAGTTCAGAAGCACGCCTAAGAGGGGGGGGGGTGAATTAGGAGTTAGTAAATTTTCTTGTTTTCAGTGATATGGTACTTGAATTTTTTGAGTTTAATATAATGACTACTAATAGTAAGGTGCAGTAAATAAATGTACACTTCAGATTTATCTTGGTTCCCCTTATAACCAAAGGTACATCCAGTCCTCTTGTACACCACAAGAGATTGATCCACTAATTGTCAGAAAATGTACAACTCCCATCCTGGGATTCTTGTTCTAAACTTCTAACAACACTTCTAAGATAACACACCACTATCTTAGATTAAGCTACTTAGTACTAAATTCTTTTACAAGTGATACACTATGATTTTGAATAAGAATAAGGAGAGGTATATTGATTAACAATCCAATAACAATTCAAGTACTTAAGAACCTTTCTGAATGATATGAAAATGCAATGCAAGTACTTTGTAAAAAATCAGAATTTTGTTCAAAGTTGTTCAAGGTATTGATTAAAGGATTCTACAATGTTTGATATGAAGTTATGGGGTATTTATACTCCATAAACATCTCCTTAGATTCGTAGCCATTGAGCCAAGAGGTTTGATGAAAAAAATACAATGATTTGGAGCCATTCCAGATCTGAAAAATTGTATTGCTTTCAGTTATATTCGAATACAAGATGTGTGTATTCGAATTCACCTCTTAGTAACGTTAAAAAATATTCAAAATTTACACATTGTATTCGAATACACCTTTGTGTATTCGAATACAGATGAGTGAAAATTTGCGACTGACTTACTTTGTATTCGACTACAAAAGGTTGTAGTCGAATACATATATGAGGATTTTGGCCACTTACTTGTAGTGTATTCGACTACACATAGTTGTAGTCGAATACAACTTTGAGACTTTTGCTTCTGACTTGCTTTGTATTCGAATATACTTATGTATTTTGTAACACCCCGATTTTTAACAGCGTGAGTGTATTTTTTTTTTATTTCAAAAATCAACTAATGAAATACCAAAGCGTAACACAAACAACAATTGTCATAATTAATTACATCATAATTATAACAAAGTGAAATAGTTTTGAGGCGATGAACCAAAATATCCAAATATAAAATACGCCAGGACTATGAGACCTATCAGACATCGCTCATACCCCTGGGGTATTCTCGGCAGACACATGTACAAGTACTGCTCCAAGAAATACTAATCCCCCATGGTCACGTCAAAAAAATAGAACATGGACCGACCAAGACAGAAGTCGTCTGATCGTATAAGTATAGTTACAGTCATCCCAAAATGATATAAGTACATACACCAAAAGAAAGATATCAAGTCCCTATACAACAAAACTAATCTGATCATACTCTAGCAACTACAATAACATGGGTGACCTCCACACACTCCATAAGTCTCGTATGACGCAGCATCCATCTTCGAGGTAACCTGATTCTCATCAACATCCATAGACGGATCGCTCTCTTCAGAAGTCAGATCCACCCACGAGATAGGTGGCTTCGGCGGCGCCGAGACCTCAAAACAGTCTGCTACTTTAGTGGCAGTCGATAAAAGATCATTCACTAGAAGAGGAAGCTCTGACTCGACCCACCTAGATGGCCCTATAATCTCTCGCTCCATGGGCATCGACCCCTTGTCCTTTCTGCTAGTCCTTGGTCCAACCACTGTATCCTAAACTCCCACAACGGCCTCTACCTCCACTCTAATTGAGGAGTCCTTTGCATCTTCCCAAGCTCCACTCATCCCAAGCACTAATTCAAAAGGTACCGGATAATCGATCTTCTCACGAGTGAGTTCCACAAGAAATACTGCCCCAACTTTCCTACTAGTCCTCACTACCCTCCCCGTATAAGTGGCCCTGCTTGAGATGGGGTCATATACCCAAGCAGTCGACGAGTCTCGATCAGGGAAGTCTAACGACGTCTCCGCCGTCAAGGTAACAGTCGGTGGAATGAACTCGGGTATCAACTAAGGGCAAAGCCCAAATTTCCACAATAATTATAAAAGGTCACCAACCGAAATTTACAAATAACACTTAGCAAAATTCTTATATTTTCAAATGCTCAAAAGAACCTTTCGTCTTAACATACTCCTCGAAAGGGTTTTCATATGTCCAAAAATGCATAAACAATGTTGAAAACTGAAGTTTTAACAAATTGCACTGTCGTAGCCGAATACAACAGAGAAAATGCAGATTTTCAGTTCTAAAATAGCTCTGAATCAATCAACACTTCAAACATTAATATTATCAATTATGAACACATAATTAACATCAAATTAATCTCCACAAGTTTACACCTCAATCACACATTGAATATTTATTAAATCAATTATGAACACATAATTACATCAAAACTTAATCAACCCAACTTCACACGTCAAAGCAATTACGGCAAATCACAACAACAATCGAATATGTATATACAATCATCATAGTATAACAAACATAACTCACATTCCAAACACTCTAATGCAATGCATATAGGCCAAAGTGCATGATTCCAGAATTCCAAACCAAAACCCTCCTCGAAGGGTGCAAATCATAATTGTACAGCCTCTCGCAGACCAGTACTAATTACCAAGGTGCAATCTCTCACGGATCAACATGATTTACTAGCGTGCAGTCTCTCACAAACCAACACGACATACAAGAGTGCAGTCGCTCACAGACTAACACGATTTTCTAGAGTGCAATCGCTCACAGATCAGCACATTCTAGAGTACAATCTCTCACATATCAGCACAACATACAAGAGTGCAATCGCTCACAAACTAACACGATTTTCTAGAGTGCAATCGCTCACAGATCAGCACAATCTAGAGTGCAATCTCTCACAGATCAGCACAACATACAATAGTGCAAGTCGCTCACAGACCAACACAATTTTCTAGAGTGCAATTGCTCACAGATCAACACATTCTAGAGTGCAATCTCTCCCAGATCAGCACGACATACAAGAGTGCAGTTTCTCACAGACTAGCACGATTTTGTAGAGTGCAATCGCTCATAGATCAGCATATTCTAGAGTGCAATCTATCACAGATCAGCACAACATACAAGAGTGCAGTTGCTCACAGACCAACATGATTTTGTAGCGTGCAATTGCTCACAGATCAGCATATTCTAGAGTTCAATCTCTCACAGACCAGCACGACGAGACAATCCCCGCAAGGATATCAACTAACAATTCACATGGCATCATTCCGTGGCCCATCACAATCACCACTATCACCATGACCCCATCGCGGTCCCCATGTACTATAAAATGCATAAACATACTCTGACTCTTTTCACCACAATCATTAAGTAAATGCAGCTATTAAAAGATTTTCCATTTTTAATAGTCATTTAACACTAATGATTTTTCATATACAACACAGAGCATACTAAAACATTTTTATTCACACCAATTTAAATTTCCACAACCACACATAAGTCACATCTCCAAATTCCATCCACACCTAAATTGGATTAAATTTATTTTTCACCAAGTCACACATAAATTTCATCTCATAAATTCATAATATTAATTATGAACACATCAATTTCACCTAACATGAATCACCAAGATTTCCAAACATTAATCACCATATTCAATCTCCAAACTTTTCAACCATAAATCACCACAACAACATTAATATATCAGAGTTCTCTCCACCGCTAACTCGGTTCCAACGGTCTCGATTCCTTTTCGAGACTCAAGGAGCTAACTACATAAACATAAATATTTATAACAATTTGTTCACAATAAAATTAATCCAAACACAACAAAATTCCCAAAATTAAATCTTTCTCACACACTAAACTTTTAAAACCAAATAATCTATATATTATTTATTTAAAACTAAATAAAACAAATATTGTCCAAATTTCACATACACACACTCGACTATTAAAGCACCAAAAATTTTTGAGTTAATAAAATACACTAATTTTTATTTCTTTTTAAACTCAATTCAACAGTAATTAAAATAATAACATTTTAAACTCTAACCCTTTTTAATTTTAATCTATCTTTTTACTCAAACTCGTTAACTTAGTTAAAATTTGATTTTTTTTTTTCTTCACAACTTTAACAACTCTAATTTTTTTTTCAAATTTCAGCTTCAATTCAAACTCATTTATTGGAAAATAACTCATTATATAGCTCAAACTCATCAAATTTAATTACCGACAATTCACACCAACAACAATCAATTCAATTCCACAACACACATATAACACCTCAAATAAATTTCAACAATTCAAACATAACTCACATATGTTCAAAACTCCTCAAATTTAAATTCCATAAAATCACACATAATCACATTAAATTCATTTTCTACAAATTCGCACATCAAATACATCAAGTTTCTTTTCCACAAAATCACAAATAATATCCTAAATGCAACCTAAAAGTTTGAAAGGAGCCCTTACGGCTCCGCGATTAATCAAGTTTCTAACAAACGATTACGACTCCGCGATTAATTCCAGTAAAAACTTCTCTCGCTCGTCACTTCAAAAGTTAGCTCACTAGCACCGTAGAGTGGCAGTGAGCAACTTTCCCTTCTGTCACTTCGTGAAATAAAGCTTAAAAATCGAAGAAAAGTGAGAGTTTATGTTTTAAAATTTTAAAACCACTAACAATGGTTTTTTTGCAAACCAGGAAGAAAGAAAGGAGGAAACACTTGACTGCTGTGATTTCTTCTCTTTCCTCTCCTTATCCTTGCCTTTATATATATATATATATATATATATATATATATATATATTATAATTAAATCAATCTTACAAATATTTAAATACTTTTACGCACATCACTTCACTCCTATCTCAATCTAATTTAATAAAAATATCGACTCTCGTCGCAATTCAATTGACAGGTAAAATTTTTCAACAACAAGAGATATTTTTAACAAAATTGATCGATATTAAATTCTTCGTAACGTAAATAAATTATTTTTCGACAAATAATTTTAATCGGGTCTCAAAATATATATTAAAATATATACAAATATTAAACATATTATTAATTCTAATAAAATATATTTTTGATATTTAATTCACAAAATTAAATAAAATTGATTAGGTGCTTCAACAATTCAACACAAAACACACTAAAATTTGCATAATTTAGAATTTAAAATCTAGGGGTCTTACATATTTTGTCAAAAATATTAGTTTTAAGACTTTGTTAATGCTATTTTGACTTTTGAAAATACTTTATATGCATATGTAAATATGACTTATTCTCATGTAATTGAAGTATTGGTTTGTATCATATACGTTTACATTTTAACATTTAATATTTGGATTTGAAGTTTATTAATGAATATATTTGAACTTCTTTTTGAGCTTGTTGCTTTGACCATAATTGTTGATCTTTGTCTTCATCAAAAATATGTAGTTTACACCAAACACTAGTGTAACGACATAAGTATTGAAATATGATTGAATAGAGTGCTAGTCGTATTTAATTGCAGCTTTAAGTCAATAGGTATTCCAATTTAGTCGAACCAAAATGATAAAATAATTTTACACAAGGAAAATTATTTGATTGAATCATATAAAATTAAAGTGATTCAATCAAATTTGAAGTAATGTCACTTAATTGATCGCACAAATTATATGAAAGTAATTATAACAGAAAATTCAATCTTAAACACAACTAGCATATAACACATGCAATTCAATCTTTTTAGCTTCATTTTCAAAATAAATTTGAAAACATAATTACTTAAATAATTATATAATCTAACGAATTATAAATAAAATCAAGGGTCTCTATATATTATTTCTTACATCGCCAACTTATATAGAAGGAAATACAAATATTATATAGCCCACATTACCATTTACATAATAATGTTACATAGGATGTTCAAAACATACAAACATAAAAATGGCATTGTCACTGCATAATAGTTCACAATACATTCCAAGAATTACTCAATATTATAAAATATCAAGTAACAAAAGAAACTAAATATTAAATCTTCTACCCGCTCTAAGTTCAAAGCTCAAGCTAAATAAGGACATAATTGTATTCCATCCCTTCTGCTAAATGATAACGATCTCTTACCCCTAAGACCAACAACAACAAAATCAATAGATAGAGTTAATTCCTATTAAGTTAGGGGGAGATAGTATTCTATATAGGCTATACCATGACCACCCTAGAAGATAAGACATCGTTCTCGAAAAACAACTATAGGGTGATAGTTACAAACTGATGGATGGGTTCACTCTCTAAGTGTAATTTACTAATTTTATTAGTATTAATATTATTATTAGTAGAACTGTCAAAAAAGTCTCTAAATTTAAGGTCTCCTTCAATATTTTTTTTTATTAGGTTCTTTTTCAAAATAATTTTTTTAAAGCCACGATTCATTATTTTATGGGGCCTAAGAGGGCTTATAGGCCCCAATATTTTATTAATTTTGATTTTTTTTCTTTGAAAAATTTTTGAATTTTATTTTTTAAGAAAAAATATCAAAAAAAAGTTAAAAATATTATTTTTCTCAAAATAAAAAAAAATTTCTTGAAAAAAATTAAAAAAAAATTATAAATCATTTTTTATCGAAAAAGATCAATAATTTATTATCAGTGAAAAATTGTCAATTTTTTTTTAAAAAAAAAATCGATATTTTTTTTTTGAAAAAGTAGGCCTAGAGGTCCACTAAGCCCACAAAATTTTAGAGGGCTTTTAGTGTTGGGGGCTTGCTTTTTTGGAGCCTTTTAAATTATAAATTTTTTTTTCTCCTCCAACATGTGGGCTGGTGCCTATAATTAGGGAGTTTATCAAATTGACAACTCTAATTATTAGTATTAATGTTATTATTATTATTATTGAAATAAAAGAAAGAAGAAAAAAGAAGGTTTTGATGGGCTTTGCCCATGTGAGAAAGAAAAGGGATTTAAAATCCCTAAGAAAGCAAAATAGTGCCAAGGAACTACAAAAAGAAGGCAATCGTAATAGTAAAAGGAGAAGAGAGAGAAAATGGTTTGGTTCCAGTGGTGGTAACATGTGTGTAGCAAATTTGTTCCGTTTGATCTACCAATTTAGTATGTTATTTTTATCAATGACTTTGTTATTTTAATATAGAGTCTTAGTAGTTTTACTTTCTCTAAGAGTTATTTTGGCACATCCACTTTAGTTGAAGGTTGTTGATTGATGTTCCCTATTGTTATTAAGAAGACTGTGGTGTATCCATTAATTATTATAGTGAAAGTTTTTACTGTTGTAGGTCCTGTAGTTTTTATTCTCTCAATTTAAGGGAAGTTTTCCACGTTAAAAATTGTGTTTGTCTCATATTTAATTTTCTGACAATTATTTTTGCTCTGTGGAATTATATTTTTTATTTGACCTTTTATCTGCACAGGTAGAGAAAAATATTCTGCATTATTGAGATAATTATATTATCTTTGATTTTTTTCAACACAAACTACCATCTACTACTGCTACATGGATTCACTACTACTTATGACTTATAAGTCCTACTCCTATACAAATTACATATTATGGTGGAGTCTAAGTTGTTGCGTGTCGATTTGGATTCTTTTTCTTGACGTGGATTCTCTGACTTAGATAGACAAACTATACTAAATACCATGAACCATGAATCTAATGGACTTGAAGAAGATGCTACTACTACATTATTATATACTATTACTAAACATTTTGTTGGAGAACCTTTAAAAATGCAACAAAGAGCCGCAGACCAATTAGTAAACCTTTATTGTCCAAGTATGTTTGATTATCATTGGTATAAAGATAGTTTTTTTTTTTGTCAAATTAATTTTTCTTTATTTACTAATATGAGACACCTACCATTTGGTTTCTTTAAGCTAAACATATTTATCTTATATAGATTATTTCGCCTTTGACTTGTAAAAAGTACAAATTCATCTTTTTGACTACTTTCTTTGCATGATTTTTGATTAAATATAATATCATAATTAGTATCACTTAATTGACTAGTAATTTATAAATTAATTCTAAGAGCTTTAACAAACAAAACATCTTTAATGGAAAGAGATGTGCCATTACCAACTATGTACAATCCAATGACTTGGCATTTATGCTTTCGTCCAATCGTTACTGTGTCTCCTTTAATAAAAGTTAGATATTGGAACATATACTTTTCTCCTGTCATATGTCGCGAGCATCCATTGTCAAGTTACTATGATTGGTGTTTCAACTTAATTGTTGAGAACATCTGCAACATAGATAATTTTGTTCGTAGTTTACCCAAATTTGGTTGGGTCTTAGTTTACTAGTCTTGAAATGTTTCTTGTCTTTCTTTGTGTTTAATGATCATAGAATTTGGGCACATGTTTCTAGCTTTTTAGTTTGTTATTTTAAAAGCTCTTTATAGCTTAGAATAATTCTTTAGCTTGTTTCTCAACTTTGGGTCGAAGTTGAATTATAATTTTACTATTTATATTTTGTCCCAAGTTCGCTCTGTAGGTCATAACTAGAGCTTTGAATATCATATTGGGGCATATAAGCAAGCATTGGAAAGCTAAAAATCATAGCTACAACTTTTGTGTTGGAATAAAATCCTAATTTTGAATGTTACTGGTCCTAAATTGAAGATTTCATAATCTGAAATTTTGAAATAATTTTAAATAGCGGGCCACTGGTTTTTAAACCCTAAACCCTAAAGTCCAAAAATCGAGTACTATATATTTGGAGTTTTCTTTCTTTTCTACAGAATGAAATTTTAGGATTCAGATTGATACAAGAATAAACACTTTTTATTTTAATTTCATGGAAGGTTAATTTTATAAGATTAATCCACGAGTTCAAAGTTTCATCAACACCTTAATATTCAGGTTACATTGTCAATTTCTCTTCGTGATTCTATTTATGTTTATTTGATTATATTGATATTATGATTGCTTAAATTGAATTTAAATAGGATCAATTAAATTCATTTGACATAATTGGGTTTCGGTTTCTAATTTAATTGAATTCTAATTTTGCGACGCTTGATCGTTAATTATAATATTTTAATGAATGTGATGCGTAATCCTGTCAAAGAAACTGAATTCACATAGGATTTATTACGCTTGTTTGATGAATTATATAGTCATATAAGAATAGAATTGCGAATTAGAAATTAAATTAATTGACAAAATATGTGATAGGTATGAAACTCGAATAAGTGGATTAAACATTTTGCTCATTTGTTAAAACAAAGATCTAATAAAACCCCTTTCTAATATCAACTTTCAATTTGATTAATATTATTATATTAGAAGTCGTTGCGAAAAAACTCGAATTATTACCTTTATTTACATTTTATCAATTGTATTTGACTAGTTTTAGAGTATTACTAACCATCATAACAATTGTTACTTCGTGTTTTGTTGCTCTACAAATCGGAAAGGCTTGTTGCTAGCTCATAGGCACGATGCTGGTAAAAAAATTCCAAAAATTCGTTCTTTTAGACCCTATTTTCAATTTTTTTAATTTTTCATATTCTGCAAAAATTCCAAAAAAATTTGTATTGCCTTTATTTGATTTTTAGAAAATGTTGGTGGCACTTTTATATTTTTTCAATTTTATTTGATAGGGTTTTTGATTTTTCACTTTAATTTTAGGGTTAGGGACATTATTGGAATTTCAGAATTGTGATTTTGCATTGTATTCTTATGACGATGCATGAGTAAGGCTAGTTCTACAAATTTGCATTTCCTTGAACCTGAAATAGATAGGGACAACGAGATCCTTGATACATTTAGGAAGGTGGAAGTGAACATTCCCCTCCTTGAAACAATTAAACTCATTCCAAGATATGCAAAATTTCTAATAGATTTATGCATACACACAAGAAGGTTAAAAGGTAATGATAGAGTAAACATGAGGCGAAATATTTCAGCCCTCATTAGTCCATGCCTCAAAAATACAAAGATCTAGGAACTTTTTCCATTCCAATCCCTACATCTATTGAAAATGCTCGTCCTACTGGGCGTGTGGAGGATGTACTTGTTCGAGTTAATGAATTGACATTTTCTTCAGATTTTTACATTCTGGGCATGGAGGGAGAAGGAGAGAATAAGTCCAACAGGGCGCCTGTCATCTTAGGCAGACCATTCTTGAAAACTGTTAGAACAAAATTTGATGTACATGCTGGAACTCTATCCATGGAATTTGGTGATAGCATTGTAAAATTTAACATCTTTGATGCTATGAAACACCCCATGAAAGAGAATTCAATTTTTCAAATTGAAATGTTTGCTGATTTGGTTGATGGCACTTACCCCGATATGTTTGCTATTGATTTTTCTTCATTGTCTGATTTTGATGATACTATTACTTGTGAATTATGTACAAATACTCAATTGTGCTCTTTATGTGCTAAGATCGAAGTTTCCTTGTAGGTTAATCATTGTGCCGAGATTGATATTTCTACTAACATAATTGATTTTGAAGACTTAGCTTTAACCACTGGTGTTGTACCTTCCATTGAAGAGCCACTGACTATAGAGCTTCAACCACTTCCTGAAAATTTGAAATATGCATATTTTGAAGATAGTGGCAAGTTACATGTGATTATTTAAGTCAAACTTGAAGATGAAAAGGAAGAAAAGTTGTTGCAAATTTTGAGAAAACACAGGAAGGCAATCGAATGGACCTTGGTTGATTTTCCTAGTATTAGTCCATCCATGTGTATGCATAGGATACTATTGGAGGATGGAGTAAAATTAGTCAGGCAAAAGCGACTTAACCCATTGATTTTGGATGTTGTAAAAAAAGAACTGACCCAGCTCTTGCAAGCATACATTATATACCCCATCTCTAATAGTCAACGGGTGAGTTCGGTGCAGATTTCTGAGCAATTTAGATAGATTTTGCCTTTATTTGATTTTTAGATATTTTTTGATGGCATTTTTATTTTTTTTGATGGTATTTTCACTTCAATTTTAGCGATAGGGACATTGTTGGAATTTTTAGAATTGTGATTCTGCACCATTGCATTGTTATGATGATGCATGAGTAGAGCTAGTTCTCTAAATCTGCATTCCCTTGAACCTGAAATAAATAGGAAATTTCATTTACGTCGTTGACTTAATAGAGTTGCTAGTGCTAACGAGTTAGTGTGAGATAGTGAAAGTGACAACTTGCTGCAAAATATGGCTGATGCGAATAATAGAACCTTAAGACAACTTGTTGCACCTAATGTCACTTATAATGCATTGTGTATCACATATCCTGAAGTTATTGTACCATTTGAACTTAAATTGAGTTTAATACACTTGCTTCCAAAGTTTAATGGTCTTGCAGGTGAGGATCGCCACAAACACTAGAAGGAATTCCATGTTGTGTGTTCTACCATGAAACCTCAAGGAGTTATAGAAGACCACATTAAGTTGAGAACCTTCACATTTTAACTCCAAGATGCTGCCAAAGACTGGTTATACTACCTTCAACCAAGTTCTTTTACAAGGTAGAATGATCTCAAGAAATTTTTTCTAGAAAAATTCTTCCCTGCCTCAAAAGTTGTTTCAATCAAAAAAGAAATATGTGGCGTTAGGCAGATTAACAGGGAATCATTACATGAGTATTGGGAGAAATTCAAGAAATTAGTATCTATGGATAAAAGCGTTTTCGATGCTGCTAGTGGGGGATCACTTGTCGATAAGACCCCAAAAGCGGCAAAGGCTTTAATTTGAGAACATGTCAATTAATTCTCAGCAATTAAGAACTAGAAGTAATTCAATAGTGTTGACAAGGGGTGTGAATGAAATTCAAGCTTCTTCCCACAATTCAACAGTGGTATGTGGTATTTGCACTTCTCTGGAGCATCCTACAGATTCATGTCCTAAATTGCAAGAAGATCCAACTGCTAATGCTCCTCAAGCATATGCAACAAATATATACAATCCTCAAGCCAAATATGATATGTCATCTAACAGGTACAATCTTGGTTGGAGAAACCATCGCAACCAAAGATGGGGCAATTCATCTGCACAATAGCAACCTAGACAGCAGTAGCAACAACTAAATATTCCTCAACAGCAAAACAATGCACCTTCGTTAGAGGACCTCGTTAAGTAGATGGCAATCCAAAATCTCCAATTTAAACAAAGAACATATTCCCCCATTCAAAATTTGGAAACAGAGATTAGTCAGCTAGCCACTTCATTTAATCAATTATAGACTCAAGGGTCAAACCAATTGCCTACACAATCAGAAGTAAATCCAAATGATCCCAATGTTAGTGCAATTACATTAAGGTATGAGAAAGTTGTTGAAATACCAAAGGTACCTGAAACTGTAGTGAAAAATAACAAGGTTGTTGAGGACTCTTTGATGTTGAGCAAAATATACCACTTCCTTTTCCTCAAAGGGCAGTGAAGACTAAGAAAATGGATGAGGCAGATAGGGACAAGGAGATCTTGGATACATTTAGGAAGGTGGAAGTGAATATTCCCCTCATGGAAGAAATTAAACAGATTCTAAGATATACAAAATTTCTAAAAGATTTGTGCACACACAAGAGAAGGTTAAAATGTAATGAAAGAGTAAACATGGGAAAAATATTTATCGCTTATTCAAGCCATGCCTCACAAATGCAAAGATCCATGAGCTTTTTCTATCCCATGTACCATAGGCAATTGTCAATTTGAAAATGCTATGTTAGATTTATGAGCTTCCATTAATGTTATGCCTACATTTATTTTCAATTAGCTAATAAGAGCAATGCTCGTTCTGTTGGACTTGTGGAGGATGTACTTGTTCGAGTTAATGAATTGGTATTTCTTGTAGATTTTTACATTCTAGACATGCCGGGAGAGAATAAGTCCAACAAGGTGCCTATCATCTTAGGCAGACCATCCTTCAAATATTTTAGAACAAAAATTGATGTACATGCTAGAACTCTATCCATGGAATTTAGTGATGACATTGTAACATTTAACATCTTTAATGCTATGAAACATCCCATGGTAGAGCATTTTATTTTTCAAATTGAATTGCTTGTTGATTTGGTTGATGATACTTACCCCATATGTTAGCTACTGATTTTCCTTCTTTGTATGGTTTTGATTATACTTATACTTGTAAATTTTGTACAGATACTCAATTGGGCTATGTGTGTGCTGAGATCGAAGCTAGCTTACAAGTTGATCATTGTGCTGGTGTTGTACCCTCCATTGAACAACCACCAACTATAGAGCTTAATCCACTTCTTAAAAATTTGAAATATCCATATTTAGAAGGATGTGACAAGTTACCTGTGATTATTTCAGCCAAACTTGAAGATGAATAGGAAGAGAAGCTATTGCAGATTTTGAGAAAACACAAAAAGGCAATGGAATGGAGATTGGTTGATATTCCTAGTATTAGCCCATCTATGTGTATGCATAGCATACTACTGGAGGATTGGGTAAAATCACTCAGTCATCCCCAAAGGCGACTTAACCCATTAATTCTGGATGATGTAAAAAAGGAAGTGACCAAACTTTGACAAGCAGACATTATATACCCCATCTCTAATAGCAACGGGTGAGTCTGGTACAGATAGTCCCTAAGAAATTTGGACTCACTGAAAATAATGAACTTATCCCCACACGAGTGCAGAACAGCTGAATGGTATGCATCGATTATAGAAGACTAAACCAGACAACTAGAAAAGATCATTTTCCTTTACCATTCATTGATCAGATGCTTGAACAATTGGCTGGTAAGTCACACTATTGTTTTCTTGATTGTTTTTCTGGTTTTGTTCAAATACATATTGCACCAAAAGACCAAGAAAATACCACTTTCACTTTCCCTTTCAACACATTTGCCTATAGCAAGATGCCCTTTGGCCTATGCAATGCTCTTGGCACTTTCTGACGCTGCATGATTAGTATTTTCGTTGATTTGATATAAAATTGTATAGAACTTTTCATGGATGATTTACCATGTATGGTTCCTCATTGGATGCATGCTTGAACAATTTAGATAGAGTTTTGCATAGATGTATTGAAACTAACCTTGAGCTGAATTATGAAAAATGTCATTTTATGGTTGAACAAGGCATAGTTTTGTGACATGTGATCTCTAAAAATGGGATAGAAATGGATCCTGCGAAGATTGATGTGATTTCTAATTTTTCTTACCCATCTTGCATATGTGAGATTTGTTGTTTTCGTGGCCATGCAGGTTTTTACAGGCGCTTTATAAAGATGTTAGTTTCACCTTTGATGGCAAATGCAATAAGGCGTTTGATTTCTTAAAGACAACACTGACCTCTACTCCCATAATTCAACCACCCAATTGGACACTCCCTTTTGAAATTATGTGTGATGTATTTAACCATGCAGTGGGAGAAGTTCTTGCACAAATGGTTGGTAAGGCTGCCCATGTTATTTATTATGCTTCTAGGACTTTCGATTTTGCACAGGCAAATTATACTACTACTAAAAAGGAACTTTTAGCTATTGTTTTTGAACTTGATAAGTTTAGATTATATTTTCTTGGTTCGAAGGTAGTTGTTTTTACTAACCATGCAACTTTGAAGTTCTTGCTGAAGAAACCAAAAGCAAAATCGAGATTGATCAGGTGAATGTTGTTACTCCAATAATTTGATTTAGAGATTAAACATAAGAGTGGAACTAAAAATTTGGTGGCAGATTTATTTAAACAAAATAGAAATGGATGAGGACCCCATCTCCATTCAAGAAGACTTCCCTGATGAGCAACTGCTACATTTTCGTGAGGTAACTCTTTGGTTTGTTGATTTAGTTAAAAGTGATGCCAAATATTATGTGTGGGATGATCCATATATGTGGAAATTCCGTAGTGATCAAGTGATTAGGCGATGTATTTCCCACCATGAGGCTCAATCCATTCTTCATTATTGTCATGCCTCTTAAGGTGGGGGACATTTTGGTTCTCAACAGTCAACAAGAAAAGTCTTAGACTCGGGTTTCTTTAGGTCCACTTTGTTTAAAGATGCTTTTCAGACTTACAAAACTTGTGAATTTTGCACAAAGTTTATACACCTTATATTCCCCAGACTAATGAGCAAGTTCAAATCTCAAACAGATCTTAGAAAAGATGGTGTAGCCCAATAAGAAAGACTAGAGCCACCGACTTGAAGAAGCTCTTTGGGGTCATAGAACATTATACAAAACATCGATAGGGATATCCCTGTATTGACTTGTGTTTGGTAAGGCATGCCACCTCCTAGTGGAAATAGAGCATCGTGCTTATTGGACGGTCAAGAGTTGTAACCTTGAGACGGAGAAAGCAAGTTTGGAGAGAAAGCTTCAATTGCAACAACTTGAAGAGCTTAGACTTGAAGCTTATGAGAACTCTCAGATCTATAAGGATAAAACTATGTACTTTCATGATAAGATGATTTTTAGGAAGGAATTTTCCATTGGCCAAAAAGTTTTGTTGTTCAACTCCCATCTGAAAATTACGGCTGGGAGACTTCGATCCAAGTGGATTGACCCTTTTGTTGTTACTAACATTTTTCCTCATGGTGTAGTGGAAATAAAAAGTGAAAACATTGAGAAAGTGTTCAAAGTAAATGGAAAACGCCTCAAGCTATTCCATGAGAGCTCTATGCTTGAAAATGCTACCTAAGAAGAACTCCCCTTGAAAAAGCCAACCTACACTGATGTTTGAACAATGATACGCCTTTCCTTACTCTTATTTTATACTTGATACTTTCATTGAGGATAATGTGTAATTTAAGTGTGGGGGTATTATTTAGGATTTTATTTGTTTTAGGACTTTATTTGTTATATTTCAAAAAACAAAATTAAAAATAAATAAGTCAAACCAGACATTGCACTACATGCTTTTTCATTAGATTTTGTGGTTGTAAATGTTGTGAGTTTGTGTATCATTTTGATAAGTCATTAACCTTTTTGAGATTTTTGAGCCTTATTATGAACGGAATACATTTTGCCATCTTTTCTTTCTTGAGTGTTATCTCACTCATGATTTCTAGTTACACTAGAACTTGACTTGACTCTTGTCCGCATGCATATATTAAAATGATCTAGGCATTTGTTTCTTTTTAAGCTACTAGCCAAATAAGTCTACCCTACAATTATCCATTTGTTTAAGCCCTATTGAGCCTCATTATCCCATTCTTTGTTATATAGCTCATTATAAGCATAAACGTGAAAAACAATGAATTGACCCAATCTTGGGGGATAAAGGGGTCTTTCCTTTAATAAGTGTAGGGTTGTTCAACTTGTTTGTTAAAATTTGAGGGTTAAAAAAAATTATGAGGAATAAAATCAAGAAAATGGCTGTGTTGTGAGCAAAGAGAGTGTGAGAATAAAAGTCAATGATATTTTGTTGAGTTACTTCTTAATGTTGATTTTCTCTCTTAATCGTTACTCATTTATCCTCTTTGATTTTCAGCCCTAGTCTCCTAAGGATAATCTCACATTTACCTTGGTCACGTTAAAACCTCAATAAACACCTTTTGATCATTATTTGTATGTGTTTAAAATATAGATTATACATGCTTGTCAAGCCTATAGTAGTGCTAGATTTCATGATGTGATTTGAGTGTAAACAGTAGCCCAAACACTTAGAGTTTAAATACTTCAAGAGAATTTTATATCATGGGAGGACTCTATCACTTATGATCCATTCTTTAGTTAACTTGTACTCTTGTTTGCTTTGGTTGTGATAAAAAACTATTCAGGATTGCCTTAAGCTAGAAATATTTTTGTTTTCTCTCACCACTTTGCATTCATAAGAATATTTGGAATCTCATGCATTACATTACTCAGAGTGCAAAAGTTTAATTGTGGGGGAATTTGATCATAGCATTTGGGCACATGTTTCTAGCTTTTTAGTTTGGTATTTTAAATGCTCTTTATAGCTTAGAATAATTTTTAGCTTGTTTCTAAACTATAGGTGGAAATTAAATTATAATTTTGTTATTGGCATTTTGACCCTTACTCGCTCTGTAGGCCATAACTTGAGTTCTGAATATCAAATTGGCGCATACAAGCAGATGTTGGAAAGCTACAAATCAGAGCTACACCTCTTGTGTTGGAATAATAGCCTAATGTCGAACTTTACTGGGTTTAAATTGAAGATTTCATAATCTGAACTTTTGTGATAATTTTAAATAGTGAGCCACTTGTTCCTAAACCCTAAAGCCCAACATTGAGTACTATATATTGGGAGTTTTCTTTCTTTTGTAGATGATGAAATTTTAGGATTTAGATTGATACCAGAAATAAACACTTTTTGTTTTAATTTAATGGAATGTTAATTTTATAAGATTAATCCACGAGTTCAAAGTTTCATCAACACCTTGAGATTCAGGTTATGTTGTCAATTTCGCTTCATGATTTTATTTTTGTTTATTTTATTACATTGATATTCTGATTGCTTAAATTGAATTTCAATAAGATTGATTAAATTCATTTGAAAGAATTTAGTCTCAGTTTCTAATTTAATTGAATTATAATTTTGTGTCGCTTAATCGTTAATTGTAATATTTTGATGATTGTGATGCTTAATCTAGTCAAAGAAACCACATTAACATAGGATCAATTATGCTTGTTTGATCAATTCTATAGTCAAATAAGAATAGAATCACAAATTAGAAATTAAACTCGTTGATAGAAGTTATGATAGGTCTAAAACTCGAATCAGTGGATTAATCGTTTTGCTAATCTATTAAAACAAAAATCGGAAAAAACCCCTTTCTATTTTCAACTTTCAATTCGGTTAATATTATTATATCAGAAGTCCTTGGTAAATGACTCGAGTTATTACCTCCATTTACATTTTATCAATTGTATTTGACCTATGTGGCGGATCAGTAAGGTTAAACCACCTCAATATTATTCAATATATACAAATGTGCTTAAAGTAATTCCTCACGCCTCATGCTCTTAAGTTTTAAACCTCGTATACCCTTACCTGTGCATCTATCCTCATAACGAGACTTAGGAACTCATATAGTGTTCACTTTTGACATATAGTCTGAACAAAACTCAACAACTTCTTTTGTAATGTACCTCTGAACAATAGATGCTTCAGGACGGTTTGGATTCTTCACATACCCTTTTAAGATCTTCATGCATCAATTGGATACATCCACCTTAAATAAATAGGACTACATAATGTAATTTCTCTCACTATATGAACAATTAAGTGAACCATAATGTCAAAAAAAGAAGGATAAAAGTACATCTCCAGTTGGCACAAAATAGTAACAACTTCATTTTCCAACTCATCTACTTTTTTAGGATCAATGACTTTTCTACATATAGCATTGAAGAATAAACACAGCCTAGATAAAACATCTTTCACTTTTTTAGGCAATATTCTACGAATAGCCACTTGTAGTAGTTGTTGCATTAATACATGGCAATCATGAGACTTTAAACCAAGTAATTTTAGATCTTTCATTGAGAGAAGACTCTTTACATTTGAAGAATATCTCATTGGCACTTTTTATGCCCCTTAGAGTCTCACAAAAAAGTCTTCTATCATATATTTTGATAAGGTATGCCAAGTTGGAGGCAAACATGTTCGCTTACCTGATGATTGTGGAGCTAATTCTTGTTGTATACCTAACCATATCTAAACGAGCATTCAATTCATCCTTTGTTTGTCCTAGAATGTTGAGAAGTGTTCCAATCACACTATCACACACATTTTTCTCCACGTGCGTCACCTCAATACAATGCCTAACATCTAGACTAGACCAATAAGGAAGATTAAAGAACACATACCTCTTCTTCTATACATTTTTCTCAATGGATTGTTTTTTATTCTTTCTAAATTTATCATTAACATCCTTCAACCTTTTATATACTTGCTCTCCAGTTAAACATCTATGTCATTTACAGGTTTCCTTGGACCAGAAATCATCATAGATAACCTATGGTTACTACTTAAGTTACAGTTACTGTATGGGTTCATTCCATTTGTGGCAAGTCCAAGTATAAGATTTCTTGGCTCATTCTCAAATTCAGGATATAATTCATCAACTTCCTTCCATTGCAATGAATCAACTGGATGACGAAGTTGTCCATCAAATTGTCTCTCATCAGCACGCCATCTAATATTCTTTGCATCATTAGCATTAAGGAATAATCGTTTGAACCTTGGAATTATTTGAAGGTACCATAACACATTTGCATGAGGACTTGTTGTGCTTTCATCGCAATTGGAATTTCCATCCTTCACTTTATAGCGTGATAACCAACACACATGACATTGGTTCAACTCTTTAAGCTCATTTCGGTATAGTATGCAATCATTAGGACATGCATGTATTTTCTTATACTCCATACTCATTGGACACAATATCTTCTTTGTCTCATAATAACACTTTTGCAATGTGTTATCTTCAAGAAGCATTTCTTTCAACAACTCAAGCAATTCCAAGATGCTTTTGTATGTCCATCCATTTCTCGCTTTTAAGTTGAACAATCTCAACACCACAGACAAACATGTGAAGTTAGTGCATCTCGGATACAAAGCCTCTTCTTTGGCATTGCACAAACTATCAAAAACATGTGCACGTTGAAAATACTCTTGTCCAATATCAAGAATCATGTTCTCAAGCCGATTGTCCATGTCTTCACAAACTTCTTTTGTTTTCTGATACAATTGCCATGTTTAACGAATCACTATCCCATATCCATTTTGTATAAGTTTGGCATATACCATAACAAATAAGATGATTTCTTATTTCTTCAAATGGTAACAGATTTTCATTTTAACATTTAACACAAATGGGCAACAAAACTTTCCTTCGTTTTTAGGTAGTTTTTAAAAGCAAAATCGAAAAATTCTTCCACACTTTTCTGATACACTTCACTTAAATGATTAGCATTCATCCAACTACGATCCATAACTACTTCTATAAAAAACAAATAACAGTAAAGTTAAGGTAAAAGATTAAAACTAAAACAATTTTATTGTTCAAGAAATGTATAGTTTACTTTTTATTTATTGGCCTAAAGTGTCGTATTCATAATAACTAAGAATAATCTAATAGTATATTACTGTTTTCTTCCTTATTGTTATTATTTTATGAATATTTTAAGTACATGTGAAATTTTCAACAACAAAATAATTGAAATATTTTAAATAGGACACTTTCAATCGAAATAGTTTTAAGATGACACTTTCAAGTATATTAATTTAATCCATTTCTTCTTTGTATTTTAAAATTAATTAATTAATCTTCTATATTTTTTTAATTGTTTTGTTCTGTTTCAACCGCAAGATGTACATGTCTATTGTCTTTAATACATAAAATACTACATTTGTAAAGTTTACACCTTATCTATTTGTCTTTCTACATAAAATACTATTGTTATTATATATTCTATTGTCTTTAATACATAAAATACTACATTTATAAGGTTTACACCTTAACTGTGTGCCTTTCTACATAAAATACTATTGTTATTCGATATTTTTTAATTGCTTTGCTGAAAAGTGTTTTTCACCCAAATTTTAACTTTGTTTGTTACATACTATATAAAAAAAAATTAATAATTTTTTTAAAAAAAAGATAATTTTATTTTATGTTTATTTACTAATATAAAATTTATTACTCCAAGAAATAAAAGTGCAAACCTAATTAATTTAGATTAAATAAAATATTGGAGAGTGTGTCTGTGTGTCGTGACAACGTGCACAAAGTTAACCGCATAGAATCCGATCAAATGTGACATGTCTATCCTCTATCAATTCTCTGCAACCCTTTATTAATTCTCTACATTTACCCTCTCTATTTCACTTCTTCATATGTTATATAGGTTACGACCCTCCACTCTAAAACAAGCGCACCCAAAAAATATTAAATCGTTAAGTAAATGCAGATATTAAAAGATTCTCCATTTTTAATACCCATTTAACTCTAACAATTCGAACGACAATCATTAAGTAAATGCATATATTAAAAGATTCCCTATTTTTAATACCCATTTAACTCTAACAATTCCGACGACAATCATTAAGTAAATGCAGATATTAAAAGATTTCCCATTTTTAATACCATTTAACTCTAACATTTTGGACAACAATCATTAAGTAAATGCAGATATTAAAAGATTCCTCATTTTTAATACCCATTTAACTCTAACAATTCGGACGACAATCATTAAGTAAATGCAAATATTAAAAGATTCTCCATTTTTAATACCCATTTAACTCCATCAATTCAGACAACAATCATTAAGTAAATACCGATATTAAACGATTCCCCATTTTTAATGCCCATTTAACTCTAACAATTCGGACAACAATCATTAAGTAAATGCAGATATTAAAAGATTCTCCATTTTTAATACTCATTTAACTCTAACAATTCGGACGACAACCATTAAGTAAATGCAGATATTAAGAGATTCCCCATTCTTAATACTCATTTAACTCTAACGATTTTCACTACAAACAATAAGTAAACAGAGATATTAAAAGATTCCCCATTTTTAATACTCGTTTAACTCTAATGATTTTCACGACAGACATTAAGTAAACAGAGATATTAAAAGATTCCCCTTTTTTAATACTCGTTGAACTTTAATGATTTTCAAATTCCACACAGAACATACTCAGTCATATTTTCAAATTCAATCCACAATTCACACCAAATCACATCAATTCATTTTTTCACAAAATGCACACAAACACATCTCAAAATTTATAAATATTAATTATGAACACGTCAAACACGACAACCACAAAATTATCACAACCCACCGCTCAAACATGTCAAATTTCATTTCTTCAAAACCACACATAAATAAGTTAAATTCATTTTCCACGACATACTCATCAATATCACCAAATCCAACTCTAAAATTTCACCCATAAAAGCATTAAATTCATTTTCCCCAAATCAACACTTCAACGCTAACCAATTTCTTCTCCACCCAACCACATATAAGTCCCTAAATGCAAACTAAAAGTTTGGAAGGAGCCCTTGCCTTAACGTCAGCTTTAACGAGCGATTACGGTATCGCGAGTAATTCCGATAAAATATCCGCTCGCAATGTCGCTTCCAAAGTTGGTTCACTAGCACCGTAGTGTGGAGGTGAGCAACTTTCCCTTCTATCTCTCCTTGAAACGAAGCTTAGATCAAGAAGAAAAGTGGGGGTTTGTGTTTGACGGTTTGAAAATCTCTAACACCATTTTTCTTCGTTTTTGAATCCAAAAGGAAGAATGAAGCTGAGAAATCCTTGTCTTCTCACCCACCAAGCCTTGGGTTCCTTTTCTTGAAGCCAAAGAAAGCAAAGAAAGCAAAAAAGGAAAAATGGAGAAGGGAGAAAGATGAGCTCGCGAGTAATAGGGAGAGGAAAATGCTTTTATGGTTTCTTTCAATTTTCCTTTCTTCCTTTCTCCATCCTTTCTATTTCCCTTCTTTTCCTTTTTCCTTTGTTTTTCCCTCCAACCATATATATATATAAATTATAACTTAACAAATATTTAAAAATATCTAGATATTTATTAAAATTACTGTTTCACCCGTCACTTTCCAAACCACTTTTTGTTAAAAATATCTACTTTCGACGCAACTCAATTGACAGATACAATTTTCAGCCACCCGAGATATTTTTAACAAAACTGCCAAGAATTAAATTCTTCGTAAATGATTCACCACACTTAATTTAATTTATTTATCGACGAGTAATTTTAATCGGGGCATCAAAATATTATTTTGGGCATTTAAACTCCCAAAATATTAATAACTTGACTAAAAAGCCTTCGAGTTCAATACTAAAATACACTAAAATACATAAAGTATAATATAAAGTTATGGGTCTTACAAGTATGATGTGACATGTTAATTGAATATTTGATATCTACACAACGTTGACTAATTTTCTTATAAAATTTAAATATGCACAATGTTGACTAATTAAATATTTGATATCTGCAAAACGTTGATAATTTAATGGAATATTTCATATATGCACAATGTTGACTAATTTAATATTTAATATCAATGTCATCACAACGTTGACTAATTTTTTTTTGAAATTTAAATCTTTTATGGATTAATTTGTTCATAATTATGCACAATTACAATTACCCACAAATTTATTTAAGAGATGATTAAATTTTTTTGAAAATTTTGTTAGAAAGATGACATTAATGTGAGATCAATGTGGATATATCGCATATTCCGTTACAATGTCACATCATATATCTAACGAAAAAAGTTTACAAAGAGAATATTTTGATTCATATTTTACAATGTTAGAAATGTATTTGTCAACTTACAAAATTATTGACTGTCGTTTATAATTTGCAGGGTTGAATTTGCTTATTCACTCCAAGTGTATATCACAATTATTACGTGGAATGGAACAAATTTGGCGGAAAAGGCACGGTACAATGAAGTGAGAGAATAGAAAAAGAGTACTTTATGAAATCGTAATATTTGATTTAATCAATTTTTAGAACGGATTTGTTGTGTCCTTTATCCGATCTCAATATTTGATCGGATCAATTTTTAGATCAAAACTTCTCTTTTAATCAACCAAATTTTATGAATTGCATGTTCAATAATCACTAGTAGAAATTTGAGTTTTTAATCTTAAGTCAATTATGTGCCACAAGACTTAACAAATAAGGCAGACGTATATTTAAGTAGGTTGCCCCGTATAAACGAGTTAACAAAATGAGGCCGTGACAATTTTATAAATATATGGCACACGTTTAACCATTTATATTGGCAATCAACTTAAGAGAGACGGTAAAAATAAAAAAATAAAAATTATGATAAAAAATTTAATAAAATGAGGTGGTGACAATTTTGTAAATATTTGAAACTTGTTTAATGCGGTTCTATTGATAACCGACTTAAGACAGACTAAAAAATATAAAAGATCCTGTGTACTTGCATTTTATCTTCCCACTCCGATAACATATGCATTATAAACCTCCGCCTTCTATTCCTAACCTCTACATCGTGAATCACTTACAACTTGGATTCTGACTTCCTGTCTTTCCTCTAACGTCGACTTCACAACCCGTTGTCATTTTATCGTCACCACTTCATCAATTCATTAAGACAGGTTTCATTCTCAAGTTAAATTACATATTTTACATCTTTCATTTTTTAGAATTTTTATGTGGACATAATAGGGAGCAAAACAATAGTATTTTATGTAGAAAGACATATAGATAATGTAGTATTTTATAGATCAGGCGGGAGTGAAGGTCAACTATCAGGCGACAGTGAAGGTCAACTATGTCACTTATATGCTATTAGGGGATGCTGAGTACTAGTGGAGGAGTGCAAGGTTGTTGATGGGATCAGCTCACGAGGAGGTGAACAGGTAATCATTCAGAAGGAAGTTTTTAGACAAATACTTCCCGATGAGTATCAGGACTAAACAGGGTGATGATTTTCTAAAACTTCATCAGGGGAACATGACCATGGGCGAATATGCTGCTAATTTTGAATCGCTATCGAGGAATTTCAGGTTTTTCCGTGAAGAGATTGATGAACCATTAATGTGTCATCGTTTCCAAGACGGACTAAAGTATGAGATTCAAGACTCTGTCTTACCCTTGGGAATTCAAATTTTCCAAGTGCTTGTGGAAAAATGTATAGAAGTGGATGATATGAAAAATAAGAGGGCTAGCCGAGGAGGAATTTTAATTCAGGAGGGCTTAGTCAGGTGAATTATCAAAACAAGGAAAAACAAGTTGCTAAACCTTATAATCGATCACATAAAACAATGGGGGGCAGAATAGCCCAGGGAACCCAAACTTCAAAAGACAAATGGGACAAGTGGTTCGATGTTTCCGATGTGGGGAAGAGGGACATTATGCAAATATTTGTACCTCTAAAGAACTTACTTGCCATAATTGCCTGAAGTCAGGGCACATTGCAAGTGATTGCACAGCTCCAAAGGTGGAACCAGTTGTGAATGTAACCAGGGCTACTCGTTCTACTGCTAGAGGACGTGTTTATTGTGTGAGTGCTAAAGATGGGAATCCATCTGGCAATCTGATTCAACGTGACTGTGATAATGCAGGTAACACTTTAACTGCACTTTTTGATTCGGGGGCAACCCATTCCTTCATTGCTATGGATTGGTTGAATCATTTGAAGTTATTTGTGTCTGCTTTACCTTTTGATTTGGTTGTTTCCACAACTGCTAAGACTTTGACAGTAAATTCTGCATGTTTACACTGTCAAATAACTATTCATAATAGGGAATTCTCGGTTAATTTGATTTGTTTACCTCTATAATCACTCGAGGTCATTCTCGGTATGGATTGGATGTCATATCATTATGTGATATTGGATTGTGCTTGCAAATTGGTTCTTTTCCCCAAACCAGGCGTTGTTAAGTATCTAGCCGCTAGCAAACTCCAAGTGTCGCTAAAATAAGGAACTCATGAGTTTTTGTCTTTGGCTAATGTGGAGGCAAAGACAAATGTGAACATAGAAGATGCGATGCTTGTCAATGAGTACCGGGACGTATTTCCAACGGAAATTCCAGGATTGCCACCAGTAAGAGAAGTGGAATTTTTCTTTGATTTGCACCCAGGAACCGGACCTATTTCAATTGCACTGTATCGAATGTCGCCATTGGAATTAAAAGAGCTCAAAGGCCAAATTGAAGATTTGTTGGAGAAGAAATTTATTAGACCAAGTGTATCGCCATGGGGAGCTCCAGTTTTGCTAGTTAAGAAGAAGGACGGAAGCTCGCGCTTATTTGTAGATTATAGACAACTTAATAAGGCAACTATAAAGAATCATTATCCTTTGCCACGCATCGATGATTTGATGGATCAGTTGAGAGGGGCCGCAATATTTTCAAAGATTGACTTGAAATCGGGTTACTATCATATTCGAGTAAGGGAATGAGATATTCATAAAACTGCTTTCAGAACCTGTTATGGACATTATGAATATCTTGTTATGTCGTTTGGAGTTACCAATGCACCAGTAATTTTCATGGACTACATGAACATAATCTTTAATCCATTCCTTGATAAATTTGTTGTAGTGTTCATTGATGATATATTAATTTATTCAAGAACTGAAGAAGAGCATGGAGAACAATTACGTCAAGTTCTTGAGATTTTACATGAGAAGCAATTGTATTACAACCTGTCGAAGTGTGAGTTTTGGCTAGAAGAAGTCAATTTCATAGGACATGTGATAACCAAGGAAGGAATCGTTGTAGATCCGGCTAAGATTGAGGCGGTTCTTGCTTGGAAACAGCCTCAGACTGTCACTAACATACGAAGTTTCGTAGGACTGGCAGGGTACTACAGGAGGTTTATTGAAGTTTTTGCTAAGATTGTGACTCCATTGACACAACTTACTAGAAAAGATCAACCGTTCGCATGGACGGAGAAGTGTGAGGAAAATTTTCAATTACTAAAGAGAAAATTGACGACCTCACTAGTATTGGTATTATCGCAATCAGAAGAACCCTATGAAGTTATTTGTGATGCGTCTCACCAAGGTTTGGGATGTGTTCTAATGCAACACAATAGAGTTGTAGCTTATGCCTCAAGGCAATTGAAGATTCATGAGAGAAACTATCCTACTCATGATTTGGAGCTTGTTGTTGTTGTTGTTTCTGCATTGAAGATTTGGAAGCACTATTTATATGGATGCACGTTCACAGTGTTCAGTGACCATAAAAGTTTGAAATGTTTGTGTGATCAGAAGGAATTGAACATGCGTCAGAGACGATGGATGGAGACTCTCAAGGATTTTGATTTCACACTGCAGTACCACCCTGGGAAGGTGATAGCGTTTCAGCAAGTGTACTGAATCGTTGCAAGTGATAATAAAACGGTAGTACCGAGTGTCGAACGCAAGGATTTCGTTTTACTATTGAATTATATTTAATTACTAAAATTGAACAAAAGGTTCCCAAGTTGATTGAAATAATATTTGAAATTAACAACAATAATAAAATTCATCTTTTATAGTGAGAAAAATGTCAGGGATGAGTTTCACTTCGAATCCAACCTTGGTGTCTAATTTGATCCTAGTTATTGAATTCTTTTATTGAATTATTACCGAATTCTCTTTATTATTCTTGCCCTAATGTCTTAGTGACAGAACCTTTAATTCCAAAGTAACCCCTAATTCCTTAGTAGATTTAAGATTAGAATTAAGCATTACTGTATAGAAATTCTCTTGTAAATTATTGCTTTGCAACTAATTTAATTGGTTTCATGACCTGCATCTATCCCTAGACTACAAATTCATGAATTTCTCATCTCAAGCATTCGTAAAGTCCACTTCCGTTTCAAAATACAAATCGTAGAACATTTTAATGTTGATCAAGCAATAAAAAGCATTAAGCACAGAGATGAGAAAAACAATTCAATAAACTCATTCATATAATTAGAAATCAAATCAGAAAAATAAGGGTTTCATCTGGTTACACTCATCCCTAACAAATAGGGTTTAGTTACTCATGGCAAAGATACAAAAGATAAGGATTAAAGAAGAATTACAAGAATGATTCATGGATGATTCTTGATAAAACTGCTTCAATGGCGTTAGAAATGGCCGTCTTTGAGTTTCTATGCTAGGGCACAAGTCTCCCAACTTCCCAAGAGTCAAAAAAGATCCATAAATAGTAAAAAAAAATTGCATTTTTATGATTGCTGATGCGCGTTACGCGCTCCAGGCGCGCGTTGACAGACTGAAACACGGGAAATGCGCTCCAGGCGCGCGTTGACAGACTGAAATACGAGAAATGCGCTCCAGGCGCGCAGGACGCGCTCCAGGCGCACAGCATCTGCTGTCTGACGTATTTTGCATTTTTCTCATCTTTTTCTTCCGAATTTGGTCCCGGTGTCTTCATGAAAGTTGTAGATATGGAACTTAGCTTTCATTAGCACTTGGAGTGACATTAAATGGACATCTATAACTCCAGATATGGCTGAAATACTCCACATATATCATGTTGATTTTTCACCAAAATTCAGCACTGCACTTAAAAACAATACGCAATGTAAAATTACGAAAAATCCCTACTTAATCACTGAAATACCAGCATAACATATTAATAAATTCAAAGAACAAAAATAAACCGAATGTATCAAATAAATCCTTAATTTAACTACTGATTGCAGATAAATAGGACTAAAACAGTGGGAAAATATGCATATGATGAAGAGTTATTAGAAGGCCAATGCAGTGGCTGATGCGTTGAGTAGAAGAATTGTATCGGTGTCTTCAACAATTATGGCTAGACAACAAGAGTTGTGGGAAGCTTTTAGAGACCTACACTTGAACGAAGAGTTTGCACCGGGAATTTTGAAATTCGGAACGATTAAGATTTCGAGTGGAATACTTGAAGACATTGCAAATTCTCAAGATGACGTCTTAATTCAAGAAAAGAGAAACCTAATAGTGCAAGGGAAGACAACTGAGTTTAAGATTGGATCAGATAATATTTTGAGATGTAATGGTAGGATTTGTGTACCAGAAATTGCAGATATGAGGAAAACAATTTTAGAAGAGGCTCATAAGAGTAAATTAAGTATTCATCCTAGAGCAACAAAGATGTATCAGGATTTGAGACATAATTATTGGTGGCCAGGAATGAAGAGACATGTAGCGGAGTATGTATCAACTTGTCTAGCTTGTCAAAAAGCGAAGGTGGAACATTAGCGACCTGCTGGAATGTTGCGACCTTTAGATATACCCGAATGGAAGTGGGACAGCATTTCCATGGATTTTATAACTGGATTGCCTAAAACAAGGAGAAAGAATGATTCTATATGGGTGATTGTGGATCGACTAACTAAATCTGCACGCTTTTTTCCAGTAAAGACCACCTATAAGGTAGATAAGCTAACAGAGATCTACATTGCTAAAATTGTGAGATTACACGGAGTACCATTGAGTATTGTATCAGACCGTGATCCAAAGTTTACATCACATTTTTGGGGAGCATTGCACGAAGCGTTGGGAACGAAACTAAGATTGAGTTTAGCTTACCATCCACAAACGGACGGACAGACTGAAAGAACAAATAAGTTGTTGGAAGATTTATTGAGAGCATGTGTATTAGATGATAGAGGAAGTTGGGATGATGTACTTCCATTGGTTGAGTTCACCTACAACAATAGTTTCCACGCAAGTATTGGAATGGCACCATATGAGGCTTTATATGGACGCAAGTGTCAAACGCCTTTGTGTTGGTATAAGGACGATGAAAGTATGATTGTCGGACCGGAGATGGTATAACAGACTACCGCTAAGGTAAAGAGACCAAGAAGAAAATGAAGACTTCACAAGATCGTCAGAAGAGTTATGCGAACAAGCGTCGCAGACGTTTAGAATTCGAACAGGGTGAACATGTATTTCTAAGAGTCACGCGTACTATTGGAGTTGGTAGAGCCTTGAAATCAAAGAAATTGACTCCGAAATTCATTGGACCATATCAGATTTCTACACGAATTGGGCCTATTGCTTATCAAATTGGATTGCCTTCGATACTGTCCAATATTAATGACGTGTTTCATGTGTCACAGTTGAGGAAATATCTTGCAGATCCATCTCATGTGATCGAACCAGACACAATCCAACTGAAGGATAACTTGTCATTCGAAGTACCACCTATGATAATTGATGACAGGAAGATTAAGCGATTGAGGACCAAGGATGTTTCGTTGGTCAAGGTGATTTGGAACCCAATTACTAGAGATGCGACTTGGGAACTGGAGAGCAAGATGAGAGAACAACACCCAGAGTTATTTATCGACGCGTAGTTTCGAGGACGAAACTAATTTTATGGGGGTAGTAATGTAAGACCCATAATTTTATATTATACTTTATGTATTTTAGTGTATTTTAGTATTGAACTCGGAGGCTTTTTAGCCAAGTTATTAATATTTTGTGAGTTTAAATGCCCAAAAAAATATTTTGATGCCCCGATTAAAATTACTCGTCGATAGATAAATTAAATTAAGTGTGGTGAATCTTTTACGAAGAATTTAATTCTTGGCTGTTTTGTTAAAAATATCTCGGGTTGTTGAAAATTGTATCTATCAATTGAGTTGCGTCGAGAGTAGATATTTTTAACCAAAAGTGGTTTGGGAAGTGATGGGTGAAATGGTAATTTTAATAAATATCTAGATATTTTTAGATATTTGTTAAGTTATAATTAATATATATATATATATATAGTTGGAAGGAAAAAGAAAGGAAAAAGGAAAAGAAAGGAAACAGAAAGGAAGGAAGAAGGAAGAAAGGAAAATTGAAAGAAAACATAAAAGCATTTTCCTCTCCCTATTACTCGCGAGCTCATCTTTCTCCCTTTTCCATTTTTCCTCTTTTGCTTTCTTTGCTATCTTTGCATTCAAGAAAAGGAACCCAAGGCTTGGTGGGTGAGAAGACAAGGATTTCTCAGCTTCATTCTTCCTCTTTGATTCGAAAATGAAGAAAAACGGTGTTAGGGATTTTCAAACCGTCAAACACAAACCTCCACTTTTCTTCTAGATCTAAGCTTCATTTCGAGGAGATATAGAAAGGAAAGTTGCTCACCTCCATGTTGCGGTGCTAGTGAACTAACTTTGGAAGCGACGTCGCAAGCTGAGATTTTATCGGAATTACTCACAATACCGTAATCGCTCGTTAAAACTGACGTTAAGGTAAGGGCTCCTTCCAAACTTTTAGTTTGCATTTAGAGACTTATCTGTGGTTGGATGGAAAAGAAATTGGTTAGGGTTGAAGTGTTGTTTTGGGGAAAATGGATTTAATGCTTTTGTGGGTGAAATTTTAGAGTTGGGTTTGGTGATATTGATAAGTGTGTCGTGGAAAATGAATTTAACTCATTTATGTGTGGTTTTGAATAAATGAAATTTGACATGTTTGAGCGGTGGGTTGTGTACCTATACCAATATTGTCAGCATGATATTTTATTTTCGATGGGTTTCATGTCACTTTTTGATGTGTTAATACTTTGAATTCGTATTTCAAAAACTATTCCGCTGCTTGTAAATTATGTTGACTTAATTGTCGTTGTGTTATGACTTAAATATTTATCCAAAGATATTTCCTTATTTATTTCTTTGTTTTATGAATTTGTTTTGAAAAAAAAAATACACTCTCGATGTTAAAAATCGGAGTGTTACAATACTCTCCAACAATAAACATTTAAATATGAACTATTTTGATTACTATTTTACAATTTAAATATGAACTATTTTGATTGACATTTACACTATTTTGTTTAACAATTAATTTGTCTATGTACTCTATATACTCCATTTCTACCTAAATAAGTAAGTCTCTATTAATAAATAATAGAGTGAATATCTATTTTAGTTCCTCAGAAAACTAAAAGATCCAATTTAGTCCTAAAAAAAACAAAAATAGATTTGTCGTTAAGAAAACTAAATCAAGACAACTTAGTCTCTACTTTCTTTTCTATTTGTTTGTTTGATGAAGAAATTATGGAGGCAAAAAAGTGAAAATAAAATGATTTATTAAGTAGTTTAATGTAAAAGAAAAATATTAATTTATATGCACCAATAATGTAAAGTCATTATACACTCTCATCCAATAAAAATAACCGATTTTAATTTTTACAACACCTTTTAATGATATCCTGTTTTGAATAAATCTCTTGAAAGCTTTTTTTCATAAATTCTTATTATTTTAAAAAGTGATTTTCATTATAGTAAACAAAAAAATAATTAAACTTTTTTTCAAAAATCTCTAAATTATTGAACACTATAATTGATTTTCTATAATACGTAACAAATTGACTCTTAATTATTTAGATGGAATTAAAATTAAAAAACTACAAATAATAATAGTCTCAATTCAATGAAAAAATGATGATAAGGATTATTGAGTTAGTTATAAAGTAGCAATGACAATCACAAGAAATAGGGGTTTGAATTGTGACCCTTTTAAAATTTTGATTCGTGTGCTTAATTTAAATTAACTCAAGATCAATTTTAGTTGAAATAGAATGTCTAGAATGTTCTTGATATGTTAGAAGTGAATAAAACAAATTAGTTTATAATGAAATACAATTTGTGTGAGCAAATAATTAAAGATAAGGCATAGAAAGATCACATACAAAAAATATATTGGTTCATGCAACTCGGGCTAGTCTAGTCCTCACAACCGTGAGATTTTCACTATGTGCTTCATAACCAGTAATGTTCTCTTTTACACCTTTTCTCTCGATCATACCATGATCAATTACAATCTTCACCTTTCAACCTAGAAAAGATTTTTACAATCATCTTTCAGCCTTGAAAAGATTTTACAAACACACTCAGTCTAACATAAAAGATAGACTTGAGTTACAAATGATGTGTATGATAAAAGTGTTGGAGTTGTTGAAACTTCTCAACACTTTTTTGAGATGAATAAAGACAAACTCAGTAAATGATGATCCAAAGATATAGTGAAAAGAACAGGAGTTTGCTTGAAGAATTTTTTACTTATTATTACTTGAACAAGTGTTGGTAGATTTGTAAATTGAACTATTGCCTTCATCTTCCAATTGATCTTCAATTTATAGATAATAAAACACTTTGAATGCTCATTTTAAAATTAATATAGTTATTGAACACACTTCTCAAATGTTAATCTATTTTAAAGCAATTAAACATGTGTTTAAATTGTTCTCAAGAACATTCTTGATAAACAACTGATGTTCTTGTTTTTCGGTTTGATTGAAAATGTGAATGAGTATGAGAATGAGTTGTCACATGTCTGGTAATATTCCATAGCAGATTTATGTCAAGCTTGTTCTGCATAATAATGTAATTACAATGTACCTGCGTCTTTGCTCATAACTCATCAATTTGGAGATCAATCTTTAGGTTGTTTTCGTCCTTTTTCACATTCAAATTGAGTTATGGGCTTCACCATTAATTTGAACAGCCTTTATACTATTTAATATGTGGTTTGAACTATATAAAATTATCTGTTTTAATCATGCCCTTAAAAGAGAATAACCAAAATATTCTTTTGTAGAACCAGAACATTGTTCGTTTTTGTGTTGTATGAGTGTTGGATTTTGATAGTTATTGTGTGTCATGTTTTTCAGCTCTATACACGTGTTGTTTTTTGCATAGATGTAGTGTTTAGTATTTTTGTCCTTGTTGTACTTTTTAATCATAAATCTGGAGATTGATCTTGTTTTTTGTTCTTCATGTTTTGCTTTGTCTTTGTTGATCTACGAATCTATCCAAAACGATCTTGTGTATATAATTATATTGCTTTCATAATGAAGGCTGATAATTTGTGATGAAGATTGACAACCCAAAATGATTTTGATTTAATGATAACTTTGTTCTTTTGCAGACCAAAATGTTTTTGGATTTGTGTTGTATGAAAAACGGGAATGAGTGATTTAGTAGTTGTCTAATGTCATTCCTTTGCCTTAAAAGTGTGATGTACTTTCTGCAAAAAGGTGCAACAACAGTGTCATTGATGTCTTTGCTCATATCTTCAATAAACATGTGTTGTAAGAACATTCCTACATTCCTACAAAAATCTTCTTCATTTCTGTTTTGAGTGACTGCTTGTATTTGTCAATTTTGACAGTTGTTTGTAAATCATGTTATTTTGTACTTGTGTCAGTGACACATTGCCTCATTTATCCAAATTGTATTTACTTATCTAATTTATTAGTTTTGGAGATTATTCATGCTATTTACTATTTATGCATTTCTTTGACTTTGTTGATTCTTTTGGCGAATTTGTCCATAAAAATCATGAGTATACAATCTCGTTCCTTTGTAATAAATATTGGTGATTTTCCATGTAGCTTGATGCATTTTTGTTGCCTATAATGATCTAGAATTCAAGAAGGCTTTGTTCTTTGTAAACCATAATGTTCTTGGATTAATGATGTGAAAATCAAAATGATCTTCGTTTTTCTATTTAATAATCAGAATAATCTTGCTTTATCATATTTCTATTTTTAATAAACCAGAATGATCTTTATTTTTCTGTTTAATAACCAGAACAATCTTGCCTTCTCAAATTTTTGTTTTTAATAAACTATAATGATCTTCGTTTTTCTAGAATAATTTTGTCATCAATTTTTATGCACTTTGATGAAGTGAATGACTTCTTGGTTGTTCAATTATGCAATTCATGTTCCTTAAATAAAACTCAAGTGCAATAGTTAGTAGATTATTATTCATAAAACTTAATCATTTATTTCATAAGATTTGTTGTCATTAAAACATACATAAAAAATATTTTTACCTCAATAAGTTACACATTTATGATTATTTTTAGTTTTTTCAATTTTAATTCAATTAAAATATTTTAAGATGATGTGTATAAAGTGTCAATTCTTATTAGATGACACTGTAAAATAATTTGGTACAATCAATGCATATAAACTAAATATCGATTTCTAGATTGACATTTTTGTTACTTTTTATAATGTTATAAATGTATTTGTGAAAAATCATTAATATATATATATATTTTGATATCTTAGTAGAGATTAAAAATACATATATAATAATTTTATAGTAACTAAAAAGTATTAGCAAATAAAAACAGTAATACATAATCACATAAACAAAATGTATCGAAAATTTCATCATAAAAAAATATTAACGCATTAACAAATAAATAAAATACATTAATTTTTATTAATATACTAATAGATACAAATATCAAGAAATACAAATATTGTTACATCCACATTTGTATGCGTTAACTAACATTGTAGTCGACATATGTGTTTATTTTATGAGCGAGTACTAGTTAAGTTACCCATCCCGTATCCATCACATATATTATCTACATATAATTACAAATATGAATCTTTTGTCATTATTACATTACATTTATATCCATTAACTAACATATTGTCAAAAAAATGTGTTTATTTTATCCGTTGGTACTAATTAAGTTACCAACCCCGTATCTATCACATATTTTATCCACATATAATCCCAAATATGAACTTTTGTCATCATTAAACATATTTTCTGTATACTTTTGACTCCATTGTGTTCTTTTACTTACGCTATCTCTAATTTCAATTATAAGAAAACATTTGGAAATATTTTTGGTCTTATTTATAAAAAAAAGTTGTAACTTTTAAAATATATTTATTATTTAAATATTCTTTTATCTTTATTTAATATATTTTTTAAATATTAGTCAATATATGTAGTATCTCATACTTTTCTATGAGAGGT
>JBBPBT010001050.1:5714592-5726956 GCA_037974875.1 Cicer bijugum
CTATTTAACTGTATTTTTTTCTCCAAATTAATATGTTTTATTTTATTTTATTAATAATATTTACTTTTTTTAAGTTTTTTTCTCCTATAATTTTTTTCTTTACGTTTTGGTTTATTAAATGTGCCAAAATAAATATTATATTTTATTTTATTAATAATATTTTGAATTTTTAAATATTTTAATTATTTATAATTTATTAAATAATAATTAACCAAATTAATAAAATGACAAAAAAAAATATAGAAATATCTAAAATGTAACGTTCTATTAAGGGATACATGGTCATATTTTGCGACTAAAAAAAATAAGACTTTTTTTTTTTTACTGTGGTGTTTTGATAATATAAAAGTCTGGAGCTTATGCTTCCATCGGTTTTAATAATACCGAAAAGCAACACAAACAAACAACATCCAAAATAAAGAGAATTCCTCTCCCCTTTCCACTCCACAACCGCAACCCTTATCATTCTTTTTTTATCATAAAAAGGTGCTGCTCCAAAACCCACAAAACCCAAAAACAAAAAACATCCTCAAAACTCCAACAACCCTTTTTTTATTCTCACTCTCAACACTCCCTCCACTCTCATTATTTTCAATCTAAATTAAACCTTAAAAAAAAAAAAATCCAATGTTGTCATCTCCATTTCTTGTCTCCTTGGCTCTAATCCTCTCTCTCCCACTCGTCTTCTTCTTCACCCAACAAATCCTCCCTCAAATACCTTTTCCTTTCTCCTCCCCTGACGCCGAAGACCTCGCCCTCTTCCACCGCGCCACCCACATAACCAACCACTTATCCACCTTCACTAACCCCAAACCCAAAATCGCTTTCCTTTTCCTCACAAACTCAAACCTCACTTTCTCTCCTTTATGGGAAAAATTCTTCAACAAAAACAATCATCTCTTCAACATCTACATCCACGCCGACCCCACCTCCTCCGTAGTCTCACCTGGCGGCATCTTCCAAAACCGTTTCATCCCTTCAAAAACCACCCACCGCGCCTCTCCATCACTCATCGCTGCCGCTCGCCGGCTCTTAGCATCCGCCCTCTTAGATGACCCACTTAACCAATACTTCGCACTCATCTCCCAACACTGCATTCCGCTCTTCTCGTTCCAATTCGTTTATAACTACCTTTTTAACAACCAGTTAAAGTCGATAGCGAATTTCGCTGACAACTTTAACTTTCGTTACCCTAGTTTCATTGAAATTCTCTCGGATGATCCGAATCTTAATGATCGGTATATAGCTCGAGGAGAAAATGTAATGTTGCCGGAAGTTACGTTCGAGGATTTTCGTGTCGGTTCACAGTTTTTTATTCTGAACCGGAAACATGCAGAGGTTGTTGTGAGAGATAGGAGACTGTGGAAGAAGTTTAAGCTTCCTTGCATAAATGAGGATTCGTGTTATCCTGAAGAGCATTACTTTCCGACTCTTTTGTCAATGGAGGATCCGAATGGGTGCACTGGTTTTACGCTGACGAGAGTTAATTGGACTGGTTGCTGGGATGGACATCCACATCTTTATACTCCGCCGGAGGTGTCGCCTGAGCTTGTTCGTGAGTTGAGGCAGTCGAATTCGAGCTATTCTTATCTATTTGCGAGGAAATTCTCGCCGGAATGTCTTTTGCCATTGATGGATATTGCTGATAATGTGATTTTCCGGGATTGAAGATATCTCGGTGAGTACATTGCACACTTTGACAACTTTTTTATTTAAAAAATTCATATTTGGTGTTTTAGAGTTTATATTTTTATTACTTTGGTGTTTTAAGGGTTCTTCTATCTTTGGTGTTTTGTAATGGAAGGAAGAAAATTTTGCAAATGATTAGCGGTTATTTTAATTTTTTATAAACCAGATAGGAGGAATCAAGGAAAAAAATGAATTTGGAATGTGTGACTTTGGAAGTATGTGACTAGAGGAGAGAGAATAGTGAATTAAATAAGAGAGTGTCTGTAAGAGAGAAGGGTAAATAAAATAAGTGTGTACCAGGGAGAATGGTCAGTAAAGAGATAGAGAGGAAGTCAAGTGATTTTTTCTCTTGAAAATTAGACAGTCGCTCCTGGAAAAAATGGTCTCGGAATTACTACACATAGTAGACAATCTCAGCCATCAAATCAACTACACCAAAACATTAGCCCGATCAACCGGCTAAAACCTGTTACTACGTCGCACAGTGTTAGTAATTCATTTTCGGAACAATGGCTTGACAAGGAATAAAGGGGTTAGTTTTTGTGATATTTTACTCAATTCGAATTATTTCTAAATTTTCTATTTTTGCGGTTTAAGAACTACCACACAAAGAGAGTAGAGGCACTGAATAATGTGACATGCACTGTCTTAAGATAAACCCCTTAATTCCATTCCCTAAACTGAATAATTAAGTGGCCAAAAAAGGTGTGGTATTTCGTTTGTGTTGGACTCTTTGTGTGGTTGACAATAAGGTACAGGCTGTCAAGATTCCTTGTCCTTGTTTCATTCTAATTGTGTTACTCAACCTGCTCTACCTCTCTTTTCATTTGTTTGGTTGCACTTTATTGTAATTCTTCACTTTATGGGTTGTAACTGTTCATGTGAGTACATTGGGTGATTAATGTTGCTCATTTAAGTTAGAAAAGTAGGGGTTCGGATTCCACACAGTAATAGCTTGACACAATTATTGATTTTAGTCTTTTGATCTCGAATCACCGATGAATATATTATTTTAAGATAATTTGGTTGTGCTGACGAATCTCAAACTAATGGCTGAGATCAATTAATGCATACAATTGCATATTCTTCTTACGGCAATGAATCCAAATCCAAAAATTAGTTAGTCTTTTTGGGATTACTTGAATTTAAGAGTCATGTCCAAAATTATACTTGTTATTCTGTTACACTTTGATAGTGAAGAGAGACAGGGAGGGAGGGAGGGAGAAGATAGGAGAAAAAATTGAGAGATGTGATGAGTAATCTAAATGGAAAGAAAGAGAAATAGAAAGAGGTGCAAGATAGATGTAAAACTTAGGGCATGAAAAAATCAAGATTGTTGTGTGTGAATAATTATACTTGATTTCAAAATGACTTCGTTAGTTATTTATTAGAGCAAGTAATTAGAGAAGTAATATTAGACATCTGTGAAAATCTGTGGCTAAATATGATAAACCCATCAATGAAATTTGAGAGTAATTGGTTGATGTGATGTAAGAACCAATTACTCATGATCTAATTTTGCGTTTTTTGTTTGTTGCAACTAATGGAGCTATTATTTTTCCATGACTAATGGAGATATTATTGAGTTAGGTATGAGCACTTGTTTTATTTGCTAGTCGCTAGTCGTGACCTAACCGGAAGTGGTTTGGTTCAACAATCAAAAGAAAAAAGGCACTAAAGGAGACTTTGACATCAGAAAATAAATATCGTATTCCTAAAATGATGGTGTAAAAAACAGTTTCAAAGAAATAAAGATAAAAAATGTAAACAAATGGATGATTTCTTATTCATGTATGTGAGGTTGAAAAAGAAGATACAAGAGATTAATAACCTTGCACTCAAGGTTACTCCAAAAGAGCACTCTCCTTTCTCGCTAGAGCACTTTCTAGTTTACAACTTCATTTTGCAAAAACTATCCCATTCTAACTCAACAACTTCTTATTTATACAAAATATTCCTAACTAAACATATAACCAACTAACCCCTTAACTCATTCCCCTATATCTATATCCTAACAGAATCCTAGATGAACATACTATAAAGTCATATAATTCACTTTCTCAGCTAACTAAAAGAAGAAAGACAAGTTATTTATGTCTCATATAGGTCACCAGCTTTGAGTATAGCTATATATTATAGGTAATGTTGCTTTTACAGCACTTCTAATTACTAAAGTTCACAACTGTAATTATGAGTAACTGATTTGATGATTGTAACCTTATTTTTTATTTATGGTAATAAGTATTGAGTATAATATTCACATGCACTATCAGTGTAAACTTTTTTACATTGTCAGCACATCACAACCATTAATGGACATAACTTTGGAGATAAGTTAAGGGGAAAGTCAAACATCTGTAGTGATATAATAGTTGCGATTAACTGACAGTGTAAAAACTCTTTACACGGACAATATATATGAATTAGTTCGAAGTAGTAATTATAAGTGCTTTTTTTAAATTATTCAACTAAATAGTGTATGTTGAAATAGAGCCATATGTTTCACTACTTCGAATTGTCGATAAACTATAGATAAACTAATGAATCAATAAAACAATTGTGATAATTTAAAATTCATCTTATAATTTGTGGATAGTTTATCCAGTGGTAATCTCTATTTGATTCTCTTGAAAACTTGCCAGTTTGGACAACCTTTTGGGAACCGTCGTTTTTTATTCTACAATGTTGTTGAATTTGAATTTATGTAGGAAGCTCACTGGGTGAAATGGGATCTTCACTAGATCTACTAACTTAAAAAAATATGCTAATTTTTTATGTGTCTTCTTCAATGAATCTAAAGTCATTTTACTATTTCTCTCAAGTGATTCTGTTTTTCTTTTTCTCATTTTCAGGGCATCTTCAATGTGTTTGGGAAGAGAAAAACTCTAGTTGATGTACAATGTCAGTGTTTTATTGATGTGTATAGAAAATCTAGTTTCTTCAATTGTAAATTTTAGTTGGTGACTCCTTCAAAATGTGAATGTCCCTAGGGTTTTAGTGTGGATTGCAAAAAGGAAAAGCTGGTCTCCGAAGGAGGCCATCGTGCAAGTCATTATGTTTTAAAAATTGTGTGCACAAGGTTCATCCTAAAATCTATTCTCTCTATTTTGTGTTAGCCAAATCTTGTGTCAAACACAAGGAAAACAAGCAATAGCTAAGTTATTGCCATCTCCTAAAACAAAAACATAAATGAATTTTGATTTATGAAACACTTGTTCTAATTCATCTTATAAATTAACGTTTTCAAACCTAATAGTTGATAATTGAATCTTATTCTATTGGGTTTCTCTAAAACAAATAGTGCGCTAGTTTTAGTATGAACCACATTAAATGATTTCGGCATTGACAAGACCTATGTATTAGAAGACATTTTACTTAACTAGATTTTAGATCAGAGTGATGCACAGAAAATTTGTATCTACTAAAGTAATGAAAATTATAATCTAAATTCAATTTAGAAGAAAATTAGTTTATCTACACCAACACAAACAAAACTTGATTTTTATTCCTTTGTATTATTATCTATGAAATATACCCATGAAACTCAACTTACCATTATATGAATATTAGCAATTCAGATTAAAATTTTATTTCGCTCAATCAGAAAGTAAAAAGGAAAATCTCCTATCCAAAAAAAAAGGAAGAGAAAGAAAGACTACATAAAATAAATATTAACGACAAAAATAAAAATAAAAAACGTACAAATATTATTAATACAAACGAAGGAGAAACAATGATATTAAAATAAATATATCATAAGTTTCATGATAAAGATAGTTTAGAGAAATATAACAAAAGAGGATACGTGAAAGAGAGATTATAAAAAATTAGAGAAGAAAGTAGCATAAAAAAAAAAGAAGGGATAAATTTCTATCTATCATTGTCCTCTCTTTTTCTACTGACTTTGGAAATGTTAAAATGGTTGGAAATGGAAAATAAGAAATAGTTTGCAGTTGCAAAGGGTATTCAAAGGTCGTGTAATATGGTCGAGACAATTATTCAAATGATCTTTTTGATTAAATTGTAATATGCTCGAGACAATTATTCAAATGATCTTTTTGATTAAATTCTAAACGACAAAGAAATGTTTAAGAATTGAAGAAGGATAATTAAAAGAATAATATATATCCATGAATTTTGTTTCCCAAATATTTTATGACATTGTTGTAAATGAAGAAATGTGTTTGTTGAAATGTAAACTAAAATGAAGGAAGATCGAAAACCACAAAAGGTTTTAAGGCAAATGAGAAAACGCATTACCTTTTTTTTTTATTAGCAAAAGTTTATTAAAAAGAGTACAAGGGAATGCAACCACTACTAAACTAGGTTACAAAGAGTAAGTTTAAAGATTTTTTGAATAACTCTCACAATAGGGTGTTTACAATTAATGTTGTATTCTCATAAAAATGTTTCTTAGTACTTAGACAAAACAAATGATAGAGTGCAAGAGCGCAAAGACGGTTGTATTGTGGTTATTGTAGTGTTTTATTGTTGTTGTTGTGTTTGTTTTTTTCAATGAGGATTGCATGTCTTTTATAGAGAGCATTAGGGATTTTGATTGTTGTCTGGATTGCAACAAATTAGCATGAGTTATGATCCTTTGTATAAATTTTTTCAGAGATTGGTTCACCTTTAAAGTTTATCTAAAAATAGTCTTTGTAATTGATTATGTGTATCTTAATATGGAAACAAAAAAAGTATAAGGTATCATGATCAGAGTATGTTACATAGACCTTTAAACAAATGCATATTTAAAGTGTTCAGTAGGGCAGGCACAAATTTTTTTATCTTATTCATAACGTTGACTATTTAAAGCATTGGTTTTTTCAGAGCTTGTCATTTCAGAATGATTACTTCCATCAAAGTGTTGACTATATTGAGTGTTGAATCTTTATCAAAGCGTTGCTTTTCAACGGAGGCAGACGATCTAATATTGGACAAGATTATCAAAGACACACAATTAGATGCATAAGTAGATAGATGTGGGTTGTATGCATTAGAGGCAAACCAATAAGAGCATTGCTTGTATTAAAACGTGTTTCACTAGACTTACAGTATAGAAATCAGAGTAGAGTCTTGATGTTCCTTAAACTTATATCTAACCATCAAACGATGCAATGTAAAGTCATTCAAAATAAACTTGATATGAGAACTGCACACTTAATCAAAATATTAGTGTTTTAAATTGTTTCCACAAAATAATATTGTTATCATCAAAATATATAAGGTTCGTAATTCTTCAAATCAACTTGGTTCTAACAATCCCTCATGTTTTGATGATGACAAACATATATTTTTGTGAACAATTTTTATGAAGGAGGATTCGTGGGAATAAGTTTTTGAATTTTTTTTGAAATTAGATATTGTTGGAAATGATGGAAGATAAATGGAATTGATGATGACATTTAATGTTGTGAATTGAAAAAAAATGAGAAGTCCCACATAGGAGGGAATACACTCATTAATAGCATTTATAAGGTGGAGGTATCACACTTGGGTTGGGCCCCAAGTGGCACCGTAATTTTGTGAAGGAGGGAGAATGCAAGCAAATGAACCACCACACGCGCGCGCGCGCCGCCGCCGCCCGTTCGGCCGGTTCGGTGGCTTGGCGTATTAATTTAAACATATGAAAATCAATTATATGCTTGCCCGGTCAAAAACTCTTGGTCAATCACGTTTCCTATTTCTGAGGCACTCTTCTAGTGATCAGCTGATGGACTTCATGCATGATGGATCCCCCGTTTTTTTAATTCTAGAACGGTTTTCTACAGTGCAGTAGAACTCCGATACATAGTATCTGGGCTGTTTTATCCTGGGGATTTCGTGGTTGATAATCTGCCTTGCACAATTTAGGCAGTGCCTCGAAACGTCTTAAAGAGAGCGACCTAGTCCGCGACTCAACCCAATAATTTTCATCGGTGGCATTGTTATTTTTCAAAAGTATTTTTCAGACACAACAGATACTATTAAGAATTATAATTATATGAAATCTTTGACCTAGGTGAAATTAAGATATGGCCAAAATGTTATTTTCAAGATGATATGGCCAAAATATTATTCACAAGAAGATATGGTCAAAATATTGTTCAAGAGAAGATATGGTCAAAATATTGTTCACAAGAATATATGGTTAAAATATTATTCACAGGAAGATATGATCAAAATATTATTGACAAGAAGATATGGTCAAAATATTATCCACAAGAAGATATGGTAAAAATAGTGCTTACAAGAATATATGGTTAAAATATTGCTTACAAGAAGATATGGTCAAAATATTGATCAGGAGAATGTATGGTCAAAAATATTGTTTACAAGAAAATATGCTCATAATTTGGTTACAAGAAGATATGCTCATAAGAAGGTATGCTCAAAATTTGCTCACAAGAAAACATGCTCAGAATTTGCTCACCAGAAGATATGCTAATAATTTGCTCACAAGAAGATATGCTCATAATTTATTCACAGGAAGATACACTCAAAGTTATTCACATGAAGATACACCCATAATTATTCACAAGAAGAAACACATAATTATTCACTTAAAGATACATTCATAATTTGTTCACAAGCAGGTACATTCAAAATTTATTCACAAGAAAGATATGATCCAAATTTTACAAGGACACAAGTGAAACACTAATCTATTCTATAAATAGATACTCAAAACTGAAGAAAAAAATACAAACTAATAAACTCAGAAATCTATACAATTTAGAAAATCTTTTGAGAGCTCCAATTTCCTAAGTATTCATAATTCAAATGTTTAAGTTCTAGAGAAGCGCTGGCTCAAAGAAATATTTTCTAAGTGTTATAGGGCGGGAAATCAATTGTAACAATCTGCTTAGTAGAAGCCAAACACAATTCTTTCCAAACTTGTGTAACCCAACCTGATAGTGGCTTTAGTGTTTCTTAAGCAATTTGTGGTTTTCAGGTTATATTTAGAAGACTTGATTTGTAGGATCAAGGTGTATTTTCCTACAATAATATGTGGTTTTTAAGTTGTGTGGAGAAGATTTGAGTTGTAGGGTCAAGATGTTTGTTTGTCTCAAAAAGTCTGTAGGTGTTGTGTAATTCAAGGATTTGAATTAGTGGTTAAATCCTTCTAAGTGAAAGGATTGGATGATGGAGAGAAATTGGTGGTAAACTAAGATAAATGTGCTTGTGTCACTTTACTTCTGTACTCTTTACTTTACTGTTGCCTCTGATTACTTAAGTTTGATTGCTACTACCTCTGATTTAGTTAAAATTAACAAACCCAAACCAAATCTTGAATAAATAATTAAAAAAAATCTAATTTAGACAAACACAATTCAATCTCATTCTCATGTTTGCACCTTACGTTCGTGGTGAAGAAGATGGGTTTTGGTGGTTTGGTCAAGAAATGGATAGAAAAAGAGAGTAAAAGGTGATGTTTTTGGTTTGAGAGAGTGATATAAATGAGAAAAAAGAACTGTGGTGTGTGTATATGAAGTGAATGATAAAATGAGATTGTGTGATGTATCTGTGTGTACCATGTATGAAATTGTGTTTACAATCGATTTGCCTACAATTTTTTTTTATAGCTATACCAAAATTTCTACTACATTATTAGTAAATGTATAAAATCATATAAAATATATAAATAATTTATTAATCGTAATCAAAATTATACAAAAAGCATAGTAAAATATATAGAACCTTAGTAGCAACCGCCACTGAAGAAAAAAAAAAAGTTAATCTTCTTTCCTTTTTTTTTCAAAATACATGGTGGTTTAGGATATTTTTTTATCTACAGTCACCCCAATAAATCATTTTCTTTGTGCAGTTTATTCAAATATGCGGTTTCTACATAAAATTAATTTTATTTTGTGTTTTTTATATAATTTTATCGATTGAGTACGGTATTGGTTCGTTCATCTGTTTGGTGGAGCGTTTTTTGATTTTCTCGTTTTGATACAATGTTCATTAGTGCAGATTAATATAATAATTTTTATCAATTATAAATTTCAATCAATGAGTTTGATTTTCTTTAACATTAAAAATCCGAATATATGAATATTTTAGATATTTAAATTTTTTTCGTATCTATTGGCATACTGTTGTTTTATGTTATTTTATTGTTTTGTCTTATTTTATATTATTAATTTAAATACTATAAATTTATTTCAGATTTTTTTTAATTTTAATAAACATAAATTTATAGTATATCGATATATTATAGTAATTTAAATGAATTGCATATAATTTATCTTTACAAAGAAAAAAAAAAGTAGATTACCACGGGAGTCGCTGTATGCACGCTAGTAATTATAATATAAACCTGCCATTGCCCATCATCTTTTTTTCGACCCACAAAAGTATGAGATTGATTCCCAATGACAAAAGTTTTCTAAGATTATGCTTTACAAATTTTGGACCATTTATTGAATGGTCACGTAAGGTTATCATTCCACATCCTCCTACTCTAACTTTATCTGAGTCGACCTATAGAGCTACGAAGACATCTAGGCCCAACCATTGTCCAAGCACTTAACTTAAATATTTGATATCGATCATATTTTCTTTTATAAAAAAAAATATTTAATATATTAGACTAAGGAATTGAACACAAATTGTTAATGAATTTCAGTTAAAAACAAATCGTTTGAGAGGATCAGAGTTTAAGTTTTAGAACAATTTTTTATTAGACTACTTATCTTCTGATCGATCTCTGAATTATTAAGACTCATTTCCTCTGAGAACCAAATAGTTAAATTAAAAAAAAAAAAGTTAATAAATCAGATTTAAGCAATAAAAAAAGTCAATTATTAGAAATTTTGTTACAAATTTATTCAAAGAAAAAAAAAATACTTTCATATTTTATTATTACACTCTTGCATTTTGTTTATATAGAAAAAAGAATTACAGTGAAAAATAAATATAAGAAAATAAAATTAAAAAGAATAAATGTGTTTTCTTCTCATTTTTCTACACTCCTCCAAGTTAGTACATATGTATTTGTCATGTCTAACTTAGCTATTAGAGGCTCAGGAGTAGGTATTGTTAAGCTCTTTGTGAGAATATCAACAGTTTGTTGATTAGAAATTATAAATGAAAGACATATAATCTCAATATCAATTTTCTCTTTTATGAAAGACGATCAATTACAATATGTTTGATTATGTCAAGATGCACAATATTGTCAGTGATGCTTATTGATGTTTTGCTGTCACATAACAATATTAATGAAAAGCTAGCTTTCAACTTCAAGTGTTCCAAGAGTTTATCAATCCACAAAAGTTCACATATTCCACGAGTAATTGCTCTGAACTCATCTTTTGCTCTTCTTCGAGTATCAACGCCTTGATTCTTTCTTCTCCAAGTAGCTAAATTTCCCGGAGATATGCACAATACCTAGCAGTCATAATGATCAATTGATACATTGGAAAATATATATGTCCAAAAGACATATTATGGATTCAAACATATCATAAGATCAATAGATAAGTCAAATTTTCATGAAAAAATCTTAAAAGAAATATATCATTTACTAATATCAATCGTTTAAGAGAATGATTGTTTAGTCATAAGAGAACATATTCATGAAGAACATACTTAGTACATTCATATAAGCATTCCTAGAGATCAATAAAAAAAAGAACCACTTTATTGAAGGAATGTTAGAAGGAAGAATTTATTTACTGTATCCTTTATTGAAAATAATTTTTATTAAAAATAATGTTGTTGCAAATCAAAAACATTTTCTTGATTCAAATTTGGAAGAGCCTTAAAAGAAAAAATTAGTGTAAAGTTGATCATAACATTATGTTGTTCAAAAGGTTTATTACAAAGACCAAATTCGAGGATGCATTGAGTTAGTGTGTGTAAGTCTATTGAGACTAAAAGAATATTAGTGTAAAAATGTTTAGGCTATGAAAATATAGATGGTAAGATCAAGAGTAATCTAAAGTGAAAGTGTTAAGTAAATCACTACAGTGAAAATCTCACAGTTGTGAGAACTAAATTAACCTATATTGAATGAACCAAAATATTTTGTGTGTGTAATCTCTCTATATTTACTTCTTACAAAGATGATTTAATAGCAAAAATCTTACTTGGAATGGAAATGTATTTGAAAGAAGGAAGAAAGAAAGGGAAATTAGGGGTCTATTATCTAGGCCTTCCAAGAATCTAAACCAAAACATAATCTAACTTATCATACATAAGTCTTCTTATGATCCTAATTATACTTCTAAGTTTTCTTTTGTTCCTTAGAATTGTGTTAAATATAATAATCTTGTTGTCTCCATAGGTCTAAGAAAAGATGTTAGATCATCACTAAGGATTCTCTCTTTAAATGTGTCATATTCAAAAGTTTCCTTTTGTTTTAGTTGGTTTACTTATCAACTGTTTGCTATAAAAATTCAAAAAAAATGTACATTTAATTTTAAAAGTTTCAAAGTGGAAGGAAGATATTCTTAAAGAAATAAGAGCTCTTGAAAATAATTAAACTTGAAAAGTTGTGATTTTATCTATAAAGAAAAGAACTCTGGAATGTAAGTGAGTTTTTACTGTAAAATATAACTCACATAACCCAGTTAAAAATTTACTCAAACATATGACATAGACTACTATCTTTTTTTTTACTCTTATTGCTAAATTAAGTACAGTTAGAGTTTTTCTATTCAAATCCTCTTACCCTATTTTTAAATCT
>JBBPBT010001050.1:5727218-5741120 GCA_037974875.1 Cicer bijugum
ATTAAACTTTCGAATAGTAAATACTATAATATATTCCTGTAAATAACATATAATGTTATAGAAATTAAATATTAAGTTAAATATGATGTAAATAAAATAAATTCAAAATTGATTTAAGTTTACCATGAATTTGAAATACATTATGTTGAGTTTAAAATAAAAATAAAAAAAAATAATAATCATAATTCGAAATTATATATGAGATATTTATTAAGTTTAGATTTAAAATTAAATTTTTAATTAAAATTCAAAACTAACTACATTTTTAAAATTATCTAGATTTAAAAAAAAAATTAATCAATTACAATACTATTTGTAATAGGATAGGGCCATGGTTTAGTGCTATTTGTTTTGTGGAAGGAAGAATTGAAATGACTAAATAAAAGGAGAGAAAGTAGGTGGAACGCATTAGAAAGAAGAGTATATATTATTGATTTGATAATAGGAATGAAGTCTGTCATTTGTGATTAGGTTCTGAATAATGAAAGGATGATGTGTAGAAGTGTATTATTTTGAAATAATGATATTAGTAATGGTATCACCATGAGAGGAAAAATATAATTTTCTTCCAAATTATCATTCACTCGAAAAATGTGGTGTTGCACTACATGAGCTTTAAGCATATCGGTTTTGGAAGAGGTGAAATGTTTCTTATGATATAAAATTCAGACCTAGAAATTAAGGCCACAAGAGATGGAGTAGCAGATACGGACACGAGTATTGAAGTAATAGGTTTTAAAATCATGATAGTTTTGGAGAACAAATTCTTTATTTTGTTTTTGATGATAACAAAATGTTTTTTTTGTGAGAACAATTTAATAAACTAGTGCGCAGAAAATAAGATAGAAGAAAACTCATAAATCAGATAAAACATCCCGGATCTGAGGAAACGTCTTGGATCAAAGGAAGCAATTCAGATAAGAGGACGTGCCTCATATAGAGGAAGCGCATCCACCAAAGCATACCACCAGATAACATCACCATATGATATCACCAGAGAAAAAAAACAATTAGAAGCAAATAAATCAGAGGAAAGGAAACAATCAGAAGCAAACATATCATAGGAAGGGAAAAACATGTGTCCTTTGTTGTGTTATGCATCAGAGGAAGCAGGCGGATTAAGAGGAAATGGAATAGAAGGAGGTATCAGAGGAAAGGAATAAAACACGCCCTTCATTGTGTTGCACATCAAAGGAAGCAAGTGGATTACAAGGAAATAGAATAAAATGATGGATAAGTGGAAAAGAACAATACACACCCTTCATTGTCTCCAAAAGAGATGCCTCTAAGGATATGCCTCTACCTCTAAGTATGTGAGTCTAAGGATCTCACTTTAATAATATACCTCCAAGGTTTCACCTATCAAGATAAGACTCTGAAGTCAAGTGCAACATGCTCTAATAAGTTGCCTCTAATATAGCAATAGAGGCAACCATCTAACTCTGGTGTACAATGTTAACTTTGCCTTTACTATGTTGCCTTTGGCCAATTATTCGACACCAAAAGATGATTGAATTTGACTTTGAACTTCATATTACGTCTATAACTCTAGTGAAAAAGTCAATGCAACATGAAAAATTCAACACAAGCTGAAAAGTCAATGTCATTGTTAAAAAAGTCAACAACTCTAACTCTGATAGAAGTCACAACTCTTGAAGTTGACTCTGAAGACACGCATTCTACATACGACTCAAAAACATAATTTGATGAATGTTTACTATCTTTGATTCTGATACTGAAGATTCAAATGTCCAAGCGGTTACTTTTGTCCACACTTAAATATATTAAAGTGCATAGTCAGTTGCATTCTTAAATTGCACCAAATTGAATGTCTCATCAAATAGAAACGGTCTAATTCAAATTCACGACAACAGATCTACGCAATAAAATATATTGAAATCAAAGCAACAATCATTAGAATTTGAATGCAACGGGAAGATTAGAAAATTGAAGAAACCAAAATTAAATAATCAGAAAGTTAGAAGAAAAAGAAGAAATTTGAAAAACTCAAACAATTGACATCTATACACTAAGACAAAAAAGCTGAACATGGCAGCTACAACAACAAATCACTTGTGCTAAGTATGTGAGTTTAAATTTCATATTATTTGATTCAGCGAAACCCATAAACAAAACAAAACACTTGTCCCGATAGTGGTTGTATGCCTCAACACTTGTGATTTTTCAAGTTGGATGTTGAGAAGACTTAACTTGTGAAGTTATATGGTTGTAATTTGGTTTAAATTATTGGATTAAATCCTTCTAGGTGGACGTAGCTATTGGTTTGCAGTGAACCAGGATAAATTAATGCGTTATCGCTTTTCCCTCTGTTTACTGCATCTGTCTTATTTTATTTTCACCATTAGTTAGCCTAACAATTTATTTAAAATTGAAGGCACAATTCAAACCCTCATTTCTAATGTATTTTCTAGGTACAACAGGTAGTCCTTAGAAAATCAAACAAGCAAAAATATAATTTCTTGATAACCAAGAGGTGGTTTCATCTCATTGATAACATTTTCCTCCTAAGGGTGGCCTTTCCCTTAGGGGTGACTCCATCTAACGGATAGTCTTCTCCTCTTAATCCTACAATGCATCCTCACACATCAATTAGAGAGCTTACATCTCGTTGATATCTTTCTCCTCCTACGGATGACATTTCTCATAAGGGTGACTCCATCCAACGGGTAACTCTCCCTAATCAAAATGAAGTAACTAGGTGCACCAATCTCCATTAACGATTTCAAAATTATAAACAACGATTTCCACAACATATATTTAAAAGTTTTGTCACTCATAAATAAATTAAACTACAAACGTATCACATAAACAAAGACCATGAAAATAATTAAGGATGAAATTGAGAAAACAAATCAAAGGTTGTGTTCCCTAATTTTTCAATAAATACTTTAATATATAAAATAAATAAAATAATAGTGATAGCATTATAAAAATATATGGCGATAATCGTCGTCTACTCACAACAATGGAGAATCGACTATATTTGTTCTCCATCAACTCCCAGAGTAGCTGACAGGACCCCAACTAACAAATCTGAGTATAAAAAATATTCTCAAGACTTTAGGAAAATTATTCTAAAGTTTAGCTAACTCTAGGAAACCATAAAAATCATGTAAATCTACTCTAAGCATCAAATAAGATTTTTAAACAAAACTATATTTTTTTATAGAGATTCATTATTAGCATAAGAGTTGTGTATTTACCTCAAATAATCTCAATAAACAACTCTCAAGAAATGAGTACTCATCTCCTTCCTTAAAGCACAAATCCTAATCCAAAATCATAGCTAAAAGCATTTGTAGGAGTATGAGAAATTATGCTCTTGAGGATGTTAAATCTTTATAAGGGTTGAGAGTTTATCTATTGTGGAGTAAGAATAAGCAAGGAGAAAAAGAGGAGAGAAAAATAAAATAAAAATAAAATGGGGAGGGTATATGTTGTAGCCGAGAGAGGGAGAAGAAGAATGCAGGAAAATGTGAGGTGGAAAAATGAAGTGGATAAGAGTGAGATAGAAAGAGAGTGAGTGTGGGTGGGGTAGTGTTTTTATTAATATATATTTGTTTTAAAAAAATTGTGCTGCATGTTCTTTCGTGCTGCAACTTCTACATCTGAGTACTCTTCATTTTCTAATGATCATTTCCTCCTTCGCAGCATCGGTGGGTCAACGATATCCATATTGTGCAAAACAAAAGCTTCAAGCAACTTATCATATGGTTTTTCCAACATAGGATAACCAAGTTACCTTAGAGGTACCGTCATATTGTAATTAATACATTCTTTCGTTCTCATGAGAGGTACATTTAGAAAATCTATGCATTGACATATTACTTCTTCCACCCCTTGTTCTCTATGATACCATGAAATTGTGTTCCCAGTAAGGCTAGCTATACTCTAAGTCCATTCACGATTACTTTTAACTTCAACATGATACCTTTTCTTGAACATATGAGACATGAACCAGGTATACAACACTGGAACACAACACAAAATTGTTCCCTCTTTCTTCTCGTGTCGCATATGTAGAGAGTAGTATAAATCAGCAAGAACCGCAGGAACAGAATTTTGTTTATTTTTGTTACAAGTCAAGAAGACATTGATGGCAGCAAAATCTACAAAATCATCAAGATTTGAGAATAAAACAATACCCTAGATAATAAGAACCAAAATATCTATAAAAGTACTCCATGTTTTTTTAATGGCTAAATCTAGGCACTTTTGCTCTAGATATTTTCTTGAAAAACTATGAATAACTCTTTTTTTCCTCCTTTTTTTTGACTTGCCTACTCTCTTATTCAATTTTCAACACATCAGTAATTGTACTCAAATTTGGTGGTTGCTCAGTATACCGATAAGGATTTTCTTTCTCTAGGGAGTAACCCAATATTTGTTTGAATTCTTCTAATGTGGGGGCCAACTGAAAATCTTGAAAGGTGAAAAATCTTAAAAGAGAGTCGTAATGTTGAGCTAATGCCACAAGAGCCCTATTTGCACATTTACTGCCAAGAGGTTTAGGATCTTCCCATATTTATTAAAGAAACTCTCATGTTGTATGATTTTCATTTGATTGTTGATGTCCCTTAAACTTTTTAAATTATGTTGTTTGAACTTTAAAAGTAAAGTTTTTCTTTTTTCCTGTATGATTCCCCAAATTTTTTGAATATTTATTCAAAATATCATTATACTTTTTTATTCCTTCGAAAAAGAAAAAATTTCATGAGAAATGAATGAAACTATATAAAATAATTAATGTGAGTATATATATATATATATATTCTTATACATATATTCTTATGATTAAATGGTCTATTGGCTTATGTAGTGAAACTCTCACAAGGATGGCTATTTGGTTCTAAATGTGGTTCATATAGCCAATAATTCTATTTTAGAATATTGTCAACAACAATAGATAAATTATTTGGAGTAACAATACCTCAACTAGATCAAACTCTAGGTGAGATTTTCATGATTACTGTAGGACCCTTAGTTTTAAATTTTAATTTAAGTATTTTGGTGTTGAATTATGAGGCTTTACCCAAGTTATTGATATTTTGTGAGTTTAATGCCAAAAATATCTTTTTGGAGACTCAATTAAAATTATTTGTTGATAAATAATTTAGATTAATTACGGGGAATCTTTTGTGGAAAGAAAAATTTTCAGAGATGCAACGTTTTTCGGAAAAATACATCTCCCAATTGAATTGCGGTGAGAGAAGATATTTTTCTGAAAAAGTGGTTTGAGAAATAGTGTGAGGTGATGGGTGAAATGATGTTTTTTTTTTTAAATATCTAGATATTTGTTTAAATATTTATTATTATTATTATTATTATTATTTTAAAATATATTTTATATATACATACTTAAGAAAGGAAAAAGGGAGAAACAGAATCACATTTCTCAGCCTCACGAGATTTCTTTTCTTTCTCCTTCTCTATTTCTAAATTTTCCTTGTTTTCAAAACCCACAATCACAAAAAATGTTCACTTTTCTCTTAAATCTAAGCTTCGTTTCGAGAAGTGACATAAGAGAACGTTGCTCATTGCCATGCTGTGGTGCTAGTGAGCTAGTTTTCGATGCGACTTCACGAACTTAAATTTTATTGGAATTAATCGTGGTGCCGTAATCGCTTGTTAAAACTACAACGGAGGTAAGGGCTCCTTCTAAACTTTTAGTTTGCATTTAGGATATTATTTGTGATTTTGTGGAAAAGAAATTTGATGTATTTGAGGTGTTATTTTGTGAAAAATGAATTTAGTTAGTTTATGTGTGAATTAGTTGAAATTGAATTTAGTTTGTTTTGAGGTGTGTTGTGTAGCGATTAATGTTGGGTGCGGATTGTATGTTCATAATTAATATTATGAATTTTTTTTTCTAATGTGATTATGTGTGATTTAGTGGAATTTAAATTTGAGGTGTGATTTGTGATGATTCATGTTTGGTGAAATTGATGTATTCATAATTAATATTATGAATTTTTGAAAAAAAATTTATGTGTGACTTGGTGGAAAATGATGTACATCAATAAGACTATTATTACACAACCTCGAAACTAAACTTAAGTTTTGTTCAAACCGCAGATAGAAAGCTTCACTCATAAGTGTGTGTCTTAGTTGTAGGGTGTGGAATAAGTATATTTCAATAGCTCTATAATGCTAATAAAACATATATATATATATATATATATATATATATAATACATAAATAAATAAATAAATAAATGATATACTAGCTTAAAAAAGTATTTTAATGTTAGCTAGTACTTATTAAGAAATAATAAACACATAAAGTAAAAGAAAATGAAAAACAAACATAGTAAAAGTTAAAAATTATACACAATTAATTATGTTAGACTTGACTCTCTTAGGGGAATTATTGAGAAATCCTTAAAAATAGATAGAAAAAAAAAGTCTTTAAAATCAAATTTTGAATTTGGGAGTCGATTATGCGTAGGGAAGGTATTAGCACTCTACACATCCTTAAAAAATACGGTTACCTAAAATTAATTGTGTAAAATTAATATTAATTTAAATATATTGATTTTTACTTATTATTATTAATTATGAATATCAATCCTTTGTTTTTTGAATTTGATTTTGAAATAAAAGTATGCTTAAAAAAATTTATAAATGTATTTGATAAGAGTGTGATTTTACTCCAACGTATCTCTCAGTGCGATGGAGAAATTAAAACTATATAATTTTTTAATAGAAAATACTTATGTGTCAATTGCTTTTAAAGAAATGCGTGTTGTTATCGATAAAAAAATTATTTTGACAAAAAAAATGAGTTTGTTTAATTTAAATAATTATTTAAAAATACGAGTCTTAAGACTATCAAGTTGTACAAATGAGCTTATTATTATTTGAAAAAAATGTCACATCTAATTAATCCGTTTAAAAATAGTTTTATTATTTTTGTTATAAAAATGAGCTTTTAAAATCTCCAAGTTATACAACTTGTATTATAACTACTAAAAAATTAAAAAGATGTCATATCCATTAACCACTTTAAAATAATTTTTTATATAATTATTTTTAAAAAATAAAATAAAATAAAATTAAAAATTAAAAAAATGAATTTTAATACAGTCAAGTTATTACAATTTTTGTAATATAATTGGAAGTAATATTTTATTTTTTTATTTACAAAAAAGAATTAAATAAATAATAATTTAATAAAGTAAAAATTGATATATCATCTCATAACATGCAATAGGCACTACGCATGCTTCAAGCTACGTTCGTTTGTGCTACCAAACTGTTTTAAAACAGCTAAGCATTTTCAAATTTCAATGAATCTTAAACCAAAACAATATGCATGCTTTAGGCTACGTTTGCACAACCAAATTATGTTTTCAAAACAGCTAAGCATCTTTAACCGAAGTGATGTGATGTAGTAAAGAGATAGAGAGCATAACAACAAACATGAGAGTGACACATATATGTGGTATGATGCAAAGAAGAAGCAACAATTGTGACACTGGTTGACACCAGTTACTGGTGGAAGTTGAAATTGTTGGGAAAAACCAGAGATAATTAACAATAACTATCTCAATAATACGGAATATTTTTTTCCCCCACCTGTGCAGATAAATGGCCAAACAGAAAATACAATTCCGAGAGCAATAATAATTGGCAGAAAATTAAATATAAGACAAACACAATTTTAACGTGGAAAACTTCCCTCAAATTGAGAGAATAAAAACCACGGGACCTAGTCCAGTAAAATCTTCCACTATAATAATTAATGGGTACACCAAGAGTCTTCCTAATAACAATAGGGAATATCAATCAACAATAACAACCTTATAACAACCTTCCACTAAAGTGGGTATGCCAAAGTAACTCTAAGAGAAGATAAAACTACTCAAATTATATATTAAAGTAACAAACTCAGTGGTAGGAATAACATACTAAATTTGTAGATCAAACGGAGCAAGTTTGCTACACACCTGTTACCACCACTAGAACCAAACCCTTATTTTTCTTCTCTGGCAACCGTTCTTCTTCCGTTGTCTTTTTGTGTTTTTCTTTCTGTCTGTGTGTCCTTAGGATTTCTAAATCCCTTTTATTACCTTCAAGAGTACCAAGCCCACTAAAACCCTTTTTTTTTTTTCTTTTTTTCTTTTTTATTTCAATAATAATAATAATACTATTAATAAAATTGGTGGGTTCCACTTGGGGAGTGAGCCCACCCAACAAATCTCCCCCTCACGACTCAAGTGGGAAGGTACTGCTCAACCATGCCAGCTTTCTTTCTGCAACATATCATCTTCGACACAGGCAATGTCTTTGTCATCATATCTGAACCATTCTCGTCAGTATGAATCTTCTCAATTAAAAATGACTTCATTTCTAGTGCATCTCGTATCCAATGATACCGCACTTCAATATGCTTCGACTTTGCATGAAAAGTCGGATTCTTGCTGAGATGAATCGCACTCTGACTGTCACAGAATAACACAAACTTGTCTTGCTTGAGGCCTAACTCATGTAGGAACTTCTTCATCCACAAGAGTTATTTGGAAGCTTCAGTTGCTGCAATGTACTCAGCTTCAGTAGTAGATAAATCAACACACTTTTGTAGTCTTGATTGCCAAGACACAGCTCCCCCTGCAAATGTCATCATATAACCAGAAGTAGATTTTCTAGAATCAAGATCACCTGCCATATCTGCATCTGTGTAGCCATCCAACACAGGTTCACCACCTCCATAGCATAAACACATTTTGGAAGTGCCTATGAGGTATCTGAGAATCCACTTCACTGCTTGCCAATGATCTTTACCAGGATTAGAGAGAAACTGACTAACAACTCCAACTGCATGAGCAATATCTAGCCTTGTGCATACCATAGCATACATCAAACTACCAACTGCGGATGCATAAGGAACCTTCTTCATCTCTTCTTTGTCTTTCTCACTTGTAGGACATTTATCAGAATTCAATTTAAAATGAGTAGCAAGTGGAGTACTAACAGGTTTGCAATTGCTCATGTTAAACCTCTCTAACACCTTCTCAATATAATTATGTTGAGACAACCATAATTTTTTATTCTTCCTATCACGAGTAATTCTCATGCCCAGAATTTGCTTTGTAGGACCCAAGTCTTTCATTGCAAAGGACTTGTTCAAATCTTTCTTTAAAGATTGAATCTTCTTAGTATCATGACCAACAATCAACATGTCATCCACATATAACAAGAGAATAATATAATCACCATCAGAGAATTTCTTGACAAACACACAATGGTCAGAAGTAGTTTTACCATACCCATGTTTCTCCATGAAAGAATCAAATTTCTTATACCATTGTCGAGGTGCTTGCTTGAGCCCATACAAACTTTTCTTCAATTTACACACAAGTTGCTCTTTACCTTTGACTTCGAAACCCTCTGGTTGCTCCATATAGATCTCTTCCTCCAAATCACCATGAAGGAATGCAGTTTTCACATCAAGTTGTTCAACTTCTAGGTTCAAACTAGCTGCTAACCCAAGCACAACTCGGATAGAGGACATCTTCACCACAGGTGAAAAAATTTCATCAAAGTGAATACCTTTTCTCTGATTAAAACCTTTCACAACCAATCTTGCTTTGTATCTTGGTTGAGAATTATTCTCTTCTGTCTTTATCTTATATACCCATTTGTTCTTGAGTGCTTTTCTACCATTAGGCAACTTTACCAAATCAAATGTGTGATTCTCATGCAAGGAATTCATCTCTTCTTGCATGGCCTTCAACCACTTTTCTTTATCAGCGTTTGTAATAGCTTCTTGATAGTACTCTGGCTCTCCACTATCAGTGATCATCACATACTCATGTGGAGGATATCTTTGAGAAGGTTGACGTTCTCTAGTAGATCTTCTCAAATCAAACTCGACTGGTGGCTCAATTGGAACCTGCTCATCATGGTGAGGCACATGATCATCAGTTACATTCTCATCATCTACCTGTATATCTCCCCTATCAACAAGAGTTTTCGTAGGGGGCTTAGGCGCAACATCAATGTAACTTCTGAGATTTGGTTTCTGTTTTTCAGCTTTATCAAAATCTTCAACAGTCTGGTCTTCAAGAAATATCACATCTCGACTTCTAATAATTTTCTTGTCAACCGGATCCCACAATCTATAACCAAATTCTTCATCACCATAGCCGACGAATATACACTGTTTGGATTTACTATCAAGCTTAGACCTCTCATCTCTTGGAACGTGAACAAAACATCTACAGCCAAAAACTCTCAAATGACGGTAGGAGACATCTTTCCCTGTCCACACTCTATTTGGAACATCACCATCAAGTGGAATAGAAGGAGAAAGATTGATCAAATCCACTGCAGTTTTCATTGCTTCACCCCAAAAGGATTTCAATAATTTTGCATGAGAGAGCATACATCTGATTCTGTCATTAATCGTACGATTCATTCTCTCTACAACACCATTATGTTGAGGTGTCTTTGGAACTGTTTTCTCAAACCTAATTCCATGTTCTCTGCAATACTCTTCAAATGGACCTCTGTATTCACCACCATTATCTGATCGAACACATTTCAATTTTCTTCCTTTTTCTCTTTCAACACTTGCATGAAAGTGCTTGAAGACTCCAAATACCTGGTCTTTAGATTTCAAAGGAAAAGCCCACACTTTTCTAGAGTGGTCGTCAATAAAAGTAACAAAATATGATGCACCACCAAGAGATTTACTATCCATCATACAAACGTCAGTATGAACTAAATCAAGAATATTTTGCCTCCTATGAGGACCAGTGTTATGAAAAGATACTCTATGTTGTTTTCCAACAAAACAATGAGTGCAAGTTTTTAGAGACGTACCTTTCACAGGAAGAAAATTTTTCTTCGCAAGTATGTTGAGTCCTTTCTCACTCAAGTGACCAAGGCGCATATGCCATAAATCAGAAGATGCATCTTCAATTGCATTCACTTCTTCCTTGCATAGCTTCGTAGGCATCCTATAGAGAGAAGTGGAACTTTGCTCCTTTGCAACCACTAGGGACCCTTTAGTGATTTTACATATACCACCACCACCAAAGAAAGTGTGATAACCATCGATATCCAAAGCTTTCACCGAAATCAAATTGAGACGAATATCAGGAACATGTCTAACATTCTTCAATTGAAGCTTGCAACCAATCCCAGTTTCAACCCAAACATCTCCCATACCGATAATTTTACATACTCCTTCATCTCCCATTTTTACCATGCCAAAATCACCAGCACTTTAAGATGAGAAAAAATCATGCCTAGGAGTAACATGATATGAGGCACCCGAATCAATGATCCAGGTTGAATCCTGACATGCAAGGTTTATGGAATTATCATCACAAACAATGTAGACATTATTAACAGATGCAACTGCTGTTGTATCTTTATCATTTTTCTTCTCTTTGTCTTCATCTCTTTCCCTTGATTGATCTCTCTTAAGGAACCTGCAATTTCTTTTTATGTGACCCGCTTTTCCACAATGATAGCATATCACTTCTTTTCTAGTCCTTGACTTGCTACGACTTTTAGAGTTGTCGCGTCTATGGAAGTTTCTAGATTGACTTCTTCCTCGTGACTCTGTAACTAGTGCTTCTGACTTTGAGGAAGAACCAACCAAACCACGTTCCTTTCTTCGAGCTTCTTCATTCAACATGCTCTCTTTAACTGTTGACATTTTCAACTTTCCACTTGGAGCTGAATTGGTCAACGTCACAACAAGGATTTCCCAATTATCAGGCAAGGAACTCAACAATAACAACGCTTGCAACTCATCATCTAATTTAATTTCTGCGGTTGTCAATTGATTCACTGTATTCTGAAAAATACTCATATGCTCTGCCATTGAATCCCCATCTTTATATTTCATATTCACCAGCTTCCGAATTAAGAATGCTTTATTTTGCACATTCTTTCGTTCATACAACTCTTTTAATTTTTCCCACATCTTGTTAGCATCTATTTCAGTTTCAACATGTGGATATACACTAAGATCCAACCACTGCCTCATCAATGCCACTGCTTTCTATTCATCTTCTTCCAGTCAGCGTCAGATTTATCTGCAGGTTTAGCAGTGTTACCCTCAATAGGATCATACAAATCTTTACTGTATAACATGTCTTCCATGAGAGTCTTCCAAAGTGTGTAATTAGAAGAGTTGAGTTTAATCATATTGGGACCTTTATTTTCCTCCTCCATTTAAATGCATAAATCAAATAACCGAGCTCTTGATACCACTTTGTTGGGAAAAACCAGAGATAATTAACAATAACTATCTCAATAATGCGGAATATTTTTTCCCCCACCTGTGCAGATAAATGGCCAAACAGAAAATACAATTCCGAGAGCAATAATAATTGACAGAAAATTAAATATAAGACAAACACAATTTTAACGTGGAAAACTTCCCTCAAATTGAGAGAATAAAAACCACGGGACCTAGTCCAGTAAAATCTTCCACTATAATAATTAATGGGTACACCAAGAGTCTTCCTAATAACAATAGGGAATATCAATCAACAATAACAACCTTATAACAACCTTCCACTAAAGTGGGTATGCCAAAGTAACTCTCAGAGAAGATAAAACTACTCAAATTATATATTAAAGTAACAAACTCAGTGGTAGGAATAACATACTAAATTTGTAGATCAAACGTAGCAAGTTTGCTACACACCTGTTACCACCACTAGAACCAAACCCTTATTTTTCTTCTCTGGCAACCGTTCTTCTTCCGTTGTCTTTCTGTGTTTTTCTTTCTGTATGTGTGTCCTTAGGATTTCTAAATCCCTTTTATTACCTTCAAGAGTACCAAGCCCACTAAAACCTTTTTTTTTCTTTTTTCTTTTTTATTTCAATAATAATAATAATAATACTATTAATAAAATTGGTGGGTTCCACTTGGGGAGTGAGCCCACCCAACAGAAATGACAGTAATCACCTCTATTTCTCATTTTTTATTTTTATTTTTTTTATTTTGAAATATGTAAGGATAGAATTAGATTGTTGTTTCTGCCCTACTCAACTTCATTTTTGTTTCAGAATCTCTCTTTTATGAAAAAATTTATCTTTTTTTTTTCTTCTCTTTTTGCTCTTTTTATACTTCATCTCTTTTCTTGGTTGATTGTTTCTTTTGAAAAATAAAACTTTCCTATCTCTTTTTGGTAAAAATATAAACTTATTTTGGTAAAATAAGAATTAAGATAAAATGGAGATAACTTGTTTGTAGTAGAGATAAAGGAGGCATTAACAAATCCGACAAGGGATGCAAAAAATATATTTTATTTTTATTTCTTCTTTATTATTATTTTTTTATATAGTTTTTGTTTAATAGGGATCTGTGTAAATTATACTCAAAATCTAGACAAAAAATGACAGATTTTTAACTTATGAATAATAAGTGCAAAATACTTATTAAACGTATTATTATTTTTTAAATTATTTTTAATTAGTCGGACAAAATTGAAGTACTACAACCCCTAGTCTCTTTAGAATTATCTGTGCATGTATTTTAAATATAGATATTAAAAGTTTATCAAGTTAGTGCTAACTTTTATGATGTGCTTTAAATGTAAATAGTATTCCAAACACTTAAGTTGTTTGATATAATTTATTTTTCATATACTCTACATCATTGACAATAAATGTTTGTAAAATAAAAACACATAACAAGGGCACTCAATTGTCTTAAGCTTCCCTTGCTTTTGGAAATGAAAGGATTCTACTTTTTTTTTTAATGGAAAAAATCAATGTCATCATTTTATTAATAATCAACTAAGTATAGAAGATTTTTTTTTATTTCATAAATTCTTTTCACTTTAGATGTTTTTATTTGGTGTTAGGTGAAATCTGTCTAAAGATTATTATAAATTGACTTAAGATTTAAGT
>JBBPBT010001050.1:5741682-5774860 GCA_037974875.1 Cicer bijugum
TAAATATTTATTGAGTGAAAACATATTTACACTATTTAACCATATTTTATTTTCAATCCATTTTTCCTACAAATTTGTGTGTAATATATGCTATAAAAATATTCACCATTTAACGTCACAATTAGACACTTGTTGACAACAATATTTAATCAATTAGCTTTGATATTTATTTTTTTCACAAATTGAGTTTATTGAATAATACTATCCTACAATAAAATAAAAACCAAAATATACTTGCAAAGTTAATATACTTGATCTAATTTTTTAAATCAAATATATTAATTATTAATTTGATTTTTCTTAACTCGCGACATTATTTTATAACAAGTTATTTGTTTAGAAAATTTGTTTCGAAATAAATTGATCTTTCAATTTTTAAATATAATATTAGTTATCATGTTTCAACGGTACCTTTTAATTAACAATTTTGCTACCAACACCCTTTAAACTACCATCCACACTCCTCAAATATATCAAAATTCCCCTTCCCTTTATTTCAATATTCTTCCTCTTCATTAACCTAACTCATCTTCTTCCTCTTCATTCTATATTTATCATCTTCATTCAACACCTTCTTCATTTCTTCATTTTCTTCAATTATTATCAACCATCTTCAACATCTTCATCAATCATCATCAACCAATTTCATCAAGTTACCATCACTATTGAGAATCAAGTAAGTAAGCATCAACCTTTGTTTTTGTTGTTTTATTTGTGTTTTATTGTTTTGTTTGTGTTTTATTGTTTTGTTGTTTCTGGGTTTATGAATGCAATGCCTGAAAATTGAAAAAATAAGTTTCCATTTTTGAGGATGAAGAAAACCTTCGTTGCCCTAAACATAGAAATGTACATGAACTCAATTCACGTACGCAAACTCATTTATAGAAACCCAGTAACTTACGTGAACAGAGTTCACGTACGTAAATCAATTTTTGAAAATCCAATAACGTGCATAAACTCAATTCACGTACCATGTTTGTGAAATGACTTCACGTAGTGTGTACGTGATCTGTTTTCACGTAATATATAAAGATATCACATACGTGAACTGAGTTAATGTACATAATTCGTGAACTCATTTCACGTACATGTATCGTGAAATTAGTTCACATATAAATTAAAGATGGAAAATGAGTTTACGTACGTGAACTGAGTTCACGTAAGTGTTTGACATTGAGTTCACATAGGTTTATTGTTTTAATTTTTATTATGATTTTTGTTTTGCAGATATGGTGCGCACTATATTTACTGATAGAGAGGGTCGTGTTATGCTTAACGAGGGCACTTCTAACGTGGAGGGTCATCATGTTAGGCCATCTGCTTCTGCACGAATATAATGATAACGAGTACAACAACAACAGGAAGAATCCCAACCCGAAGCCCAACCAGCTAACATAGATTAACCTCCATCGGATGATGGATATACTAGTGGTCCGGTTGATAGTTTTGTCCTTAGGAAATTCGGCGATCATGTGGCGACTCGACTCTGGGATGGCGTGATAATTTTCTCAATCAAATCAAGTTAAAATATATTTTTTTTAACTTTTATTTTTGCACGTAATTAATTTCAGGATCTCAGAGAATTAAGGGTGTTTAGCAACGGAAAAAATTAAAAGAAGTTGTTATTGAAGACGAAGAGGTTGAACAATTGGTTAAAAGCTCTAGATTGTATTCTTTGCTAAAATGCAGCTACGAAATGATTGACAAAGGAATCATTTTTGCATTCGTAGAGAGGTTGCATCGTGATACCAATACCTTTCATCTCCAAATTGGAGAGATGACGATTACTTCGGACGATGTGTCCTCTCTAATATATATCTCCATCATTGGTGTATTCTTTAGTGTTAACGTATTTAAAAAGGATGACGGTACATATATACTAGCATAACTTCTTGGAGTTAGTCACGCTGTTGTTTATGCTGAATTTAATGTCACACGCATAACCATAGTTTGATATAATTGATTATTGAGGTATATCATCAGCGCTGTTGTGCCTAGCATTGGCAGATGGCTACAAGAGCATTTCTTTTGTTTTTTGTGGTTCCACACTATTCAACAATAAAAGTGCCTAAGCAGTTAGCGCTGCCTATCTTGAGTGCTTCCGAGACCTCAATTCTTGCAGGGATATGCATGGGGTGCAGTTGCTCTTGCTTACCTATGTGACCATCTTCAAGAAGCCAACATGCATCAAACCAGAAGTGTTTCAAGGTATCTGACACTTTTACAGGTAAATTGTATGGTTGTTTATTGTATTTATAATTTCTATTATTAATGATTCTAAACTAATGATATGTTATTATATATGTGCAGACGTGGTTCTATGAGCATTTTCCTACATTATGGAGAGATTGTTGTAGACTTTCTCCTAGTTATGTTGAAGACTACTCTAGAGCAATTAAATGGAAGCCTAAAAGGGATAAGGGTTTAGTTCTTCCATTTAGGAAAGCTTTTGATGAGATTGACGTTGATGAGGTCTATTGGACACTATATGAGGAGCATCAACTGAAGTGACCTTTTGAAGTGGTTTCTTTATTTTGAGAGTGGATACGCTAGGGTTCGAAGATGTATGCTCATCTGCTAGACAAAGTATTGCAGCAATACGGTCATGTCCAAATCATTCATGGCTCATCGTTAGAGGTAGTGGGTCAGACGACCACACCAGATGAAATAAACATTATTTTTACGCAATACGTTGTACATGTAGTGGATGTTGGTGTAGTTGTGTAGGCACATGTAGTCTGCTCGAATGATTACATAGACTGATTTCGCAGAATTTCTCATCCATACATCATTCGTAGAAAACCAATCCATGAAAAATCTGTCGCTAATGCAGCTAATGCTGAACCTATTGATCATGCAGATGATGATGCCACTCATGCAGGTGATAGTGTCAATCCCGCAACAGTTGACATAACGGTATATTAATTATTCATATTTTATTTTTACTAGTCATATTTTATTTTTACTAGTCATATATAATTTATTTTAACTATTCATATTTAATTTATTTTTTTATTGCAGCGTCGAGCAATACAAATTGTTGAAGAGCTTATTGGTCAACAATTGATATTATCTGATGACATGTCACTCGTTAAAGAGTTAATTTTGATGTTGCGATGTTAGAGGGGTGGCGATAGAGATTGAACTAACATAGTACCATAACGTAGGAGAAATAGACGGACTTATGATTTATTTAGAATATTTTGCAATATTTAGTATATTTTGGATATGTAATATTTAAGTACTTTTGGAATATGATATATTTTGGTATATTTTGGATATGTAATATTATGGTACTTTTGTTTTGGATATGTAGTATTTGGGTACTTTTTGAATATTTTGTGAAGTACTGATTTTAGTACAATTCATACAATATATTAATCCAATATGTTTACATTATTAAGTTAAATATGGCAATACGTTTACAATATTTTGCATATGTAATATTTGGGTACTTTTGGAATATGATATATTTTGGTATATTTTGGATATGTAATATTTTGGTACTTTTGGATATGTAGTATTTGGGTACTTTAGGAATATTTTGGAATATTTTGTGAAGGATTGATTTTAATGCAATTCATACAAAATATTAATCCAATATGTTTATATTATTAAGTTAAATATGACAATACGTTTACAATATAATCATCTAGTTTACTTTTTAGTTTAGAACATATTCATCTATACTGCATGGAAATATCTTCAACCAATGTTGAATTTGATCATTGTAAATAAACTCTCATTGATGTGCTTCTTCAACCAATATTTTGTCTACTACATATTATCTTGTAATGAGACATGAACTCTTGAAGCTCTACTAGCACTATTGATGAATAAATGTCCAAGAGTTTTCACCCATGCATTTGTGCCATTGCATCCACATACTCCCACCAAGATGGATCAACGCTTGGTTAATTTATCTTTTTTTTATACCTTACTTTTGGCTTTTTTAGGTGCATCATTTGTTTTAACCTTATCAATAGGTGGACACATCGACATAGTCGATTGATACGCAATCCCGCGTAGTTTACCTTTAAGTGCAATTTTGTCAGGTACATCAAGTTCATCAAACTTTTTCACTATCACTTTTATTTCATGTTTCACATATAATTATGAAGGTTTACCTGATCCATCATCATGAAAAATTAATTTAGTCCACCAAATAAGAATAATGTCTAACGGAGTGGAACGAGAGATCGTATTATACCTGGCTATTTCACATGACCAAGGTAGACCATGTGTTCTCCTTACTATGCAACAACATTCAAACTTATCTATACCTACATACTCTACACGATCAAACTTTGCCGCAATGTGATCTATTGCATTTTTAGACACAACACCACGTAAATTGACGTACAATTTGTTACTATGTCGATGAACCTTTTGAATTATGGTATTTTCAAATGATGCTATTATCTCACTATGTTGTAATACAATCATGATATTGATGGTTTCCCAAACATTGCATATATTACCAATGATATCTTGTAATATTATTTTCAAACTATAGTGCGCTAACTCAACCCTTTGTATTGTAGTGTTCCCAAAATGCATAACTCTATTTGCCCACGCCTCAACAAATCTTTCTTTGTGAGGAATTAACCACTAATCATGTACATAATCATTAAAGATAGAAGAGCAACTATAAATTTCTTCAAAGTTAGTCAAATTCATGTAATATTGAACCCCATCATAACAGTAAACAAGAGCCTCTCATGCCTCCATTATTTGCATCTGCTTCTTTTTTGGAAAAATTGTTATCTTGCACTTCGCTTTAATATTTTTTTGCATACATGAAACAAACATAGTAAATTGATTGCTTTTGAAAAAACATATTCAACTTCCAGATCTCTATCAGTAACAACTATTTCAACTTCACCACCTGTAATTTGTTCTTTCAACATTTGTAGTGCCCACGTAAAATTACCAACACGCTCATATTGTAGATACGTAAATCCCACACAAAATGTCACTTCAGTAGATATAACACCAATAATTTCAAGTAATGACATTCGATACCTACATGTCTTGTATGTGTTATCCATAATCAATATTATGTGAAAATTATTTAAAAGAGTGATAGCGTCTGGATGAGCCCAAAATATGTCCCTCAACTCATTTGAACCCTCTACCTTCTTATATCGATAGACGTATTTGTCGCGTTCTATTAATGTCAAAAGATGTTGCATTTTTGTTTTACTACCTCTAAGTGATGAACGATATGTTTGACGTGCATTGTAAACTTGTTTTATTGTTGTCAAACTTGTAACATTATGATCCTTTAGTGTCATCAATGCGTTTCTTGGTTTGATCATATTCTTCGTCATATCACCAAGTATAACTTTCTCTTCCTGAGACAATCGACCTAAGAAAGCATGACCAATCAGTGTTTTGGCTAATTCCTAATTATGGACACCACATATTACATGCATATACCATCCCTCACCAACACTTGATGGTGTACCTCTCAATTTAAATGGACATTCACATTTTCTATTTCAAGTACTCCTCGTAGGTTTAGGATTCTTCCAAGGTCTATATTTACCGCTTCTTTCACAACCAATAATTAATTTTGTCTTTATTCTTGGTCGTGCTGTCGCAGTTTCAGATCTAAAAATGAGAACAACATTTCTATTTTCCCTTCCAACATTTCTAGCCCATTTCAATAAATTATCTCGCGTATCAAACATCATGTCGGTGCTAAACACATAAGTCAAATCAATCATAACATGTTCACCTCCATTGTTCATAGCGTCATTCATTGCATCAAAATCATCAAACATTTCGTCGAAATCACGTTCCTAACTGTCATCCATATCCTAAAAATTAGGTTTCAAACCTTTATACATTTCATCACTATTGTCTCCCCATTGGTCCATTTATTTGTTTTAGGATTTTGCTTAACATTTAGGTGAGCTCATCTTCACGTAAGTTTACGTTAACTGAGTTCACATACATTTACATAAATTGAATTCTAGTAAATGTAGGTGAACTCAGTTCACGTAAACTTATGGTGAAGATGAGTTTACGTAAATGATTTATTTTTCAATCTTCATTGATTATGCAATCTTAAACCGCGTACGTTTACGTGATTTAAGATTGCGTACATTATGAGATTTTTTTTTAACATACGTGAATTCAATTTACGTAACAACACAACGTACGCGAGCTGAGTTCACATACAATGTTTAGATTTAGAAAAAAAAAATCGAACTCACAAACAAACCAATAAACATACATTTTTAGATCACTTTAACTATAATATGATGAGAAAACTGATGGACTGTAGGTTGTGAGTGAGTGATGTGAATTTTAAATAATTATGAGTTAGGATTAATAAGATATAGTGATTTTTTGATACATGAGTTATGAGGTATGATGAATGTGAATTATGCATTGGTAAAATTGTAAAATATATTATAAATATCAACAAGCATTTTAATTTTTTTTTTAAATTTAAAAAGTATAAATAGTAATGTAAGGGAGAGCAGGTAGCAATATTGTTAGACCTCTTCTCAACTCACCATCTTTATTTTACATAATAGTAATAATGATAAATACATCAAATATTTTATAAAATTACTTTAATAAAATAAAATTTTATTTATTTTTCTGATCCCTGTTAAATGATATGCGGTGAAGAAAAACTCACATTCACATAATCAGATAATATGGGACGTATGATCCAAAACCGACGGCCCTCCTCGTCAGGACTGCATGACCGAGTTTCTGTTGAATGCAGGCAATCCACAATCGCATCGGACGGGGGAGTATATTATAATCAGGAGTGACTCAATTTGTAGGGACGATGACGCAAGGCGCACACTGGAATGACAGTAAAACCGGCAAAAACGCGATTGTCCTAATCCGGAACTACTAAACGACAGACATACCTACAATATAATAACTCTTCTAAAAAAAAACATTATTAAAATAAACATAATTAATAGTTATATTATTTGTTCTCGAAAAATAGTTATTTTTTCTTAGAGGAGTCAAAACAAGATTCTTACGTGTATAAATAGAACGATATCGATGGAGCTGAGACACTAAACTAGCGTAGAAAACAGAAAGAAAAAGAAGAAAAATAAGATCGATGGCGAAGAACGTGGAAGGGTTCGAATTCGAACAGAGACACGGGAAAGAGAGAGTCAGAGTTGCTCGCGTGTGGAAAAGCAAAGATGGTAAACGACACTTTGTTGTTGAGTGGCGTGTCAGCATCAATCTCCTCTCCGATTGTGTCAACTCTTATATTCGTGATGACAATTCTGATATCGTTGCTACTGATACCATGAAGAACACTGTAATTAACTCACATTCTTTCTCATTTTCATTATTATTATTATTATTATTATTATTATTATTATTGTTGTTGTTGTTGTTGTTGTTATTATTATTATTATTATAATTATTTGGTGTTTGATTCCGTAGCTTTTGCTTGTTTAAGCTCTGTTTGTTGCGTTCTTATGCGACGGATTTTTCTGATTTGATACTCAAAATCTGGTTCTCTGAGCTTATTGTTGTGAAAATAAAATCAGGGATTTGGGTTTGTCAAGTTTGTAGATTTGCCTGTGTTTAGAAATACTGTATGTCAAGGCAATATGTTACCTATTGCATCTAGTTTTCATTCTCCATCATATATGTTCACATCAGTTTTGGATTTTTAATTACTGTCTAATTAGGTGTATGCAAAAGCAAAGGAATGTTCAGAAATACTTTCTGCAGAGGACTTTGCTATTCTACTTGCCAAACATTTTACATCATTTTACAGGCAGGTTGGTGACTGAAAATTTAATACCAATATAGAGATTATTCATAATTTCATACTTTTTTTCTTGTTATCTTGCTCTGTGCTTTTTGTTTTCTTATTTTTAAAGTCTTATACTTTGATCAGTCTATCTTTTTCATAGTACTGTTGTCCTTTTAATTTTCTTTTACAATCTTTATTTAGTAGAACACAAGGAAATTCCTACTTGGTTTTTTTGCAGGTTACCACTGCTATTGTAAAAATTGTGGAGAAACCGTGGGAGCGTGTTAGTGTGGATGGTCAACCTCATGAACATGGTCAGTCACACTATTATACACTACAAATAATATTGCTTGTTTTAAAAGGTGTATGTGATCATTCTGTTATTTGCTAGCTTTTGTATTTAATGTATGTTACAGCTGATGTCTATTTTTTTAGTTATAAAATCTGATATTTTTGTCCAAACTTGTATATAATATTGGCATCATTTATTGAGTTAACTAGTTTTCAGTATTCTTCATTTAAGTATCATTAGGTAGCAAAACAATATGTATGAGGTTTGGATATAGTGGAAGTGATAGTTCTTGTGATCTGGTTGTTAATGCTGTTATTCCCACCTTCATCCTTTTTTTCTGCAACAATACTTGATTCGACATTGGTGTAGCTCAATAAAATATGATAGTGCTCCAAATTTCAGTTATAAACCGCTGGTTGTTTCTTTTCTGTCCTCAAGTCCTTTGATTTTATTTTTGTAAGGTTTCAAACTTGGATCAGAGAAGCATACAACAGAGGCAATAGTAAAAAAGTCTGGTGCACTACAATTGACTTCTGGCGTTGAAGGATTATCACTTTTGAAGACAACCAAGGTAAGCTTGCAATATAGCATAGGAACTTGTGCTTTAATTGTCATGTAGTTTTTCCAATTGTGCTTCCGTATGTCCTTGTTTTATTTTATTTCTTTTATATTTTTGGTGTTTAAAATTTCTTCCTTGGTTGTAAATGATATACATACATTAATAGTCGTGTATTCAGTACCTCAGTAAATGAGTTAATTAGTTAGTGGGTTGATTAGTGCGTTTGTTGGAAGGAAAAATAAGGTATGTTTCCTGTCAATAACTGATGAGATTTAGAGAGTGAGGTATCTTGTCATTTCAGAGTAGTAGGGCCTTTGGCATTGAGAATGAGACGTAAAACATATATGTAGCACCAACATCCGTGTCTGACACCGATACATGTAGTAACGTTCAATTACTTTCATTTTATAAATTATTACCGGTGTCTACATGTCAGTGTCGAGGATTCATATTGTAACCAGGGACTTTTTTCCCCATTTTCAGTAACAATACTAGTTGGTTTTATTCTACAAGTAAAAGGTTAAGGATAATAATTCCTTAAATAGGTTATATGGTGGATTTTTTTGCCTTCCACCATACTCTGCTACCTGCCATCCGCAACACTGATTTGAATTACTTGATAAAATTATTTCTCACAGTATGTAACTAACTATAAACAGTTTCCAAGAATTTGCTGCATGATAAGAAAATACAAGCTGATTTTCTTTTGTATTTGATTTTTGGTGTGACTTGTGAGCAGTCTGGTTTTGAGGGTTTTATAAGAGACAGATTTACAGCACTTCCCGAAACACGTGAAAGGATGCTTGCAACAGAAGTAACTGCTCTATGGAGGTAATTCCTTTTTCGTTACTTCATCTTGGCGAATTTAACAAACAAGAAGTAATAACAAAGTTGTCTTCCTGTAAGCTATGTAGAAGAGTCATAACTCATAAGATTTAAAACAGACTCTTCTATCTTTCAGAAGCTGATTCTGCAGGCTAAATTATTGATGAATTTCATTATAATTTCTAAAAAATTTCTTATCATTCGTTAATCATAAGATGGAAGTTTGTGTACCACGTCCTCCAGCCAAGGAAACCCTTGTACTTGTGTTATCATTTAACTTGGAAAATATAGAATTCATGCCTCTAAATTGAATGTGGTTGTAGGTACACGTATGAATCATTCTATAGCATCCCTCAGAAGCCGCTTTATTTTACCGACAAGTATCTGGATGTAAAAAGAGTTCTTGTTGACACATTTTTTGGCTCTCCAAAGGAAGGAGTCTATAGTCCATCTGTTCAAAGTACTCTCTACCAGATGGGAAAGGCCACACTAAACAGGTTTCGCTTTGTCCTACCCTCTCAGTGTGTCTATGTAAATCTATTGAACTTATCTTCCGACATAAACACTTAAGAGACTGTTTGAGAGAGTTTATAAAAACAGTTTATGACACATGCATAAGCTATTTTCAGCTTATTTGTATATGTTCTCCATGATAGCTTAAGAAAACAACTTATAGCTTGTATAAAAATAATGACTTTATTTTATCTCTTGTTATAGAAATAACTTATACATAAACACTTATATATGATAAGAGCTTATGCTATAAATACTTAATTAAGGTGTTTATCTAGACAAGATTCTATCGGTGTTTCAAACCCGCATCATGTTTTTCTCTAAGGGCCACAAATTGAATGCTTATGCTAAATGTCGACTAACAATTAAATGTTATGCATCAGATTTCCTGACATAGCTTCTATTCAACTAAAGATGCCAAATATTCATTTCCTACCAGTCAATATCTCAAACAAGGATGGACACATTGTAAAGGTATTGATTCTTTTCCTGAAAAGCTTGCAGAGGTTGATAGAACCCATTAAAATTCTTAATTTGATTTCATTACCTTTGATATCTTCCTCCTTTAGTAGATAAAACTGGAATTTGGTCTTTAATGATATAGACATAAAAAATTTGGATTTACATTTCAGTCATGACCTTAGTTGCAGCTATGAAATATTGCCATGACATCACCTGATTCGAGTTTGTAATAATTTAACAGTTACTGTGAAAATATAGGGGCCATTTACTTTGTGTAAACATTTTTTATTTTCATTTTCTCAATTTTCCTTGTTAACTAGTAGATAAGAGATTTTTAAAGTGAACAATTAGCATGTATTTCTGAAAAAAATGAAAATGTAAAACATTTGTTTATATTATTTTTAGAAATATATTTTTTTTAATTAGCATTTCATATTCTCTTCATGAAAGAAGTTCACTTCAAAATTCTGTCTCTTTCTCACAAGATAAAAAGAACACAAATTTTAGAAAATGAAAAATATAAAATATTTTCACAATGTAAAGGAGCTCTAGGTTTCTCCATTCTACCATGACATCAGTACAACTGTTAAATGATACTGATGTTTATGCAGTTTGATGATGATGTTTATTTACCAACGGACGAGCCACACGGTTCAATTGAAGCTAGCTTGAGCCGCACTCGGTCAAAGATGTAGAAACTACTAAAACATCTCAGCTCATCCCTACTGGTCAATTGGTGCTGCTGCTTCTACACTGGTTTTTGTCTTAATTTAAGAGAGCACGTAACAAGTAAACCTGGCAAGAGATATTAATCTTAATGTTGGTTTATTTTATGTGCCTCTTCTTTCATGGAAAATTTGCATGATCCATATCATGCAGGTTGCACCAATGTAGATCAAAACTCTTGTTGGGGTTATAACTCGTTCGGATGTCTGAAAATTCCAATAAAGTCTTAATAATATTTCCATCATGAATTCTTGTCGTGTTTTTTCATTCCCTCGTTTCTGATCCATCTTCGGATATACTTCTGCATAGATGTGTACATGGGTTGTGTTTGGCCAACCCCAATACCCGACCAAATCAAAGTCTTTTGATCTGATCCATATACACCCTTAATTTTTTAATCTAGCAAATCATAATCTGATCTTTCTTTGAAGGAGTAGATGAATTCTATGTTTTAGACACTAAAATCTGCCGAAAGGTCTGAAGCTGAAAATGAATGTCAACATTAAAATAAACTATTATTTACATACCTATGCTTGCAAGCATGATTGGTCATAGTTCAAAGATCTTAGCAGATGAAAGTGTCAAATGGGATGAGAATTAGCCCATATTATTCATAGGAGTAATGCAATCCTAAAATTGTGTTGGGATGAGCAGAACCATTGGTGAATTGCATAAATTGAATTCTATAAATGAGGATTGTACAATAATCTTTAGGTCAAAATCATGAAATATCTTTTTTTTCCTTCTAACTATGCTGTCTTTATCATATTTTTGTTAATCTGGGTGAATAATCATTAAGTCTTTGTATTGAAATAACAAGTTTTTAATTTTGTTTTTGAACATTTGTACAATTTATAATTAGTTCATTAATTAAAATTAGAAATTTAATAACTGTTGGAAAAAAAGTATGTTTTAGTGTGAATTTAATAATTTGTTGAAGTCTCACATTGGAAAGAAATTTTTATTGTAAATTTAAGTGGAAAGAAACTTGTTAAGTCCCACGAAATAATTTTGAAATCCCACATTGGAAAACTCTAACTAAAGTCCCACATTGCTTAGAAAAGAAATGTGAGTTTACTTCCATCACTATATAATGAGCATCAAACTATTGTGAAAAACAAACCAAAGTTGGATGCTTTTCCCAACTTTCTCTTTTCTCCCTCTTATATTCTACTCGCTAAATTTCGAGCCACTTCTCTCATTTCTTTTTGTCCCTTTCGGTTTAGAGCGGTAATTATACCGCGTCCTTTCGGTTTTTTAGAGCGGTTATTATGCCGCAGTCCTTTTCGGTTTTTAGAGCGGTTATTATACTGCAGTCTTTTCGGTTTTTAGAGCGATTATTATACCGTGGTCCCTTCGGTTTTTAGAACGGCTGTTATGTTGTAGTCCCTTCGGTATTTATGAGTGGTCGTAGTGCCATATTGCGAATGACTTTAATCGTCATATTGAGAGTGACTTTAACTGTTATATTAAGAGTGCCTTTAAGCGCTATATTGAGGGTGTAATTCTAGAACGGTTTTCTACAGTGCAGTAGAACTCCGATACAGTGATCTGAGCTGTTTTGTCCTGGGGACTTCGTGGTTGATAGTCTGCCTTGCACAATTTGGGCAGTACTGCGAAACGTCTTAAAGAGAGCGACCTAGTCCGCGACTCAACCCAATAATATCTTCGGTGGCATAAATTGTGATTTTTAAATAGTTTTTGAAACTCAAATTCCAACAATTTTAAGACGCTTCGTTCTGCCATGTCAACCGAAGATATTACTGAATTTGATTATGTTGCCTCTTCAATACACTGTTTAAGTTTTGTAGCAAACAGAAAAGGATAAGAAAGCTGGAGAATTAACCCATTAGAAAATAATGATAAGAATTATATTCTTAATGGAGTTGCTGATGATCTGTATAACTACTACAGTTCCAACAATACTGGTATAGATATTTGAGATGCTCTGAATGAGTATGTAGTAAGCTACTACCTAGAGTATCAGATGACCGATCACTGATCCGTGGAGGCACACTCCTGTAAAATTCAGAAGATAGCTTGTGAGATCATCTATTAAGGTACGTCACTCGTGACATATTTAAATTAAGTGTTGAAATTTAATATGTCTCTTTATGTTTGGTTGTTGAAATTAATAAAATGTATCTTTTTGCTTGCATGTTGTGTGATTTTAATTTTTTACATGCTATACTATGTGATGTGAACCCATTTAATTTCAAAATTAAGTAACTTAGGTTTAATTCCAATGTTATTGTTAAATGATTTTGAAAAATGTGATTTTTTGTAGTCAAACTAAAATAATAAAGAGTTCACATAAATTTGTAGTTAGAGAATGTGAGTCTTTAGATTTATTACACTTATGTGAATATTATGGGAAAGTTAACATGAAATGAAAAACAAAAATGAAACGTTTGGCATGTTAAGAATCTCTGTAACTAAAATTGAAAATCAATTTAGTAGAAAGATTAAAAGGTTCCAAGTATGAATTTAGTTTGTTTAAATAAGTTTTATAAATTGTCTAGAATTATGTGAAACAACTGCACCATAATTGCTTGATGTGAATGGTAAAGTTGAAAAGAAAGGAAATATAACTCTTATTGAACTAGTTGTTGCTAGTATGCTTAATTATATTGTTGCATCTTATTAGTGTGCAGAAAATATATTGCTTATTTTGTTATGTTTTGAATAGAGTTCTTAAATCTAAAAACAAAACATCTCCTTATGAGATAGTGAAGATAAGACAATCGAACTTGTCTTATTTTCAAACATGGGGTAGTCTAACTTATGTCAGAATCCCCAATCCCGAGCGAATTAAACTCGTCAGTAGAACCTATGAATGAGAATTCATTTGTGTATGCGGTAAAGAACAAAGCGTATAGGTTTTATGACCTAAATGCAAAAGTGATCATAAAGTCAAATGATGTTGACTTCTATGAAACTAAATTCTCTGTAAAATGGAGAAACAGTGGGGGAATCGAACCAAGTTATGTTCGTGTTACAGGAAGCATTGAAAGAAGCAAACAAGGTGAAACAAAGACTCGAAGGAGTAAGAAAGTAAGAGTTTCTAAAGATTATGGACCAGAATATATGGCATTTAGAAGATGATCTTGCAAATCTTGAAGAAGTTTTGTCATCATTGGATGCAGATATATGGCAAGAAGCTATAAACGATTAAATGGTTCTCTAGAGTCTAACAAGACCTTACATTTAGTAGGCTTGTCTCCTGGTTACAAACTAATAGGTTGTAAATGAATTTTGAAAAAGAAACTAAAACCCGATGGATGTATTGATAAGTACAAGGCACGCCTTGTAGCCAAGGGTTTTAGACTAAGAGAAAATATATATTTCTTTGATATTTTCTTACCAGTCACTAAACTAACATCCATTAGGGTGTTTATATCACTTGCGGGTATTCATAACCTGATGATACACCAAATGGATGTTAAAACAATCTTTTTTAAATGGTGACCTAGAAGAAGAAATTTATATGAAACAACCTGAAGATTTTGTAATTCATGGACAAGAAGACAAGGTCTGTAAGTTAGATAAATCTCTATATGGTCGTAAACAAACTCCTAAGAAATGGCATGAAAAGTTTGATAACTTGATTAAATTGAATGAGTTTAAAGTGAAGGAAAGTGACAAATGTATTTACTACAAATTTGGAAATGGCATTTGCACTATCATATGTCTCTATGTAGACAACATACTCATATTTGATTCAAACTTTCATGCTATAACATTTTGATATTATTGTTGTGTAACAACTTTGATATGAAAGACCTCGGAGAAGCAAATGTAATCCTGAGAATCAAGATTACTAGGTCAGAAAAGGGAATTTCTTTGGATCAATCTCACTATGGTGAAAATATCCTAAAGAAATATAATTATTTTGATTGTAAAGCTGCTTGCACACCATATGATCCAAGTGTGAAACTTTTCAAGAACACTAGTGAAGGTGTTAGACAAACTGAATATGCGAGCATCATTGGCAGCCTCAAGTATGCCACTGATTGTACTAGACCCGACATTGCCTATGTTGTGGGATTGTTGTGCAGGTTTACTAGTAGACCTAGTATAGAGCATTGACACACTATTGAAAGGGTCATGAGATACCTTAAAAGGACCATGAGCCTTGGATTACATTATCAAATATTTCCTATAGTCCTTGAAGGATACAATATTGCTGATTGGAACGTCTTATTAGATGATTCCAAAGCAATCGATGACTATATTTTAATATAGTGAGTGGTGTTGTATCTTGGAAATCGAAGAACAGACGATATTGGCTCAATCCATTATGGAGTATGAAATGATAGTACTAGCTACTGCTACTGCTAGTGAAGAAGCAAGCTGTTTGAGATGCTTGCTAGCAGAGATCCCTATATGGGAAAAACCTATGACAGATGTGTTGATCCACTACGATAGTACCGCGACTATTGCGAAGATTGAAAATCGTTATTACAATGATAAGAGATGACAAATTTGTCGTAAGCACAACACTGTTAGAAAGTTATTTACTAAATGAGTTGTTATAGTGGATCATGTATGCACTGATGAGAATTTAGCAAATCCTTTGACGAAAGGATTTAGCTACAAAGAAAGTCATAAATACATCCAAAAGGATGAGACTAATGCCTATAGAGTCATTCATGATGGTAACCCGACTTAAAAGACTGGAGATCCCAATAATTAAGTTCAATGGGTAATAACAAGTCGTGGAGTGATATGAGATGAACATGCTGTTATAAATTAGAGAAGCATGATTCCTGAAGCGAAGATAGGATGAGATAATAAAAACTCTTAATGAGATCTATACTCTACGTGGAGGGAGTACATAGCTATAAGAGTACTCTTGATAGACTCACCTATGTGAATGTGGAAGTGGGGCCGCTTTCTATGGAAATTCGAGGCAGAATTCTTAGAGCGTTCACTATACTGAGATACACGCGCAGGGCCATTAATGCACGGGCTTTTGAGAATACACCCTATGAAAAGGTTGTGTGTGGGTTTGATGTTAGAGATAGAGTTCAAGACTACGAGTCACTCTTGTTGAATCTTAATCTTACTTACTATGCAAATGTTCAAGTCAAGAGACATGTAAGACCCTTAATTTTAAATCCTAAATTATACAATTTTCGGGTATTTTGTGTTGAGTTTCTTAGGTTGTTAGCTCATTTTTTGGTACTTATTGAGTTAAATGCCAAAAATATATTTTTGGAAATTGGATTAAAATTATTTTACGGAAAATAATTTATTTATGTTACCAAGAATTTAATACCGGATAATTTTGTTAAAAATATCTCGGGTTGCAGAAAATTTTATTTGTCAATTGAGTTGTGACAAGAGAAGATATTTTTATCAAAATTGTTTGTGAAGTGATCATTTTCATAAATATCTAAAATATCAAGATATTTAGATATTTATTGGTTTAGGTTGAATTATTGTATATATATACATATATGATATATATAATATATTATTATTATTATTAGGATTATTATAGTGATACATTATTATTATTAGTATTATAAGAAAGGAAAAAGGAAAAAAGAAATAGAGGAAGCTGCCTTCCATCTCCCCACAAACCATCGCCTTCCTTTCTTCTTTCTTTTCCACTTCTTTTCTTCTTTTTGTTCAAGAATAGAAACCCAATGCTGGGTGGGTGATAGGACAAGGATTTCTCAACTTCACTCTTCCTCTTTGATTCGAAAACGAAGAAAAACGGTGTTAGGGATTTCAAAACCATCAAACACAAACATCCCTGTTTCATCTAGATCTAAGCTTCGTTTTGCGAAGAGATAGAAGGGAAAATTGCTCACTACCATGCTACGGTGCTAGGGAACCAACTTTGGAAGCAACGTTGCGAGCGGAGATTTTATCGGATTTACTCGCGGTACCGTAATCGCACGTGAAAGCTGACGTGAAGGTAAGGGCTCATTTCAAACTTTTAGTTTGCATTTAGGGACTTATTTGTGGTTGTGTGGAAAAGAATTTGTTAGGCTTGAAGTGTTGATTTGGGGAAAATGAATCTAAGGCTTTATGGGTAAAATCTTAGAGTTAGGTTTTGGTTATATTGATGAATGTTTCGGGGAAAAAGATTTCAAACTCATTTATGTTTGATTTTGAGTAAATGAAACTTGTTGTGTTTGAGTGGTGGGTTGTGTTGATTTGTGTTCATCGTATTTGACGTGTTCTTAATTAATACTGATGAATTTGATATGTGTATGGTTGGATTTTGTGGAGAAAGGAATTGATGTGTTTTGGTGTGAATCGTGGATTGAATTTGATAATATGTTTGAGTTTGTTTTGTGTGGAATTTGAAAACCATTAAGTTAAATGAGTATTAAGAATGGGGAATCTCTTAATGTCTTGTTTACTTAATGTGAGTTTGTGAAAATTGTTTAAGTTAAATGACTATTAAGAATGGGGAATCTCTTAATGTCTCGGTTACTTAATGTTGTTTTCAAAATCGTTTAAGTTAAAAGAATATTAAGAATGAGGAATCTCTTAATATTTCTGTTTGCTTAATGTTAGGTGTGAAAATCGTTTAAGTTAAATGAGTATTAAAAATGGGGAATCTTTTAATATCTGCATTTACTTAACGATTGTTGTGGATGGAGTCAGTGTATGCTCATGCATTTCATTTTGGTAAATTGTGTTGACCCGTGATAGGTGGCACCTCGGTAAACAGTACTGACCCGTGATAGGTGGTACGTTTACGATTTACGTTTTTGGTAAATTGTGTTGACCCTTGATAGGTGGCACCTCGGTAAATAATACTTTGGCCTGTGATAGGCGGTACGTTTATGATTTACGCCTTTTCTTTTAGTAAATCGTGCTGACCCATGATAGGTGGCACCTCGGTAAAGAATAATGACCCGTGGTAGGTGGTAAGTTTACGATTTATGTTTTTTAGAAAATCGTGCTGACCCGTGATATGTGGCACCTCGGTAATTGGTACTTTGGCCTGCGATAGGCGGTACAATTATGATTTACGGCCCTTCGAGGAGGGTTTTGGTTTGGAATGTCGAGTCCATGCATTTTGGCATATACGCATTGCATTAGGATGCTTGACAAAAGAGTCGTGTTTTATGCAATTGTATGATTGAGTGTTTGAACTTGAGATGTCATTGTGATTGTGATGATATTACTAAGTGCTATGTTTTGGAACAAATTGTGTGTAAGTGTGTTTGATTCAAGTTTATGATTGAGTGTTTGAACTTGAGATGTTATTGTAATTGTGTTGATTTTACTAAGAGTTATGTTTTGGAATTGTGTGATAGCATGTTTGATTGCAAAACAATTTCGAAGCTCATAATGTCGTGGTGATTGTGTGGGAATTGCTAAGTGTTAAGATTTGGAGTTGTGTATGAATGTGATTGAGTTAGTTTATGTATTTTTGGAAGAATATGCAGGGAAATCGATTTCCCAATCAATTGAATGAGTTACAGGGACTTCGCTAATTTGACAAAATCGATTTGCCAATCGATTTTATAATATGTTTTTCAAAACCATTTAAGAAATCGATTTGGAAATCGATTTGGCCATACAGGAACTCAGCAAAATTGACAAAATCGATTTGGTAATCGATTGACTTTAATACAGGGGCTCACTTATTCATTCAATCGATTTCCCAATCAATTGAATTAAGCCCAGAGTTCAAATTTCACTAAGAACCTTCAGGAAATCGATTTGGAAATCGATTGGCTTAGTAGAAATTCTTATTTTGAGTTAGATAATCGCTTGCTTAATTGGTTCAACAATGGATTGGCCAGTTGTTCATTACTTGATTGATTTGAGACTTATTTTGATTTCATTTTATTTGGTAAGCATTATATGAACTTTGAGCATATGGAAAACCCTTTTACGGTGCATGCTAAATGGAAAGGTTATTTGTGCATTTAAAAACTTAAATGTTATGTGTTAACTATTAATTTCGGTTGGTGATCCTTTACAACTATTGTGGAAATCTGGGCTTTGCCCTCAGATGAGAACTAGGACCATCCTACCGGTCCGTACCCTGTTGATAGGGATGTAGTTGGAAACACCTGGCTGGAGCTATGTTAGGAGGATCTTGCGGGACGCGTGAAGATCACTCATGATGTATAGTTTTGTGGAATGATCATATTAGGTTGACGTATAGGGACTAGATGTCTTCATTTGAATTGGGGTTATTTTAAATTGGAAGACTGTACCTTTACTAATATTGTCAGCATGACAGTTTATTTTCGATGGGTTCCATGTACCACTTTTTGAGGTGTAAATACTTTGGATTCATATTTCTAAAAACTTTTCCGCTGCTTATAAATTGTAATGACTTAAATATTTATCCAAAGGTATTTCCTTATTTATTTCTCTGTTTTATTTTAATTAATTATTCTTTGTTTCATTCTAAATTCTTTTGAAAAAAAAAATACACCCTCGCTATGAAAATTGGGGTGTTACACTGTGGTATTAGAGCTTTGGTTTTGGATTTCTTATGGGCTGTGGAGTTTTGGTTATAGATTGTAGGTCAACCTATAGGTTTGGAGTCGTTATCTGATCATGCGTCGGGGTAATTGGTCTGAGTTGTCAGATCAAGGATAATTATTATGTGTTGATATATTCGAAACTTAGTTTTGGAATTATTCGAAGTGGTGTTAACACTCTTCTTGATGTTGGTTTTGGGGAAACACTACTTCCAAGAAGGAACGACGTGGCCAAAATGAACATCAGTAGGGATGATCAAATGGTTGAAGCTACGAATAACATTAACGTTTCCATTGTTGCACAGACAACTACAAAGACTCTGTGCGATCTAGAGAAGAGAGAAAGAGAGATATGTGCTATTGAGTCAAGAGGATTGAAGGATTTTCGTCGTTACCATCCTCCAAAGTTCAAGGGTGATGAGAACTTAGGAAAAGAGATGATTAGTGGATTCAAGAAATGGAAAAGATCTTCAAGATGACGAATTGTCAAGCAGAGTTGAAGCAAATCATGACGGCATTGAATTTATAAAATGGTTCCAAGGACACAGAAGCTATGTGTTGGTGTAAACTCGAAGATGATGAGTATGGATGGATTAACATTAGACTAATAAGGGATTTCAAGTAAAGATCTAAAGTGGAGGACTTTTGTTAAGAAAAGTATTAGATGTTTTCCTGGTAGATTTCAGGATGAAACTAGATGAAGTTTGACAACTGTCAAAGAGATGTGAACATCATGGAATTGTTGAGAAGATGAGGCTTCCATTTGGAATAACATTTGGTGCTTAAGTGTCAATCAAAGAGACTGGTATTGAAGTTAAGGGAGCGTTGTACATTAGGAGTAAATACTCCTTTGGTTAGATAAAATACGCTTTGAGAAATAGTCGATACCTTGAGGGATAAAGTCGAGCATTTGAGTTAGACTAGATTCGCAACTTGGATTATTAAGTATGAATCTCTTGACGAGTATAGGAGTAAGACTATATATTTTGTTGATAAGTGACCAATCTCTTTGTGGTTTAGGAGATAGTAAGTATGGATAGTGATATTGGATGAATCTATAGACACATAAGTGTGAATTTTGAGCAATGTTCGGAAAAACATCATGAGTTAAGCCTTGATGTATTTAACTCTATGTTACCATTAAGTGGGATTTGAAGTATCAAGTACGAGAATACTTCAAGATTGCGGTAATATAAGTTTTGAGAGTCTATTAAAGGATGGAAATTACTAAGAGGATGTTAATATTTTGATAGGTCGGAAGGATTATTGGAGATTTGATTTGGGACCCTAAGGTGGTTGATTTTTTTAGTTGATGATTTAAAATCTCGCAAGGTTGGATGGAGGATCAAGTAATGCTTAAAACTTTCATAATCGAAGGAGTTGAGGCAGGCAAGTGATAAATAATTCATGTTAAGGATGGAAGTGTTTGGAGATTTTGAGGATCAAATTTTAGAATCCTATTAAATGATAGAAAGTGAAAAATAAAAGAGATGTAACAAATGATTTATGATTTAGTTGTTGGTCTTGGGAAATCTAGCGTTGAGATTTAAACTGAGTGTTTTAGTGACTAGATGAACAATGAAAGGTATATGGGTCTTTGATATATTTTACTACAAAATTTATGAGGATGAAGTTATAGATAATTATTTCTTAGGAAATGCTAATGAGGAACGTTTGAGAAATAATTCTTTAGGACGTTCAATTGTTAGGATTCTTTCAGTTTGTATCTTAGTGAAGGTTGAGAAGGAATAAGAATCCAACGAGTGAACCAAATATTGGAAAATGTGCCAAGAAATTTGTTGGAGCAGCACATAGATATGTAGCTTATGACAATTAAAGATTCAAGAAAGGGATTATCTCAACTATAATTCAGACATTATTATTATAAAGGTATGCCAACGATATAAAGGCATTACTTGAGTGCATGTCATGGGAGTTGTTATTGGGTTCGTCAATCAAAGGAGTTAAATGTTGTTTGATAGGAAACAATTGAACATGAAATGGAAAAGTTTGGTGGGAATTAGTAAGCCTTGATTTATTGGAATCACCATAATGAAGATGTATCAAGGTTCGAGGTAGAAATTTAAGGTTTGTATAAATGGAAAAGTGATGGAGTGAATACAATGCGTTTGACCTGTCATAATGAAAGGATAATCATCAAGTTGCAAATGAAGGACACATTGAAATTGAGAAGTATCAGAATGAATGTTGGCAGTAGATGTAGGAGAATTATTTTCGAGTTTGCGCATAATTGCGAAGTATGTAAGAAATTTTCTAGTGAAGAGTGAATTTGAGATTTTAGGCATGAGACAAATGTAGACCTTGATATGTGAATTAAATTCAAGTTGGATTTTGTTGGAAATGGGACTCTTGAAATGAAGTGCTAAACTGAAAAAAAAGTTGTGTGTCCTAAGTAGTATAGTCTTGGGCATGATTTCGAAAATATTTGAGGAAGCTTGGATCACCAAGCAGATGTGGGGATAGAATTATTAAAGTTATAATTGGAATAACATATTGATAAGAACACTACGGTTGACGTATTTGTAAGACTAATGAAAAATCGAGGATTTGTGGACAATGGAGAAATTTAGGAATCCTCGACTGTAGTGATTGTTTTGTGCTCAGTGTGTTGGTGTCATACTTAGTGACTCGGTTTGGTACCAAATGGATGTTTCGTACCAAGTGGATGCAAATGAGGCTATGTGACATAGCTATGGGAAATTGTACTTCGTCGACATGATCAAAGATATAGGAAAATAAGGGAAACTCAGTGGACTTTGGGAAGATAGTTGACTACTTGTACATTAAGATAGCCTCAGTTGTAAGTTGCAAGGAGCGTTATTACAGTTCGGTTAAGATAGTCTAAGCCACTATCATGGTTGTTGGCTATTTATTGACAAATTGAGGGACTGATCATCCTTAATCTCTTGTCGATAGTAGACAAAACCATGTTGAATGAAACGGACGAGCCTTACCGACTATGAATGTGTGTAGAGTTATTAAGCACCCTATGTAAATGGGTAGACAACACTTTCTTCGAATAGGCCAGGTGAAACAAGTTGTGACTTGTATGTTGAATTTGAGTACAAACCTAGTGTGTATTGTTACTCGTACTTTAAGTTTCGAGGACGAAACTAATTTTACGGGGGTAGTAATGTAAGACCCTTAATTTTAAATCCTGAATTATACAATTTTAGGGTATTTTGTGTTGAGTTTCTTAGGCTGTTAGCTCAATTTTTGGTACTTAGTGAGTTAAATGCCAAAAATATATTTTTGGAAATTGGATTAAAATTATTTATCGGAAAATAATTTATTTACGTTACGAAGAATTTAATACCGGACAATTTTGTCAAAAATATCTCGGGTTGCAGAAAATTTTATCTGTCAATTGAGTTGTGACGAGAGAAGATATTTTTATCAAAATAGTTTGAGAAGTGATCAATTTTCATAAATATCTAAATTATCTAGATATTTAGATATTTATTGGTTTAGATTTAATTATTGTATATATATACATATATGATATATATAATATATTATTATTATTATTAGGATTATTATAGTGATATATATATATATATATATATATATATAATACATTATTATTATTAGTATTGTGAGAGTATATATATATATATATATATGGTTAAGTTAGAAAGGAAAAAGGCAAAAAGAAACAGAGGAAGCTGCCTTCCATCTCCTCGCAAACCATCGCCTTCCTTTCTTCTTTCTTTTCCATTTCTTTTCTTCCTTTTGTTCAAGAATAGAAACTCAAGGCTGGGTGGGTGATAGGACAAAGATTTCTCAACTTCACTCTTCCTCTTTGATTCGAAAACGAAGAAAAACGGTGTTAGGGATTTCAAAACCGTCAAACACAAACCTCCCTGTTTCATCTAGATCTAAGCTTCGTTTCGCGAAGAGATAGAAGGGAAAGTTGCTCACTACCATGCTACGGTGCTAGGGAACCAACTTTGGAAGCGACGTTGCGAGCGGAGATTTTACCGGATTTACTCGTGGTACTGTAATCGCACGTGAAAGCTAACGTGAAGGTAAGAGCTTCTTCCAAACTTCTAGTTTGCATTTAGGGACTTATCTGTGGTTGTGTGGAAAAGAATTTGTTAGGGTTGAAGTGTTGATTTGGGGAAAATGAATATATGGCTTTGTGGGTAAAATCTTAGAGTTAGGTTTTGGTTATATTGATGAATGTTTCGAGGAAAAAGAATTCAAACTCATTTATGTATGATTTGAGTAAATTAAACTTGTTATTTTTGAGTGGTGGGTTGTGTTGATTTGTGTTCATCATATTTGACGTGTTCTTAATTAATAATGATGAAATTTGATATGTGTATGGTTGGATTTTGTGGAGAAAGGAATTAATGTGTTTTGGTGTGAATCGTGGGTTGAATTTGATAATATGTTTGAGTTTGTTTTGTGTGGAATTTGAAAACCATTAAGTTAAATGAGTATTAAGAATGGTGAATCTCTTAATGTCTTGTTTACTTAATGTGTGTTTGTGAAAATCGTTTAAGTTAAATGAGTATTAAGAATGGGGAATCTCTTAATGTCTTGTTTACTTAATGTTTGTTTTGAAAATCGTTTAGGTTAAAAGAATATTAAGAATGCGGAATCTCTTAATATTTCTATTTGCTTAATGTTTGTTGTGAAAATCGTTTAAGTTAACTAAGTATTAAGAATGTGGAATCTCTTAATGTCTTGGTTACTTAATGTTGTTTTGAAAATCGTTTAAGTTAAAAGAATATTAAGAATGGGAAATCTCTTAATATGTTTGTTTGCTTAATGTTTGGTGTGAAAATCGTTTAAGTTAAGTGAGTATTAAAAACGGGGAATCTTTTAATATCTGCATTTACTTAACGATTGTTGTGGATGGAGTCAGTGTATGCTCTTGCATTTCATTTTTGTAAATTGTGCTGACCCGTGATAGGTGGCACCTCGGTAAACAGTATTGACCCGTGATAGGCGGTACGTTTACGATTTACGTTTTTGGTAAATTATGCTGACCCGTGATAGGTGGCACCTCGGTAAATAGTACTTTGGCCTGTGATAGGCGGTTCGTTTACGATTTACGCTTTTTCTTTTAGTAAATCGTGCTGATCTGTGATAGGTGGCACCTCGGTAAACAATACTGACTCGTGATAGGTAGCACCTCGGTAATTGGTGCTTTGACATGCGATAGGCGGTACAATTATGATTTACGGCCCTTCGAGGAGGATTTTTGTTTGGAATTCCGAGTCCATGCATTTTGGCTTATACGCATTGCATTAGGATGCTTGACACACGAGTCATGTTTGATGCAAGTGTATGATTGAGTGTTTGAACTTGAGATGTCATTGTGATTGTGATGATATTACTAAGTGCTATATTTTGAAACAAATTGTGTGTAAGTGTATTTGATTCAAGTTTATGATCGAGTGTTTGAACTTGAGATGTTATTGTAATTGTGTTGATTTTACTAAGAGTTATGTTTTGGAATTGTGTGATAGCATGTTTGATTGCAAAACGATTTTGAAGCTCATAATGTCGTGGTGATTGTGTGGGAACTGCTAAGTGTTAAGATTTGGAGTTGTGTATGAATGTGATTGAGTTAGTTTATGTATTTTTGGAAGAATATGCAGGGAAGTCGATTTCCCAATCGATTGGATGAGTTACAGGGACTTCGCTAATTTGACAAAATCGATTTGCCAATCGATTTTATAATATGTTTTTCAAAACCATTTAAGAAATCGATTTGGCCATACAGGAACTCAGCAAAACTGACAAAATCGATTTGGAAATCGATTGACTTTAATACAGGGGCTCAATTATTCATTCAATCGATTTCCCAATCGATTGAATTAAGCCCAAAGTTCAAATTTCACTAAAAACCTTCAGGAAATCGATTGGCTTAGTAGAAATTCTTATTTTGAGTTAGATAATCGATTGCTCAATTGGTTCATCAATGGATTGGCCAGTTACGTATTACTTGGTTTATTAAGAACCTTATTTGATTTCATTTTATTTGGTAAGCATTATATGAACTTTGAGCATATGGAAAACTCTTTTAAGGTGCATGCTAAGTGGAAAGGTTATTTGTGCATTTAAAAACTTAAATGTTATGTGTTAACTGTTAATTTTGGTTGGTGACCCTTTACAACTATCGTGAAAATCTGGGCTTTGCCCTCAAATGAGAACCAGGACCATCCTACCGGTCCGTACCCTGTGGATGGGGATGTAGTTAGAAATGCCTGACTGGAGCTATGTTAGGAGGATCTTGCGGGACGCGTGAAGATCACTCAGGATGTATAGTTTTGTGGAATGATCAGATTAGGTTGACGTATAGGGACTAGATGTCTTCTTTTGGATTGAGTTTATTTTAAATTGGAAGACTGTACCTATACTAATATTGTCAGCATGACAGTTTATTTTTGATGGGTTCCATGTACCACTTTTTGAGGTGTAAATACTTTGGATTCATATTTCGAAAAACTTTTCCGCTGCTTATAAATTGTAATGACTTAAATATTTATCCAAAGGTATTTTCTTATTTATTTCTCTATTTTATTTTAATTAATTATTCTTTGTTCCATTCTAAATTCTTTTGAAAAAAAATACACCCTCGCTTTGAAATTCGGGGTGTTACAAGACGCATTTGTTTATGCACGATCTTATAGAAGTGTTTGACGCTATTTTAGAAACATTTTTTTTTTAAATTCAAGTGGGGGATTGTTGGAAAAAAATTATGTTTTAGTGTGAATTTAATAATTTGTTGAAGTCCCACATTGGAAAGAAATTTTTATTGTAAATTTTAGTGGAAAGAAACTTGTTAAGTCCCACATTGAAAAGAAATAATTTTGAAATCCCACATTGGAAAACTATAGTATTTTGAGTAGTTTCAAATCTATACATACTAAAGTCCCACATTGCTTAGAAAAGAAATGTGAGTTTACTTCCATAACTATATAATGAGCATCAAACTATTGTGAAAAGCACACCAAAGTTGGATATTTTTCCCAACTTTCTCTTTTCTCCCTCTTATATTATGCTCGCCAAATTTCGAGCCACTTCTCTCATTTCTTTCTGTCCCTTTCGGTTTAGAGTTGTAATTATACCGCAGTCCCTTCGGTTTTTTAGAGCGGTTATTATGCCGCAGTCCTTTCGGTTTTTAGAGCGGTTATTATACCGTAGTCCCTTCGGTTTTTCGGTTTTTAGAGCGGCTATTATGTTGTAGTCCCTTCGGTTTTTAGAGTGGTTGTTATGACGCAGTCTCTTTGTTTTTTAGAGCGGTCGTTATACCGTAGTCCTTTTGTTTTTAGAGCAGTCGTTATGCCGTATTTATGAGTGGTCGTAGTACTATATTGCGAATGACTTTAATCGTCATATTGAGAGTGGCTTTAACCATCATATTAAGAGTGGCTTTAAGCGCCATATTGAGTGTGTAATTCTAGAACGATTTTCTACAGTGCAGTAAAACTCCGATACTGTGATCTGGGCTGTTTTATCCTGGGGACTTCGTGGTTGATAGTCTGTCTTGCACAATTTGGGCAGTGCTGCGAAACGTCTTAAAGAGAGCGGCTTAGTCCGCGACTCAACATTGTAATATCTTCGGTGACATAAATTGTGATTTTTAAATAGTTTTTGAAACTCAAATTCCAACAATAACTTAATTATAAATTATTTTAAAGTTTAGGAGACATTTAATTATAAATCATTTAAAAGTTAAAGGATGCTATTAAAAATATTGTTTAGAAACTTAATTATAAAGGAAGAGATTCAATTATAAATATTACAGCTCAAGAAGGTTTTTCTTTTTACTTTTTATTTTATTTTTTAATTGAAGTTCAATGACGTATTTTGAAAATTTCAATAACTCAAGAACCTTTGGTCTATTCAATCCAAAATACTAAGGGGTAACACATGAATTTTCTGATACAAGTCAAGGTCATATAAAATTTGTCTACTTTTTTGTTGTTGTTGTAAATATTAATAATTTCAATGTAATTTTGATACATTCTCAACCAATCACAATTAATTACATGTTTTTGTTGAAAATGAAGGGGTCAAGCCCAGAGAATTGAAAATTTATAGAAAAGACAACTAAATTTCTATTAACCAATATTTATTCGTAGGTTAATTTTTCTCTATTTTAAAATTATATTATTGTTGATAAATCTTATTAATTTAAATGAATAAATATCATATTATTAACAAATTTTTTTTTAAGATAGTTTGATTTAAAAATCAATGACTTTTTTTATTCAACTATTATAATTAATTGATACTATAAAAATCCTTCAAGAAACTTGTATACCAATTTAATGTGGATAAATATGTGTGTTTGTGTGTGTTCCTAGATTAGAAAATAGTTGAGGTAAACCAATTCACTAAAAGACAAATTGGTGCATATTCCTAAGAATCGCCCATGCTCTTTGTCCATTCTCAAATTTGCTTTCAAAGTTGTCCTATATGGATTATTACATAACTACATATCTAATAAGCCAACAACTCGTATATATTTGATCCTCAAATCAAAAGAAACTTCAAACTTAAAACTCAAAATACTACTCTAGATTCTTTTTTCATTTATCAACATAACCTTTGTTTTATCAAAGATACTACTCTAGCTTCTACTCATTCAAAAAATACTTACCTCCTTAAAAACAACAACATAACATTCAAAACACACAAACTACTAATCACCACTATATAAATATCTATGCAGACTAAAATAGAAAAAATTAAAACTACTACAACCATGTTTATGTTTTTATTTCTCTTTACCTTACTACTCAAAACTCTAACAGCTACAACAAACACTGTGGTTAGTCCAACAACATTCTCCTTTATTTCTTTTAGCCCTGAAAGTTGCACAAATGGTGAATTACTTTGTATGGGTTCAGCCACCCCAGAAAATGGATATATAAGTCTCACACCAGAGCCAGAGACACAACAAAGCAACAAGTCAAATTCTCTCTTTGATGAATCTAGTAGCATAGCCAACAGAGTAGGAAGGGTTTTGTATCCTCATCCAGTTCATGTTTGGCCAGCAATTATCACTACCACATTCACTCTTAGGATTACTCCGTTTGCGAAAAACTCGACCGGTTCGGGTGATGGAATGGCATTAGTATTTGCACAAGATAACAGGCCTTCACCAAATGATAGTTATGGTTCTTATCTTGGCATGATTGATAGGTCTACACAAGGTAAACTTATGAAAACAATTTAAAAGTTTATAATAGTTTTACTTTATTTTATCTTTTGATATACAAATTGTTTATAAATGGAGCTCGTTTGTTACAAATTATTTTTAAAAATAATCACTTTTTAAAGTTTTCATCCTTTTGTTACAATTTTTGAAAAAATGAGAATTTGAAACATAACCTAAAAACTGTTTCAAATGAGAAGCTATTTTGAGTAATTTATTATAAAAGTCATTTTTTATAATTGGTTTTTTAAAATAAAGTGATTCTCATTAGAGGACAAACAAAAAATAGCTTCTGATTTTTTTCAAAAATTTTAATAAATGTTGAATGTCAAAATCACTTTTTTTTTTCTTTCTATAATCTTAACAAAAAAGGCTCATAAGAACTTATATGAAAAACACTTATGCTATAAGCACTTAATTTAACTGTTTATCCAAACATAGATTTACTAAGTTTGCAGGGAAAAAAGTATAGTCTAAACTAAAAATGTTGTTGTGCAGGTGGGAATTTTCAACAAATAGGTGTGGAGTTAGACACATACATGAATGAATTTGATCCAGATGGAAACCACATTGGCATAATCACAACAAGCATAACAAATCCAGTTGCTTTTCAAAGTCTCAACAGCACTTTTGTTGATCTCAAAAGTGGAAGAGACATTGTTGTTAAAGTTGACTATAATGGATGGACTAGAATGATTTTTGTGTCAATAGGATACTCAAATAGTCAATTAAAGAGTGTTCTCAATCATTCAATTATATTAACTGATATAATTCCAAGTTCAGTTTATGTTGGTTTCACAGCCTCAACTGGAAAGACTTTTCCTGAAACTCATCAAGTGCTCAATTGGGTCTTCACATCAGTTCCATTGCCTGTTCTTTCTTTGAAACATAGTGAACTTGGAAAAATCAAAATCATGCTATTGATAATTTTTATACCATTGCTTGTGTTAATGAGTTTGCTTCCTCTTATTTGGGAAGCTTGGAAGAAAAGATATGAGAAGGATGACCGGAAAGAGGACATAGAAAGGCTATCGATGACGGCTGCTGATGCGCCTAAGATGTTCAGTTACAAGCAACTGTTGAAAGCGACTTGTAATTTTAGAAAAGAAAATCTTGTGGGAAGAGGTGGATTTGGAAGTGTTTATAAAGGTGTCTTATTGGAGTGTGGAAAAAGCATTGCAGTAAAGAAAATCTCAGCTACATCTAAGCAAGGTATATATGTTGTTGTAACTGGTTAGATACTATGACATTAAAATGTTTGGAACTTCAATAGCATGAAACTGCGTGTATTGGGAAAAATCCCAAGTCCTACCTCATCCAGAAATATGGCATAAACAGAAGTTATAAAACATTGAAAATGCACACCTTACGAATTGGTTTTGTGTGGTTAAATCAGGTTCAAAATCTAAGATGGTATCAGAACTTATCTTAGATCAGCCTTGTTTTGTTCTATCTTTTTTATGCACCAAACAAACAGATAATTGTTTTTTTATATTCTATTTAACATTATCTACCAAACATTGCTCTATTGAGACAAGATATAGATGATGAAGTCTCTAAATTTGCAATGAAGCCAATTCTGCTTAATTGAAACCTGTGTTGAAAGAATTAATTTGTCCATTCTTTCATTGTTTTTGCTTTTAAACATACTCAATCACATGCTCCTTGTTTGTGACCATTTTTGACCATTTTGTTCTCCCTTGTTTCTTTGGTTATATAAACAGGTGAAAGAGAGTTCTTAGCTGAAATATGTACGATAGGACGTCTTCGACACAAAAACTTAGTACAACTCCAAGGATGGTGCAACGAAGGCAAGAATCTTCTCTTGGTTTATGATTACATGCAAAATGGAAGCCTTGATCACTTCATAGGCAACAATGAGATTCTAGATTGGCAAACAAGGCACAAGATATTAACAGGATTAGCATCATCATTACTTTACCTTCATGAAGAGTGTGGAAATCCTGTAGTTCATAGAGATGTCAAACCTAACAACATAATGCTAGATTCAAATTACAATCCTCATTTAGGAGATTTTGGTCTAGCAAGATTACTCAAAAATGAGGACTCAGTAACTACAAATTTAGCAGGAACACCAGGCTATTTAGCACCTGAAATAGGCTTCACAGGTAAAGCAACACCAGAATCAGATGTTTATAGCTTTGGTATGGTTGTACTTGAATTAATATGTGGTAAAAGGTCAAAAAGGGTAATGGAAGATAATAGTTTGGTGGACTATGTCTGGAATTTTCATGCTCAAAATCAAATTCTTGAGTGTGTTGATAAACAATTGAAAAATCAATTTGATGTGGAAGAAGCTAAAAGGTGTTTGATGGTTGGATTGGCTTGTTTGCATCCTGATTCATTGTTTAGGCCAAAGATGAGGAAAGTTGTGCAAATTTTTTTGAATGCAAATGAGTCTTTGATGGAATTACCTGAAATGAGACCAACTGGAGTTTATGTGTCAGTTTCCTGTACATCAATGACAGGGTTTGTTTCAAGAACTGAGTTAGAGCTTCATTCATCCACAACATCAATGGACAAAATTTCTAATTGTACAGTATGAAGTAGGATCAGTGATCATTGCTTTTGAAGCTACATAACAATGGTTATTGTTTATCATTACTTACCACTAAAGGATTAAATAGGCATAAGATAATAATTACCAGTCATAAATTTATCGCAGTCATTTATTTCCGTGCAATTTTGTACAGATCTTTACTAGTTATTAGGGGTGGACAAAAAATTCATTTCGATCCGCACCCGAGGTGTCCGAACCGAAAAAACAGTAATCGGATAGTTTTAATCGGTTTTTCAAATCATAAATTTAAAAAAATTGGTTTGTAGTGAGTTCTGACGGGCGGGTTCGGATTATTAATTCCAATCCATCGGACTATTCTGTACTCCCTAACGCCTTGAGCCTTGAACCAATCTTAATTACTCCACTTTATTGGTATTTGGTAGTACATTAATTACTCCAACTTTACTTTCTCTCTCTAAGTCCTTTAATCTACCGTTGTCTAATAGTAGAGAAACAGAAACTTAAAAGCAAAGAGACTTTTGAGTGTGAAAGACAGAAGCCAAAGGGCATTTTCTCCATTAGTTGCCATAGCCACATTTTTTCGAGGTTGAACTGTAGTTTTTGCTTCTACACACATCTATTTCCACTACATATTTAAAAGATGGAAATTTTGGTTCAAAGAAGATTTTGGTGACAATGTTTTCAACTTTCAAATGTTTACCTCTTTGTAGTTGTAGCAAGGATCAAGAACGATGCTCCATTGTTCGAGTATGTTTGTATGTAATTTCTGCATGTTTGATATTTTTGAAGTTTCAACTACTTTTCATTAGTAAAAAAAGCTCTAAACATTTTTTTTTTGAAAATTTAATGCTTTTTGATTTTTTGTTTTTTATTTAAGATTAGTTCAAGTCTTCCCTCTTGGATTTGTTAAAATCTCTATCTAGCTATTGGAATTCTTCTTTGAGTTTGTCAATTTTTAATGTTTTCCTCCCCATCTGGTTGGGTGAAAATGAGACTCATATTTCTTTTTTCTAGTTTACAAAACCGTAACAAACCGACCGTTCGACCCGTAATCCGTTTTACCCGCCACTCGAACTAACTGATGGCTTGAATGGTCGGCATCGGTCCCAATTTGTAGTATTTTAGTTGAACTTCGGTTTGGACATTTTGACCCGTTTTCGACCATATCCGACCGTTGTCCAGCCTTACTAGTTATTATCTATAAGAGAAAACAAGATTCTTTGAAGAGACTTATGACTTGTTCGATTTAGTTTCCAAAAACTATTTTTTAATTTTTTAAAATTGAAAAAAAAAATTTGGTTGAATACATGGTTTTGAAAAATTATTTTCTATTTTATCATTTTTAATATCAAAAAACCAAAACAGCTTTTACTTTTTACTATTCACTTTTTTAGAATTTAATAAGACAAGGAGAACTTGTTATTTTCATTAATGTCAAAATGGAAATATTGAACAACTTTGAATTTTCTTTAAAATAATGAATGTAGTAAATATAAATGGCATACAGATAGATATGTGTGGTGACAGTAGAAAAAACAACTGTGTTGTTAATTTGTTATGTATTTTTTTTATTACTAATACCACAACATATAGTTAGTTAAGTAATTGGTTGAAGTTAAAGAAAAATAAAACATTATTTATTATTTGAATTTTCTTGCTTAATTATAAGGATAGATTAAAATATTAAATTCTAATTTAATTAAAAAATGTCAATATTATTAAATTAAATATCTTGTCTTATATTTAAATCTAGTATGAGTTTTACGGTAGTATTTATCATTCCTAAACAAAAAAGTTGTGAAACAAATCAATTTATTTTAGATTTAAAAA
>JBBPBT010001050.1:5786139-5821237 GCA_037974875.1 Cicer bijugum
TTAAGTAATATTTGTCAATAGGAGTATGCAACTTCCCAATTTATTTTTTCTTAGTTTAGTTTTGAAGAAAGAAACTATTTTTAACGAGGTAAGTATATTAAAACTCCAATATTTTTCTATATATATATATACACACGTCTTTTGTTGTAATTGTCATAATTTAATATTTAATCAATAATTTATTGTATGCATAAACCAATAAAATTAACTTGTATCACTCTCTATCACTAGTTTATTTTAAGCTTGTTAAATTAGTTCTTATGTGCATGTTAGATCGATTACATGTTCGATCTAACATTAGACGTTGTAAGACATATTTAGCTATAAAATTAGTTTAAATAATAGATGTAATAAGTCAATCAAAATTGATTTATTACATCAATTAAATTTGAATTGATGTAACATGTCAAATTTAAAACCATAGGTCGTTGAGGATTTATAGCTACTATCGGGTCATGTTACACAAGTGTTTAGTTTCTATTTATGGGTTTACTCTCACTAGAGGATGGTTGCAATATTGCTCACATACTTAGCACAATTAGAATGATATTACAATTGAGTGCTAAATAAAATCTAATTAATTTATGATTGATTGATATTGAGCTCGTATAGTTTTTTTCGTTCTTCTTGCTTCGTGTATGGTTGTGTACGGTTCCTCAAGAGGTGAGAACTTTTATGGATGTCAACCGTTTGAGATTTTCACATTGCCTTTTCTTCTTCTTCTTCTTCTTCCAATGTTCTATTTCCAACATTTAGATTTTTTAATTCTAGTTCTTCCATTTTATAATCTTCGTGTTGCATTCAAGTTCTAATGATTGTTGCTCTAATTTGTGTCCAAATGCTTAGTCGACCATTTCTTTCCATTTGTTCTTTGTTCTTGAGCTTTGAATTTAATGATCGTTGGTGGACATTTGTTAAAATTCAATTCTTGTCAGTTACTGAAATCCTACTCTTGATCATTGTTTATTTGTTAATGAAATTTAATTCTTGATCGTTGCTTTGATTCTAGGATGTTCTATTTTTGATTGCATACATATGTTGTCGTGATATTGAATTTGACTACTTCTATTTGATGAAATATTCAATTCGGTGCAATTAAAAATGTAACTGACCGGACAGTTTAATCCGTTTGGACAAAAATAGCCGCTTGGTCATTTGAATCTTCAGTATCAGAGTTAAAGGAAGTGAACCTTCATCGTATTATGTTTCTAAGTCGTATGTAGAATGTGTCTTAAGAGTCAACTTCCATATTCGTGGCTTTTATCAAAGTCATATTTGTTGACTTTTTCATAGTGTTGACTTTTATCATGTTATGCTGACTTATTTATGTTATGTTGACTTTCCTCAAAGTTAGACATTGTTGTTGTTGGAGGTATAGTCTAAAAATATGTGTTAGAAGTAGTGAAGTTTAGAGTTAGACCCAATCATCTTCTAATGTTGAATTACTAACGAGTGGCAACTTTGTAGGGATAGAGCCAACATTGTAAGCGTCAGATGCTTGGCTCTAAGTTGCTTTGTTGGAGGAAGCTTATTAGAGCATGTTGCACTTGACTTTAGAGACTTATCTTTAGAGGTAAAACCTTAGAGGCAGATTATCAGAATCAGATCCTTAGAATAAGATACTTGGAGACAACAAAGGGAACGTGTAGTTCCTTTCCTCTAATTGTCCTTTTATTATATCCTCTGGTGTTATCCTCTAATTTGTTTGCTTATTTTGGTGACTTCCTTTGGTTATATCCTATGGTGTTATCCTTTGGTAGTATCTTGTGGTGGTATCATCTGATGGTATCATTTGGTGGTATCATCTTGTGGTATCCTCTTGTGGTACCCTCTGGTGGACGCGCTTCCTCTAGCTTATATTCTACAGACTCAACTAAATTATTAGTGAATTAAATTGTTCCCACAAAATACATTTTGTTATCATCAAAATAAGGTAAGGAATTATTCTCCAAACCATCATGGTTCTAACAATCTTCTCCTTTTGGATAACAAAATATCTATTTTTGTAAATAATTTTACGAAGGTAATAAAGCATAAGGCTCCCCCTAACTCATATTTAACAGTAATGTTTAGATTAATGTTCTTATTTTTAAACGAACTCCCCCTGTTTGAAGGTTTAAAAAAACGAACTGGGATTTTTTTAAATTGATCTCAAAAGCTATTCTTCTCCTTGTGTGATCAAGCAAAATGAGTGAACTTGTCATACTTATTACACAAACAGACTTACATAAAATACTTCAAAGTATATACATAACTTAGAAATTTTATTATGCCAAAATAGAACCATTACTTACTTATAGAAATAATATTAAGATTTTCATTCATAAACTCAAACTTGTTTGCAAAAATGGGTTTTGTTAGAATGTCTGCCCACTAATGCACAATGTCAACAAACTTAATATCTAAAGTTCCATTATGGACAAAGTCTCTTATGAAGTGATATTTTATTTCTATGTGTTTAGCCCTAGAATGCATAATTGGATTATTAGTTAAGCATATGGCAAAAGTGTTATAACATAATATAGGAATTTTACTCCCATGAAGCTTGTAATCTTCGAACTAATGCTTTATCCGTAGGAGTTGAGTACTACATCCTGATGCTGAGATATATTTTGCTTTTGCTGAAGATAGAGCAATTGTGCTTTGTCTCTTGTTGGACCATGAGATCAGATTGCCACCTAAGAAAGTGCAGTTTCCACTAGTTCGTTTTCTTTCAAGTCCGTCTCTTGCATAATCAACATCACAAAATCCCACTAACATATACTCAGAAGATTGCTTATAGAATAAGCCAAAGTTAGTAGTACCTTTCATATATCTAAAGATCATCTCAACTGTTGTTAAGTGGGATTCTTTTAGATCTTCCTGAAACCTAGCACACAAACACACACTAAACATAATATCAGGCCTAGATGCAATTAAATAAAGTAAAGAACTTATCATACCTTTGAACTTCTTCCCTGACTCATCTTTGTGTAGTGAGCATGTTGGATGCATTCAAGTGATGATTGGTTTTTATTCATTTATCTTAAACTTCTTGAGAAGCTCTTTGTATACTTAGACTGATAAATCAAAACTACATTCTACTTATGTTGAATCTGAATTCCCAAGAAGAACTTCAGTTCTTCCATCATGCTCATTTGGAATTCTTGTTTAATTAACTCAGCAAAGTCTTGGCAAAGCTTTCCATTAGTTGATCCAAAGGTTATATCATCAACATAAATCTGAATTATAAGAAGATAATCTATAACTGATTTTCTGCACAAAGTTATGTCAACTTGCCATCTTTTAAAACCATTTTATAGCAAGTAATTGCTTAGTCTGTCATACCAAGATCTAGGTGCTTGTTTCAAACCATAGAAATATTTTCTAAGTTTAAAGACTTAATTTGGAAACTCAGAATTTTCAAAACCATGGGGTTGTTTGACATACCTCATTTATGTAACCATTTGAAAAAGCACTTTTTACATCCGTTTGGTATAAAATAATATTATTTTGTGCAACATAAGATAATAAAATTTGAATAGCTTCTAACCTTGCCACTAGAGCAAATGTTTCAGTGTAGTCTATACCTTCTTGTTAGTTGTAACTTTGAGCTACTAGTCTAGCTTTATTTCTTACCACTTCTCCTTTTTCATTTAGTTTGTTTCTGAATACCCACTTTGTTCCTATAGACTTCTTATCCTCTAGTCTTGGAACAAGATTTAAGACCATTTCTATTGAATTCATTCATTTCATTCTACATTCCCATAATCCAACCATTTTTTGATAAAGCTTCATCTACATAGGTTGGTTCTAGGGCTGTGCATGGTTGGTTTTAAAAAAAAATCAAACCATATCCATTTAAAAACCAATATATGGATTTGGATTTATAACCAAATCCATTATTTGGTCTAAAACCGGTTATAAAACCAATTGTAAAACTGGTTATGGTTAAATAACCGGTTTTTTTTATGCAACCAATTTTAAAAAATCAATTTTAAAATCGATTTTTTCTCAAAATCAGTTAAAATTTGGTTATTTTTAAATATCTATTTTTAAAAAACAATTCAGGCATAGTTTAAAAACCACTATTTATAAAAAATCGATAAAATTCTCAAACCAACTCAAAATCACAAAATATAAGTAAATTTTTGAAGCATCTCCCTTTAAACATTTGCTAGTATAAAGGGAGTCAAGTAACTAATTGAGTCAATATCTTCAAAAGTCATATACTAACTATATCAAGAACAATTACAAAAAAAAAAAAATGTAATTTAATGAATAGTTCAAGTCACACAATGATTTTCCAATTTTATCTAAATTCAAGTGACACATAAAATGAGAAAAGTTCTTAAGTGTAGTAATAAAACTCAACAAACATAAAAATAGTCTCTCATGTAAATAAAAATGGAACTAGAAATGGCTCAAAGGACTAAGAATAAAGCTGCAACTCATGATGATTAAGCTTCAACTCATGATCATCAAGCTGTTGCAAATAATGATCAAGCTTCAAACAATCAAGCTGCAACTCATGATCATCAAGCTTCGAACAGTCAAGCTGCAACTCATGATCATCAAGCTGCAAACAATCAAGCTGCAACTCATGGTGATCAACTCAATTTGACTGTAAATTGTAACAATTCTCAATCTTCACCAATTAGCAGCAACAGGGGTCCATTCCTCATTGCCTTATAACGATTATTGATAAGGAAATGCAATAAATTTATTTCAGTAAAAAAAACTACCAACAGTATTACAAAGTATACAACAACTGAAATGGGGTTCAGTTTAAAAAATACCAATGCCTCTTTCCATGAAAGATTAGGGTGGACAACATGAATTAAAATTAAATAATGTCATGAGGTCCTATCATAAATTACGTCAAATGATAGCTCAAATAAAATAAGCCTTTCTTTCAATTGGTTTAAAACCATGCATTGGATGTGTAGAAAACTCAATAAAAACCAGAAGTATTCACATCATTAGAAGATATAACAGCATCATCAGCACTTGCCTACGTAATGCAGAGCCAAGGTCTCGAAGACTCGTTGCTAGTGTCTAATGCCAAAGGCACATGCCATGATCGTTTTTCAGATTCCTGAAACACAATATTTTCAGATTTTGTCCAAGGACACAATATTTTACTGCAGCATAGAGCCAATACCTGAACCCCAAAAGATAAATTACGGGCATAAGTTCAAACACAAAACAGTTGATAAAATGAGTTACATAAAGAAACATACCATTAGCAGCAACAGGGGTCCCAATTTTGTCAATTCTCAATCTTCACCAAGAGAAACATGAACCGAACAAGCACCACCAAATTTCATAGAAGTTATTTCTAAAGAAAAAAAAACAGTTACTTATCAAATCATAATTTAACAACTATTAACTTACATTCAACTATTAAAGCATTTACAATGTTACCTTCCTCTAAAATCTCAAGCTCCTTGAAATCCTCAACTAAAAGTGAATCACTTATTGAAGACGATTTACGCAATCCTTTAAGCCAACTAGCAGTACAAACTAGAGCTTCAACCATTTGAGGTGTGAGACAACTACGGTATTCGTCAATCACTCGTCCTCTGGTACTAAAAGTAGACTCAGAGGCCACTGTGGAGATAGGTATGGCAAGCAAGTCTTTGGCTATCTTTGCAAGAATTGGAAAACGGCTTGAGTTTAACCTCTACCAGTTTAAAACATCAAAGTTGGTAGATGACCGACTCTCTAAAGATTCTTCCAAGTACCTTTCCAAATCAGACTTTTCAGTAAAGGACGAACCAGTGCTCATTAAAAATCTATTATAACTATAAAGATCTTCCTTACCACTTAAATCAAATTCAGTCGATTGTGAATCACTTTGGAATCCTTCTCCAACACCACTATACTCCAGAATTAGTTCATCCAAACGGGTTTTCAACAAATCTTTTAATTTGGTTGCATCAAATGAATTAAAGTTCTGAGTGATCAACCAATTGACAAACTTTAATTTATTCCTGGGGTCTAAGACAGAAGAAATCAACAACAACATGTTCAAATTTTCATATTTTCCCCAATATTTGTCATACTTTGTTTTCATCCTATCAGCCATTACTTTTAAGCACATATCCTTGGAGTTGCACATTTTAAGTATTTTTTCACCTATTCCAAAAACCTCTAACATATACATATTAGAGGCAACATAGGAGGAACCAGATATTCGTAAGGTGGCATCATAAAACATTTTTAAAAATGGCATAATTGATTGTGCTTTCGCCCAATCTAAACCGGTAGGCACACCTTTCCCTTAAGTAGTTCCTCAGAATACTTGGGATCATGAATTTCAAGCACTTCAAATGCCTTTTGATGCTTCAAAGCCGAGTCTAACATTAAATATGTTGAGTTCCACCTAGTTTCCACGTCAAGACAAACTAGACCTTTGTATTCAGAGTTTGACTGTTCTACACATGCTTTAAATTTCACAAACCTAAGAGGAGAAGACCTAGCATATTTCACAACAGCACGGAGTCTTAAAATTGACAAGTCCAAATCACTCAACCCCTTACTAACAATGATATTTAAGATGTGCGCACAACAACGCATATGCATGTACTCTCCATTAAAAACCAAGTTGTTACAAGACAGTAATCTTTTCTTCAATTGTTTGATTCCAAGATCATTTGATGAGGCATTGTCAAGTGTCACAGTCAAAATACGATTCAGCCCCCAATCAGTCAAGCACGCATCAATTGTGTTTGTCATAACATCTGCCGTGTGACCTGGGACTTGGCAAAATGTTAGAACCTTATTTTGCAAGTTCCAATTATTGTCAACGAAGTGAACAGTGACACACATATAAGACAAATTTTGAATAGATGTCCATGTGTCGGCAGTGAGGCAAACCTTTTGGCAGTGTTGGGACATATAGTTTTTCAATTTTAACTTTTCTACATCCCATAACAACAAAGTATCGCGTGCAAGTGTGGTGTGTGATATAAGATTGAATTTTGGATTTAAGCCACTTACAAATTCTTGAAAATTTGGATGCTCCACTTGTTGAAAAGGCAATTCCACGCCTATAAACATCTTCATGAGTAAATTCGTAATTTTTCTTGATCAAACCTAGGCACTGAAGGGGAAGAAATAGTATGACCTTCAACATTCATTGCATCCAATGTTCTCTTACTCTTGTTATACTCGCTATTAGGATTTTTCTTACATCCCTTTGAATGCTGTATCATCGAACTCGTCCCATTATCACACTTGAGCTTCTTGCTACAATGGTTGCAAATAGATGTCCCATCCAAATTAGGATCTACTGTGAAATCATTCCAAACAAAAGATTGGTTTTTACGACCTTTAGTTCTAGGTGGTAACATAGTAGTTGTGTTCGGGACAATTGGTGGAGGAGAAACAAACAAATCTTCTGTCTCAGATTGATCACCCATCTTGATGAAATGTTACTGGTTGCTGCAATAATGATGAAGATAGTTAATGAACTTAAAATGTTCAAGGTACAAACAACCAAGAAATTGTCGCAAACAGAAAAAAGTCAGTAAATAGGCAGATAACCAAGAAGGCAAACACCCTACATAACAATATTTAAAGCATCAACAAGTTAGGTATGAGTAGTTTATTAGAAAGTAGAGGATTTGATTTGTAAATTTGCTGCTGTAATTATAGAATAATCATGCCTTTAACTTTTATAATTTTGTAAGGGAAGATTTAAATCTAATGACCAAGGATTATCATGCTTTGCTTGTTCTACACATTCAATCATGAATTCATTGATATATGGCATTCACACTTGTGATGTCAGGAAATTATGCTTTTACTGGACAACATTTACTGTTTAATATAGTTGGAATTGTATGTTTCCTTTTCCAATTTTCTTTTCAGTTCGCCACTTGATGTACTGACTTCTTAGCTCAGGAATTTACTAGGTTTATTAAACTTTCAATTGCTTGTTTGGAGTGCAAAATTTCATTTTCTCTGTCTCAGAGTTTTCTATTTTCTACTTAAGTCATTTTTTGGGGGCTAAAATAGGAGTTCTAATTTTTGTGACCTGAGTAGTGGTATATGAGACTAGGTATCTCACCATAAGAAATGTGTCGCATGGCAGGTACCTTGGAGGTTTCAAAATAGAACCTGTGCAGAACACTAAGCCCAATTGGTTTTCCCTTGAGCCTAAAACTATATCTTCATGTGTGAGTTAAAACCTAGATACTATAAGTAATTTTATCAAATAGATGGTCTACACGAAAACATTAAGAAACAAACCAAAATATTGATACTGATTAAGATGTAGTATCTAACAAATAGGAAAGTTAGGAGAAGAAAAAAGGTAGAAGTAAGAGTAAGAGCAGATACCTTGGCTCAAGCGACGGAGATGATGATGATAGTTTGCACGAAGATGGTGATTCGTAGCACAAGATATCTCAAGTTGCCGGGAAAGATTGACGAGAAACGTTGCCGGAAAACGCGGCCGGAAAACGCCGTCGGAAAACACCGTCGGAAAATGCAATTGGAAATTGCTTTTGAGAGTTTTGGGTGTTTAGGGTTCTGGGATTGAGATTGGAATTTTGAAGTTGGGTGGATAAAATCCGGTTTAAATCCAAATCCAAAAATAAAATGTGGTTGGTTATCCGACCGGTTTTAAATAAATTGGTTTATATCCATATTACTTTAACCGGTTATTAAAAATGGTTTCATATCTGGTTATGGATTTTGGTTTCAAAACCGATTTTTTTGCACAACCCTAGTTGGTTCAATATTAGATAATAGACCAAACAATGATGTATCTTTCAAGGTTGATCTAGTCTTCAGAGGATCACTTGTTTTTCCAAGTACAAGTGAGTCTGGATGAGATGACTTAGATTTCCATCTAGTCTAGATTCCTCTGATTTTTCATGTTCTTCTAGTCTTCCAGTCTCTTCTAGTTTGTTGGTATCCTTTTATTTTTCTTCTGGTTCTGGTTTTCCTGCAAAATCATCATCTTGCTCTGACCTTTTAAAGTCAAGATTTTTTGTCATCAAACTTAACATTGATTGATTCATACACAATTAGAGTTTTCAAATTGTATACTCTATATGCTTTAGACCTTTCAAAGTATCTCAAGAGGATGCACTTCGTTGATTTTAAGTAAAATTTGCCAAGCTTTTCTTTGGTGTTTAAAATATAACAAATACAACCAAATTGTCTAAAGGAGGAAATGTTGGCCTTTTATCCTTCCACAGTTCATAAGGAGTCTTGTTTAGAATATGTCTAATCCTAACTCTGTTTTGAACATAACATGTATTATTCACTACTTCTGCCTAGAAGTGTTTTGCAACATTCATTTCATTAATCATCATGTGTGCCATCCCTTGAAGAGGCCAATTTTTCCTTTCAACAAAACCATTTTGTTGAGGTGCTCTAGAAGAAGAAAAATTATGTAGGAAGTCATTCTCTTCACTTAAGTGCTTTGCAATATTCATTTCATTAATCATGGTGTGTGTCATCTCTTAAAGAGACCTATTTTTGATTTCTACAACACCATTTTGTTGAGGTGTTCTAGGAGAAGAAAAATTATGTAGGATGTCATTCTTTTCACATAAGTTTTCAAAAAGGGAGTTTTCAAACTCACCACCATGATCACTACGAACTTTTGTGATTGAAATGCTTTTTTCATTTTGCATTTGCTTATAGAAGGTAGTGAATACCTTGTCTGACTCATCCTTGTGTCTTAGGAATTTTATCCATGTCCATCTAGTGTAATCATCAACAATAACAAGTCCATATTTTTTACCATTGACAGCTGCAATTTTAACTTGACCAAAAAAATATATGTGTAAATGTTCAAAGGTTCTTGCTGTGGAAACACACTTTTTTGAAGAAAAGAACTGTTAGTTTGTTTTCCCATATGGTATGCTTCATAAAAAACTTCTAATTTGTACTTGAGATTTGGAAGCCCTCTAACCAGTTCCAATTTGCTTAATTTACGGATTAATATCAAATTAGCATGGCCTAATCTCTTGGGTCAAGTCAGTTGTTCCTTATTAATAGACATAAGACACTTGACCTCTTGTTTTTCTAGATTAAAAATATTTATTTTGTACAAGTTATTTCTTTTGACCAAGAAAAAGTATAGCCCCATCAGTTTGACTGATTTCCCTACATGACTTATGATTTAAGACAACATCATAACCACTGTTGCTTAATTGACTTATGTTCAGTAGGTTATGCTTCAGTCCTTTAACAAACAAAACATTTTTAATAGAGGGTGACAAATTATTACCAATTTTATTAGAAATTGCTAACTTTCCTTTCTGGTTTCCTTTAAAGCCTAGTGTTCCTCATTTCTTCAAGATCAGGTATTGGGTCATAGACCTTTCTCTTGTCATGTATTGTGAGCAGCCACATTCCAAGTACCATGATTGGTGTTTTAATTTGCTACTAAGGAAATCTGCGAGAGGAATTATTTTGTGTTTAGGTACCCCGGTCTAGTTGAGTCATGGTTTGTTAGTCTTAACTGACTTGTCTTTCCATGTTTTTTGCATGGGACAAGTCAATCTATTATGGCCCTTTTTATGACAATATGCACACTTAGAGTCTTGTGGAATTAATTTGGAATTTTGTGTCAATTCTAAAAACCCAATTTCTATATTTCCATTTTTGCTAACACCATACATAATTAAAGCTTGCTTGCTTCTATCTATGTCATTTTCCAGGAAATCTTGGAATTCCAATTCATATTTAACAGAGTTGCAGACCTTATCCTTTAGTGGTTTCAAAACTTTTTCATTCAAAGATAAGTTTTCTATTTTTAATTTTTCAAAATCAGTTTGAAGAGCGTTATATTTCTTAGTCAAATCCTTGTAAGATTTCTTTAGATTTTTTAGTTTTGGTGAGATAGAATAATTTTTCATTCAAAAAATAATTTAAATCAGTTACTAATTCACTACACATTAGTTCAAAAATACCCCAGTTTTCTCATCGTATTCTGAGCCATATTAGAGTCTCTATCAGCCATTAGACCCAAGTTTGCTAGTTTTTCATCATCAGAGTCATCCCATGTGATCAGACCTTTTTTCTAGTCTTGGATTCTTTCCCCTGGTTCCTTTTCCCAAGCTTTGGATAATCTACTTTGAAATATCTAGGTTCCTTGCATTTAAAACAAGTGAATTTCTTCTTTTCATTACCTTTGTCTTTACTCTAGTACTTCTTGAAATCCTTTGAGGGAAAAGATCTCTTTTTGTACCATATGTGTTGAATTCTCCTTGATATGAAGGATAGTTCCCCTACATCTGAATCATCATTCTGACTTTCTGAATCATCCTCTAATTTTTCGTCTGTTTACAAAGTTTTCTTTTCTCTGATTCTGAGAGCCAAAGATTTTTTCTTCTTCTTGGGATCATCCTTTGATAGTGCAATTTAATGAGACCAGAGAGAGCTCACCTATTCTTCAAGAGGCATATTGTTCAGGTCTTTAGCTTCCTGAATGGAAGTGACTTTAGGTCTTTGAAGGTGCGAACACGAGAATATGGGATTGAATTCAATTTGACAAAGTTGATAACATTTTGCTAATTTGATGAAAGTTGATTGGTTTTTATGAATTACTTAGATAAGAAACAATCGGATTCAGAAGCAGCAAACAATGAAAGCATAAATAATATGACACATATATTTATCCTGGTTCACCACTTACTTGGTTACATCTAGTCTCTTCATTTAGAATTCTTTATTCCACTAATTCAAATACCTTGAATTACAAAGCACCTGACTCTCCGTGCGAGTCTTCCAAACAACATGACAGCTGATTACTCTTCATCATATGCATAATTTTTATTGATTTTAGTCTTATTTATCTTTAATCATTAGTTAATTTAATGAGTTATTTGATATATTTTGTTGATTTTAGTTATTTGATTTAATGAAATGTTTTTGTTCTTATTTGCTTAATTAAGTGGAGATTTTTCGTAGTTTTGCGTTGTTACTTTGTTTTAGTGCAGTGCTGAATTTTGGTGAGAAATCAACATGACCTATGCGGAGTATTTCAGCCATATCTAGAGTTGTAGATGTCCAATTATAGTCAAACCAAATGCAAATGAAATCTAAGATCCATAGCTACAACTTTCATGAAGACACCGGAACCAAATCCAGACTCCAAAGATGCGAAACATGCAAAATATGTCAGACCTCAGATGTTGTGCGCCTAGAGCGCGCCCTGCGCGCCTGGAGCGCATTTCCCGTTGTTTAGTACTGTCAACACGCGCCTGGTGCGCAAAGCCTGCGCCTGGGGCGCGTGACATGCATCAGCAATCATAAAAACGCAATTTTTTACTGTTTAGGGATCTTTTTTGACTATTGGGAAGTTGGGAGACTTGTGCCCTAGCATAGAAACTCAAAGACGACCGTTTCTAACGCCATTGAAGTAGTTTTATCAAGAATCATCCATGAATCATTCTTGTAATTTTTCTTTAATCCTTATCTTTTGTATCTCTGTCATGAGTAACTAAACCCTATTTGTTAGGGATGAGTGTAACCAGATGAAACCCTTATTTTTCTAATTTGATTTCTAGTTATATGAATGAGTTTATTGAATTGTTTTTCTCATCTTTGGGCTTAATGCTTTTTATTGCTTGATCAACATTAAAATGTTCTACGAATTGTACTTTGAAACGGAAGTGGATTTTACGAATGCTTGAGATGAGAAATTCATGAATTTGTAGTCTAGGGATAGATGCAGGTCATGAAACCAATTAAATTAGTTGCAAAGCAATAATTTACAAGAGAATTTCTATACGGTAATGCTTAATTCTAATCTTAAATCCACTAAGGAATTAGGGGTTACTTTGGAATTAAAGGTTCTGTCACTAAGACATTAGGGCAAGAATAATAAAGAGAATTCGGTAATAATTCAATAAAGGAATTCAGTAACTAGGATCAAATTAGACACCAAGGTTGGATTCGAAGTGAAACTCATCGCTGACATTTTTCTCATTATAAAAGATCAATTCTATTATTGTTTTATTACAGTTTTTAATTTAAATATTATTTCAATCAATCTGGAAACTTTTTATTTAATTTTAGTAATTAAATATAATTCAATAGTAAAACGCAATCCTCGAGTTCGACACTCGGTACTACCGTTTTATTATTACTTGCAACGATTCAGTACACTTGCTGAAACGCTATCAACAACCCCATAATTTTAAGGAAGTAATCACGTTGACTCTACAAGCCAAGTCTTCTCCTGACAATCTCGGATTGAAGAATGAACTAACCATCTTGACTTTGCATGCCAAGTCTTCTCCTAACAATCTGAAAACCCCAAATTGAAGAAAGAACTAAACCACTATCGGGTTCGATACAAAAGATTGGAACTTGAGTAGTTGCTTCTAAAAAAACTGATAATAATAATAATAATAACTCTCATACTCTAAGAAAAGAACACTCATAAAATATTTCTAATTTGAACAAGTGTTTCTTTATTTGAACTCTAAGATAAATTGAGAACTTTGAGCTTGAGTTTTCGACTTTTTTTTTTTCTTTCTATTTTTCGATGTTTTTCTCCTTTGGCCTTGAATGTCTTTTTATAGTCAAAATTTGGGCTTCAATTTAGTCTTGTTTAATTCTGAATTGTATCTTGTATAGATTGAGTTTGTAAATTCTTCAAATTGATTTTGCTCCTATTTGGTGTAGATTGAGTTTGTAAATTCTTCAGATTGATGATGTTCCTATTATGTATATTGACTTTGTAAATTCTTCAAATAAAGTCTTATTCAAATATTCATCAAATGTTGATCAAATATTCTTCAAATCTTGACCATATCTTCTTTTAATCTTCATCAAATATTATCTTCAATTATAAATATGAATCAAATCTTATTTTAAATTTTCATCAATTATAAATTTGAATCAAATCTTATTTTATTTTTTCTTCAATTATAAATTTGAATAAAATCTTATTTTAGATTTTCTTCAATTATAAATTTGAATTAAATCTTTATTTTAGATTTTCTTCAATTATAAATTTGAATAAAATCTTATTTTAAATTTTTTTCAAAAAGATGAATCTTTTTTCACACTCTTTGAAGTCAAATATATTGTTTTCATAAAATACTTTTGTTAACATCTAAACTCTAAATGTAAAACCAATTTGGTTCCAACAATCTACCCCTTTTTGATGATGACAAAACTTGTATTTTTTATAACAATTTTTCTTTATATTCCTTTGACTCCCCTAACATAGGGCTCCCCATAAGTCTTAGTATCCTTTTCTCCCCACATTATCAAATATATTTCTCTCCCTTTTTTCATCAGACAAATAGACTTGAAAGTGAAACTTTGTCTCTATCTTTTTTCCGTTTTTTTGTCAATTATCTTTTTTTTAATAAAATAAATATAACATAATACAAGAAAATATAATAACTACTATAAAACTAAACTACTTTGAAGTGATCACAATATCAATCAGATATGAAGGTAAGGTTTTGGTTTTTTTTTGATGAAGTCAAACCTATCTTCAAGTAGTGGTTTGGTGAAAATGTCAGTCCATTGGTGTTCAGTGTCTACAAATTGAATGTTGAATAGCTTTTTTTGAACAAAGTCCCTAATGAAGTGGTGTTTGATCTTTGTGTGTTTAACTCTAGAATGTAAGATAAGGTTTTTGGTTAGACAAATGGCAGATGTGTTTTTTGCAGTAGATGGGAATGTTGGATTTTAGGATTTTGTAGTCTTCAAGTTGATGATTTATCTAAAGTAGTTGAGAACCTGCTGAAATATAATCAGTCTCTGTTGTTGACATTACAATGATGTTTTCACATAAAAAGCTGCATTTGCTACTAGTGCTCTTTCTCTCAAGTTTATCTCCACAATAATTAGAGTCACAGTATCCACTCAGTTTGTACTTAGGAGATTTATTATAGAACAAGGTAAGGTTGGTAATGCCTTTTAGGTATCTAAGGATTCTCTTAACAATAGTTAAATGTAATTCCCTAGGGATAGTTTGAAATCTTGCACATTAAATGTGATGTTAGGTTTTGAAGCGGTAAGGTACAGTAGGGATCCTATCATTCCTCTATAGGGTTTTTGGACAATTTTTTTCCCTGAATCATCTTTTTCAAGCGAATAAGTAGGGAGCATTGGTGTAGTGATAGTTTTGCAATCACTCATCTTAAATTTCCTAAGAAACTGTTTTGTATATTTAGTTTGATGAATGTATATACCTAATTTGAGAGTTTGGATGGAGGAATTTGAATTCTCGTCCAGGTTTGTAGTCTTGATGAATTTGATTGGAGTGTTCAAAGAAGTCTCATGATTTTGATTGTTCATCTAAAACTTCTATTTATGTTGATGTATCGGGTTCCTCTAGTAATTTTGGAACTTATGGTAATTATGATTCTTCTAGTAGTTATGGTTATGTTGATATGTGTGATTTCTCTGCCAACTTTGATTTTGTTGATATTGTGATTTCTCTACCAGCTATAATACTTTAGATTTTTCATATATTTATGGTTCATCATTTGGTTCTGGTTCTGATAAGTATTGTGTTGATTAGTCCTTCTTCCACTAGAGTTAGTTGGCTTCTGTTTGTTAGGTCTTGGAACATAGACCTTTTCTCTTTCATGTATTTCAAGTATCCATTAACTAGATACCATGACTGATATTTATGGTTCATCATTTGGTTCTAGTTCTGATAAGTATTGTGTTGATAAGTCCTTCTTCCACTAGGGTTAGTTGGCTCCTGTTTGTTAGGTCTTGGAACATATACCTTTTCTCTTTCATGTATTTCAAGCATCCATTGACTAGACACCATGACTGGTGTTTTAATTTGGTTACTTAGAACATCTGCAACATAAACAATTTTATCCCTTGGTACCTGAATCTGGTTGGGTCCAAGTTTGTTAGTTCTTAAATGTTTCTTGTCTTTCCATGTGGTTAGCATAGGACAAGATATTTTAGTGTGACCTTTCTTATAGCAAATAGTACATAAATCATCAGAGGGAACAAACTTAGATTCAATTACCTTTTCTTGAAATCCTATTCCTCTTTTACCATTCGTACTAACCCCATAAATCATAGATGCATACTTGCTTCTTTCCATACCATAATCAAGAAAATCTTTAAATACTTATTCATTCTTATCAGAGTTACATGTGGTATTTTCAATTAATGTTGAATTATAATTACTTTTTAGAGTTAGATTTTCAGCCTTAAGTTCAGCATTAATAGTTTTCAAATTTGCATTCTCTGTTTTAAGTTCAATAATATCAGTTTTAGAGTTGCATTATCTATGTTAAGTACAATAGTATCAGTTTTCATAATTGCATTTTCTGTTTTAAGTTCAGTAATATTAGTTTCCAGAGTTGCATTTTCTATTTTTAATTCAACATTTGGATTCTTTAAAACATTAACTTTTTTAGTTAGATTTGTATTTTATTTACCAAGTGTTTTTAGTTTTATAGACAATTTGTCATTTATATTTAAAAAATCATATATAGAAGTAATTAAATCAGATAGAGTAAATTCAGAAAATACCTTAATTTTTTCATTTGTTGATTCACTAAATCGAGACATGTTGAACTGTTGGATCTTTCCTCAAACATTGTAAAGTGCTCATCCTTAAGATCGAGCTCTGATTCCAATTGAAGGTGAAAACACGAGAAGGGGTTGAATTGTGTATGACAAAGGTGATAACTTTTTTATGAAGGTTTATTGGATTTAATGAATTACTTAGATAAGAAGCAATTGGATTCGGAAGCCGCAAATAATGAAAGCATAAATAATTTGACACATATATTTATCCCGGTTCACTACTTACGTGGCTACATCCAGTCCCTTCATTCACAAGGATTTAATCCTTTAATTCAAATACTTTAAATTACAAAGCACCTGACCCTCCTATCTAGACTTCCCAAACAACACGACAACCCTAAACTTTTGAGAAACTAACCACCTTGACCTACAAGCCAAGTTTTCTCATAACAACTTGACAACCCCAGATTGAAGAAGGAACTAAACCACTATCGGGTTGGATACAAAAGATTGGAACTTGAGTAGTTACTTCTAATAAAGCTGATAATAATAATAACTCTCACACTCTTAGAAAAGAACACTCAGAAAATATTTCTAACCTGAGTATGTGTTTCTCTTTTTGAAGTCAAAGATGAATTGAGAACTTGGAGCTTGAGTTATTCTATATTTTTTTTTCTCCTTCAACCTTGAGTGTCTATATATAGTGAAAATTTGGTCTTCAATTTTAGTCTTGTTTAATTATGAATTGTATCTTATTAAGATTGAGTTTGTAAATTCTTCAGATTGATTATGTTCCTATTTCGTGTAGATTGAGTTTGTAAACTCTATAGACTTTGTAAATTCTTCAAATAAAATCTTCATCAAATGTTGATCAAATATTCTTTAAATCTTGACCGTATCTTCTTTTCAACTTGGTCTAAGATTTTCTTCAATTATAAATATGAATCAAATCTTATTTTAGATTTTCATCAATTATAAATTTGAATCAAATCTTATTTTAGATTTTCTTCAATTATAAATTTGAATCAAATTTTTATTTTAGATTTTCTTCAATTATAAATTTGGATTAAATCATTATGTTAGATTTTCTTCAATTATAAATTTGAATCAAATCTTATTTTAGATTTTCTTACAAAACATGAATGTTTTTTCATACTATTTGAAGTCAAATATATTGTTTTCATAAAATACTTTTGTTAACATCAACACTATAGATGTAAAATCAACTTGATTCCGATAGTCTCTACTTGTTAGGTTGACTTCTAAGAATCTTTTTTACATGGTTTGCTCTTGTGTAGCTCTTTTTTAGTACCTTCATCCCCAAAACCAGAGTGTTGAATCTAGAGAACGTCTTTTCAATGTCTTCATCTTCCTTCATTTGTAAAAGCTAATACTCCATGACTAAGAGGTTGGCCTTTGCTTCATTGGCCTGCTTATTTCCTTCATAGATACTCTTACCTATTTCCTTGCTGGTGCATTTATCAAACTCTTTGAACGTGATTGAATTTATCATAAAAGGTCTAGCTTTAAGATGCATCTTATATTGTTTCTTTTGCTCAACATTCATTTATTTTTAGGATAGTTCAATACCATCATCTTTGTAGGATCAGTGTACCCATCTTCAATTAAATCCCAAAGTTCAAAAACTTGGGAAATTAAGAAACTTCTAAGTATGTACTTCCAGTACTCAAAGCATTCCCCATCAAACAGAGGTGGTCTATGGACATTTCATCCCATTGCCTCATCACCATAGTTAGACATATTTGAAAGGTGGATCTTTCCATAAACACAATAAAGTGCTTAGGCCTTGAGACCGACATCTAATACCAATTGTAGATGGAAAATACAAAAGAAATAAGGGCTTTGAATTGTGCATTCAATTTTAAAGAAACTTCTTACTAATAAATGGTGAATATAAAACAAGTAAATAGAGGGAAAAGGGATAACACAATACTTTATCCTAGTTCACTATCAACCCAGTAGTTATGACCGGTCCATTCACCCGAAAGGATTTAATCAAGTAATTCAAAACAAATTACCACCACTTAACTTTCACCAGTTAAGTTTACTCAACATCCAACTTGAAAAACACAAGTCATTGAGGATTTACAAACACTATAGGGCCAAATTATACAAGTGTTTAGTTTTTGTTTCTGACTTTACTCTCACATACTTACCACAAATAGAACAATATTACAATTGAGTGCTAAATAAACTCTAAGTAATTTACCATTGATGATTGAGTGATATTCAACTCATATAATTTTTTATTCTTTTTGCTTCGTGTATGGTTGTGTAGAGTTCCTCAAGTGGTGAGAACCTTTTCTAGTTACTTCAATTTGCTAATCTTCCTGTTGCATTCAAGTTCTAAGGAATGTTACTATGATTTGTGTCCAGATGCTTAATCAGTCGTGTCTTTGAATTTGTTCTTTGTTCTTGAGCTTTTAATTTTTTTATCGTTGTTTGACGGTTGCTAAAATTCATTTGTTGTAAGTTACTGAAATTCAATCCTTGGTCGTTGTTTATCAATTATTGACATTCAATTCTTGATCGTTGTTTTGATTCTAGGATTTTCTATCTTTAATTGCATAGATCTGTTGTCGTGAATTTGATTTGGATCATTTCTGTTTGATTATATATTTAATTCAGTGCAAATAAGAATATAACATAATGGGCACTTTAATCCATTTAAATGTGGACAAAAGTTATAGGTTGGTCATTTGAATCTTTAGTATTAGAGTAAATGAGCCTTCATCAGATTATGTTTCTAAGTCATATGTAGAATGTGTCTTCATAGTCAGCTTCCAAAGTCGTGACTTTTATCAAAATCAGAGTCATTGAGTTTTTGGTGTTTTATTGACTTTTTCATGTTGTGTTGACTTTTTCATTAGATTCATTGACTTTCCTCAAAGTCAGAACCTTGCTTTTGTTGGAGATAGAGTCTAAAAATTAGAATCTGAAGTAGTGTGAAGTTCAAATTCAGACTCAATCATCTTCTGGTGTTGAATTACTAGCCACATACAACTTAGTTGAGATAGAGTCAACGTTGTAAATCAAATTCAAATGTTTGCCTTTATGTTGCTTTGTTGAAGGCAGCTTATTAGAGCATGTTGCACTTGAATTTAGAGTATTATCTTCAGAGGTAAATCCTTGGAAGAAGATATCAAAGTCAGATCCTTAGAATAAGATACATAGAGGCAGAGGTAGAACCTTAGAGGCATCCCCTTTGGAGACAGCGGAGGGATCCTGTTGTTCATTTCCTTTAATTCTTCCTTTTATTTCATTTCCTCTTTATCTGATTGTTTTCTCTGATGTACAGTTCAACACAGCGAAGGGCGCATGGTGTTCCTTTCCTTTGATTTATTTGCTTCGTCTGGTGAATTACTTGGGTGGTATCATCTGGTGGTATTCTCTAGGGGTATCCTCTATTTGTATCCTCTAGTGGTATCCTCTTGTGGTATCCTCTGGTGGTATCATCTAGTGGTATCCTATACTTCTGGGTGTTTTCTCTAGCTTATTTTCTGCACACTCAATTAAATTTTTAGTGCATTAAATTGTTTTGTAGAAGCATCCCCTTTGGAGACAACGAAGGGATCATGTTGTTCCTTTCCTCTAACTCTTCCTTTTATTTCATTTCCTCTTAATCTTCTTGTTTCTCTGATGTACAGTTCAACACAACGAAGGGCGGATGGTGTTTCTTTCCTTTGATATGTTTGCTTCTTCAGGTGAATTCCTTTGGTCACTTCCTTGGATGGTATCCTCTGGGGGTATCCTCTAGTTGTATCCTCTTGTGGTATTCTCTTGTGGTATCATCTGGTGGTATCCTCTAGTGGTATCCTATAATCTTGGGTGTTTTCTCTAGCTTATTTTCGGCACACTCAATTAAATTTTTAGTGCATTAAATTGTTCCAACAAAATACCTTTTGTTGTCATGTTGATTTTGATGCTTGTAAAAATCAGTTCGTTATAATGACTATAACAAACCAATATATACATCAATGAACCTAAATTTTCTAAATGAAGAGGGTGGTGCTATATGATAGGTTCACAATCACAACCTGGTTTAGCACATGAAATACCTATAAATGTGTGAGGAATACCACATCCATGGTTTTTTCAAAAACTCCTTGATTATGTGTTCAAAGAAACAAAGGCATTTATAATTGCTATGCAGTAGGAAAACACAATCTTTTATGCATAGAAAATACAACCAGTAACGTTTTTGGTCCAAAACGAATTAGGTAAAACATGGATAATTAAGCATTGTAGAGATAAGAATACTTATAGTGCCTTATCCTGAAAAATCGGATTACAGTAACACCAAACACTCAATATAAAAAATACAGCAATGCCAAAAATGAAAGAGAACCAGTAGTGTTTATGCAAAGTGCTAAGTTGAGCAACAAGAAGCATACAAGAGAAATGATCACAATCAAAAGCTTCAATGAAGTAAAATAATCAACTATTAAAGCTTCAATTATTAGCATATCACACAACAATTGAAACAATCTCTTATACCTCAACTCTTGAACCACACAAGATATGATTGTGTTCCAAGACACAATGTCCCTTTGTTGCATTTCAACAAACACCTTGAAATTTGAATGCATTTTGTATAAATCTGCACTTCGAATAAAATAATAGACAAAAATTGAGTTGTTAAAATACCCAGTATTGATAACCCTAGCATGTAGATGGAGGTTGAATTAGAGGTTCAGGAATTAGGTGAAAGTGGTTAATACGACAACATAAATATTGTCGTTTAGGCGTAAAGATGAAGTGGTTATCATGTGAAGGAATATGAATAATTCTTTTTCGCAGTTTGATTTAGAGAAAGTATTGATAAAACTAGAGTAACAAACAACGTTGGGGGAAGAAATGGAAGGGAAGATAGGGGGAATATAATTAGAGACATTGATATAGGTTAAAATGAGGGTGATGAAGAGATGATTATTGAGTTTCATTGTGATGTTTGAGGAGGGAGGAAACATGGATAGCTTTGGAGAGGTTAGTGTCGTGGAGAGAAGAGAGGTAGAGGAAGAACAAATAGAGGTAAGAGGTTTAGGAATCAAGAATTGAAACATTTTATGTTCATTGGATTTATTTCTTTATGTGTGAACATATTGTCTTATGTTCAAGATAGGTCAGTCTAAACTTTTAGTGCTAAATATTATGAAGTCTATTATGAGAGTGTTTCTTGAATTTCACTTTGTTCTATAATGCTTAATCATGTAAGACTTTTCTTTCTTAATTAACAAATTGAAAACACACATTGGATAACAAGATGTATCAAAATCACTTAATCATTAAGGTTTCTTAGTATTGATATTTCATAAGGGATTTTGCCTCAACATGATTTATTCCCTAATCCATGAGTAAATTAGCTAATCATAATGTTTGATGACAAATAAAAAGGAAGAAAATAATTACGCATAAAGGTTTCACAAAGATTCCTCTAAGTTGTAGCTTCCTCCTTATTTGCATCAAAAATTTAGAACCCTGATAAAATAACTATTTTTGGCTTAAAAAAGGTTTGGGAATGCGTGTTTGCACTGATTTTGGGCACAATGCATTGGCTAACAATTATTGTGGGCACAACCAGCTGGAGCAATGTGAAAAAGAGTCTCCCTACTATGCTTAGAGGTAGAAAATTGTGCCAATAAGTGCACTACAATGCAGTGAATGGCGCAATGTACCATGGCTCCTTCTTGTTGTGCTTCAAACTCTAATAAAAGGCATTTACACTCCATAAATTATCTCACATCTATAATAATCCTCTGTAACTTTTTGAGTATTCGTTCCTCAATATAATTGACCTATAACATTAAAACAAGAAGAAAATACACTAAAAAATTTTCTGGTTAGAAATGATTAGTACCTAAATATCTTAAATGATTCAAAAAGATTAAAATTTCTTTTCTTTATTAAACTAACTATAAAACTATATAAACATTAATAAAAGATTTAAATAAAACTAATAATAACTACTTAAAAACAAGTGTTGATACAGACTCAACAAAGAACAATTAATACACAATATACTATGATTTGCTTTCAATTAGACTTTTAGACAAAAGAACAATTACTACACAATATGATTTTAATGTTTTATATTATTTCTAATTTAGTGGAAACCTATTAGAAGAAACCAACCTTTTTGTAGAAAAGGTTTCAATAGAAGGAACAAAGCTTACATCTTCAACACCAATTCCCTATACATCATCTACAACTTATTTTCATCCACATACTTACCAGGAACAACCTCAATACAATTATTCAAATTATGTTCAAGCATTTCCTTATTGAAAATGTTCAACAAGTGATGAATAAATTGTTATAAGTTTTGTAACAATTAAAAAATGACTTGTTGACTATAGATGAGTTAAACAAAGCCTCACAACTTGCTACAAAATCTTCATTCAAAGAACTCTCTGAGTCACTAACAACTTTGCAAGAACATCTGAAAGAGAAGATTGTTGAAGAAAATCAAGAGGAGCTTGTGAGATATTTCTAAAATGTTGGTGAATATATGTATGTATGAATGTTTTTAACTGAGATGATAGAGTTGTCGGCTCAGTGGTTGTGTACCTTTTTTTAATGTAAAGGTCCCGAGTTTGACTCCTATGTGTGCTTTCTTTTTGAATAAATGGTTGTCATTTTGGACAAAATGGAATACGAAAATATGGCTATTGCTATCCACTTTGTCACATCCATTTTATATTTGAAGTCATCATATTCTTCTCTAATGCATGAGTGAAGTATAAGAAATATTCTTTTGTAACATACTATTGAAAGATACTCTTGGCATGTTAGGGTAAATCATATCAAGGTTTTCCAAAGTACCATGAAGGGGATTTGTTGTTCATCCCATTTGCATCCAATTGGTGGGGTGAATCGAACCTAAAGACTAGTATAACAACACGCTTTAGAATTTTCTACATATAATCTTCATGAACAACTTCATTATTAAAGTTTTGCAGCAATTGTCACTAACAAATCCAATAATATTTAGGTTCGGTTCTATTTTCAATCAATGGTTACATCGCTCAAAGAAATGACGTCTAATTTTGTGAAGTTGGAGAAATTCGCTGCATGACATTTTATTCATTGGCAAAAAAAGATGAAATTTCTTCTTACAACTTTGAATGTGGTGTACGTTATGAACATTACAAGACCATTAGAGAAGGAAGTGGAAACATAAGTAGAAACAAGAGAAAGACATAAGTGGGACAATGATGACTATATATGCATGAGCCATATTCTCAATGGTATGTTTGACTCCTTGTTCAATATATATCAAAGTAGCATTTATGGCAAGAAACTATTGGAGAAATTAGAGTCAAGATACATGCAAGAAAACACTACAAGTAAGAAGTTTCTTGTAACACCTCGATTTATAACAGCGCGAGTGCATTTTTTTTTTAAACGACTTAATATTATGATACATCGTAACACAAAATGACAAAAGTCGTAAATAATTACATCATATATACAAACAAACAAGATAATTTTTGGGGCAATAATCCAAAGTATACAACTAGAAAATACATCGGGACTATGAGACCTATTAGACATTGCTCATCCCCTAGGGTATTCTTGGCAAACACCTGGGCATAAGTGCTGCTCCAAGAATGCTATTCCCCCATGTTCACGTAAAAAAAAAAATGGAACGTGGACCCACCAAACAAAGTCAATTGTCAAGGCATGTCATAGATACAGTTATTCCAAAACAAAATAAGTACAACCACCAAAAGAAAGACACTAAGGCCCTATACAACAAAAAATAATAATAATTCGATCATCCATTAACAACTACATTAACAAGGGTGACCTCCACACACCGTACAAGTTCCTTCTGACGTAGTATCTCTCCTCTAAGTAACTTCCTCCTCCTCATCAACCATAGAGGGATCAATCTCCTCAGAGGTCAAGTCTATCCACGAGATAAGTGGCTTTGAAGGTGCTGGAATCTCAAAAAAAATCACTACCTCAATGACAGTCGATAGAGGATCATTCACCAAAAGTGGAAGCTCTGACTCGACCCGGGGTTGCACCTGTCAATGGAATTGGCCATTTTGTAATCGTTAATTATGCAAATTAGATGATATTTGTAATTATGTAATTATTCTCATAATTAATTAGTTAGCCGTTATAGTAAGACTCGTATCATTATGTAACAACATTATTTAAAGAAGAATTCTCCAATGGAAATGACACAATTTACAAATCAGAAATTATGAGTTTGACATGGTATCAAACTAGGTTGCGATCCAAACCAGATTTCTCTGTTTTTTGCGATCAAATCTTGAGTTCCTCGATTTTTTCTTCTTCTTGAAATCATAGTTCCTTGCCGACGTCAATCATAGTTTTCCTTGTTGTTTCTGCTCTATTGTTTTTCTTGAAATCTTAGTTCTTCGCCGCCGCCGACGATCATAATTTTCCTTGTTGTTTCTGCTCTATTTTTTTTCTTGAAATCTTAGTTCTTCGCCGCCGCCGACGATCATAATTTTGTGGTTGTTTCTACATTCCCTGTTTTCATGTCTCCTAAGTTCTCTTCATTTGTTTCCCTTGGCATCATGTTCACTGACAAGCATCATATCCTTTTTGTGCGTCTTAATGGGTGTTACAGCTCCAGATTTTTGTCAAAGGAAAAGAGCTTTGGGGTCATGTCAATGGAAGCGGATATGCCCCTGAAAAGACGCAGAACGATGCCTATGCCAAATGGGAAGTCAAAGATGCACAAGTCATGGCACGGGTCATAGGTTATGTTGATCCTAATATCGTTATCAATCTCCAACCTTTTGTTATGGCAGCAAAGATGTGGGACTACTTGAAGAAAATATATAGCCAAGACAATGTTGCTCGGTGGTTCCAGCTTGAACATGAAATCATAATTTTTCAACATGAAAGTCTTTCAATTTATGAGTTTTATTCTCATTTTATGAATCTTTGCCTTTTTTTTGTAACACCCCGGCCATTCCCGTTACCGGCGATGCTACCTCATGACCTTCTCGCCCCCCCCCCCCTTTCCCTCATGGAAATCTGGCGAGATTTTGCCTTCCGTGGGATTCGAGCCCGGTACCTAGGGATTAAGTACCGCCTCCACACAGATCCCACTACCGCCTCCTAATATCGAGTGGGATTCTTTCTCTTATCTATATTATCATTACAAGACCCAATACCTCTTTTGTTGTCCATACAGTCAGGAGATTCATGCAAAATCCGATGTTGATTGCGCTGGCTGCCCAGACACAAGAAAATCTACCACCGATTGGTGCATGTTTTTAGCTGATGCCCCTATCTCTTGGAAGTGCAAGAAACAAGATTATGTATTTAAATCCTCTACTGAAGCAAAATACCGTTCCATGTCTGCATCATGCTCAGAAATTATTTGGTTGCGACCTTTTTTCGAACTTGGTTTTTCACAAACAAAACCAACTCCATTGCATATTGATAATACAAGTGCCATACAAATTGCAGCAAATCCAGTATACCATGAAATAACAAAGCACATAAAAGTCGATTGTTATTCAATTAGGGAAGCCTATGACTGCAAAATTATTACTTTTCCTCATGTCTCAACATCAATTCAAATGGTTGATATCCTCATCAAATTATTGACATGTCAACGACATAATTTTCTAATTAACAAATTGATGCTTATAGAGTCGCCATCATTAATTTGAGGGGGGATGTCAATGGAATTGGCAGTTTCGAAGGTGCTGGAATCTCAAAAAAAATTCACTACCTCAATGACAGTCAATAAAGGATCATTCACCAAAAATTGAAGCTCTAACTCGACTCAGGGTGGCACCTGTCAATGAAATTGGCAGTTTTGTAATCATTAATTGTGCAAATTTGATGATATTTGTAACTATGTAATTATTCTCATAATTAATTAGTTAGCCGTTATAGTAAGACTCATATCATTAAGTAACAACATTATTTAAAGGAGAATTCTCCAATGGAAATGACACAATTTACAAATTATAAATTCTGATTTTGACAGCACCAACCAAGGTACATGTGATCCATCAACAAAACCCTAGTTCCCGACTAGCCTAAATAGTCTTGCAATATCTTCTCCCCTTATCTTTCTTGCCAGTCTCCGGTCCAAGCATTGTATCCCCTACTCCTACGTTGGGAGTCATCACACCTACGATGGCCTTCGTCTCACCTCTAACTAAAGCATCATATGCATCTTCCAACGCGCTATTCCACTCGAGTACCAATCCAAAGGGTACAGGATAGTCGATTCATCTCGTGAGTGAGCTCCACGTGAAATATTGCCCCAACTCTCCTACTTGTCCTCACCACTCTCCCCATAAATGTAGCCCTGTTTTAGATGGGGTTGTATACCCAAGCAGTCTATGAATGTTAGTTAGAGAAGTCTAACGATGTTTCCATCGTCAAGATAACAGTTAGTAGAACAAACTCATATATTATTTGAGGGAAAAACTCAATTTCCACAATAATGTAAAGGATCACCAATCGATATTAACAGTTAACCTTTAACAATTATGTCATGAAGACAAATAATAAACACTTAGCAGTTATGGCATGATACCAAACAATAATAGAGCATGTATATACATATAACAGATCATCACAAACATGACTTACGTGTCAAGCACCCTAATGCAATGCTTATATGCCATTGCACATATTTCCAGAATTTTGAAACTCTCATTGAGGGGCGTAAATCATAAATGCATCGTATGTCACAAACCAGTACTAATTATCGAGGTGCCACCTATCATAAATCAGCACGATTTATCTAAGTGCAGTCTATCATAGACCTTCACTTCTTCCAATCTTCCAGGTCAGAGAATCCTCTTTTTTGTTTAATTAAAAATATGTTTATAAACTTGATTTTTTTTTAGTTACTTACGGTGATGATGAATGTGTTTACTTGGTCCTGGTGTTTTGTGCTGGAGGGAATCTCGCGTCTTATATTCGATCTCATAGAAGAATTCAACAACTAACCGCTAGAATGTTCATGCAACAGCTTGGTATGGTACTAAGCTTTTTATCTTCATTCTTTGTTATTGCTCATTATATTATATTCTATTCAATTCAATTATCAATTATGTTATGTAGGCTCTGCTCTAAAACTACTACACTCTCATGGCATCATTTTAGTATTCAATTAACCTTAATAAAAATGTCATCATTTGTTATTAAAGTTTTAGTATGATGATTCTGAATTATTTGTTATTAAAAATGTATGGTCTTGCATTACTTGTTTCCTCTTTTCAAATATTCTTACACCAAACTAGTTTGTTAACATGATACAAGTCTTTGTAAATACAAAGCAGCAAAACCAATGTGTTTCTATAGACTGAAATTTTATATTTTATATTTTGAAAGGAAAATATATATAACAGTAATAGAAGCATGATGATTATTGATTTACATAACACAGTAGATAGTGAAATAACCAGTGGCGGATCTTCTTAGGAGCGGGCAGGTGCCATGGCACCCCTATATTTTTAAATTATATATATATATATATATATATATATATATATATATATATATATATATAACAATATATTATCAAATATTAGTTATAAATTATTAAAATATCCTTAAATTCTATGGTTGATTTTTGAGTAATTTCCGCCTCTCTTATTTCCTCTTTTATATTTTCTTTCTACTCTCTCTTAGAATTTATACTACTAAAATATAATAAATTAACTAATCTCGAACCAACAAACTCTAACACCTTAATTAACAACTCAACTATTAATTATTAACAAACTTTTTCATGTTAATCATTGATACATGATATAGTGTGATACTATTTTTTAATTGTGAATTGTTTTAATTAATATGTGTATTTTTTTTATGAGTGACACTATATTTAAACATAAAAAAATTGATGCATTTTTTCAAGAAGAAATTTTTTGACAAAGATGAAAATTATAAAATGAATATATTTTATTTGATTGAATTGTGAAAATTGTGTGACTTGTATAAATTGAAATTCTATTTTTTTTTTAATTTGTCTACTATGTATGAATTGTGTGATACTCTAAAAAAAAACTATATAACTTTTAAAAATTTCAATTATATTATTTCAGTTAATATTTGTTGCTCCCCGGCTCCCCCAAATATTTTGTGCAAGATCCGCCACTGGAAACAACAATATTGATATGGTGTTCAATGGAAAATTAGTTTTTTTTTTGACAAATAGTGAAAAAATAGCTAATTGGGTTAATATATTTATTTACCCTATGACTCTGTGAATATAATTGCTGTTATGGTTTTATTTATTATATTCAGAAGTCGGGATGGAAGTTGCATCGTCTTGAATAAGAAGTCCTCTTAAGGCTAGACTACGACAAGAGAAAATCTGTCACACCACCCATACGGCTGATGTTCAAACTTTATCTTCAACAGAAGTTGCAAGATGAGAAGGTAAATGTAAAGATAGTTGAGTTTTGTGTAATGCATATTGGTGCTATGAATATGAATATGCCTGTAAAGTTGATGGAAACATCTATCAATGTAATGCTACAATAATGCAGATTGTGTTATTTTTTTAGTCAAGTAACAAACTTCAATTTTTGGAAGTGAAAAGGAATCTAAACATAAACACTAAAAATCAATATTTGCATTCATTTGGCTTCATAAAATCCTTTAGAGATCTTTAATATTTTAATGACTATTGTTGTAGTAGTACAAAAATTCCAGATCAAATTGCTGAGGTTCATACTATTTACACGCATCAATCATTCCAAGGTTATTACTACCATCACTGTCATCACACTTCACACCAATTATTTTTATCCATAAATCATATTAATCAATATTTAAATTAATTGAACTTAATTAATTTTTGCAGTGAAGAAAGTGAGAGGATTCTCTGCAATGCTTACACACACTGAAGCTTCTGCTTTGTCTGGTATTCTTTAAACCTTGAAACTTTTTCTAACAATTATAAGTGTGAACCAAATTAAATTTAAAAAAAAAAATTGAGAAACGGAAATTATTAATAATAATAGTTATTATATTAATGATCATTAAACTTTTAGTACATTAAACTGACACTTCATAGACAGTTAAGTAAACCAATTAACTCAACTGAACTTTTTTATATTGTAAGAAAATTGAATTAAAGAAATTAAATAATGTTGTGGAAGTATTTGTATTGTCTCCTTTAAGATATCTATTAAGGCTACATGATTTTGTAAACAAACAAAGATGGTTTGGTGTCAATGTTCCCAGATCCAGTTCTTCAATTGCACTCCTTGTGTATACAAGAGCCTCAATATATTAATAAATTTAGTGGGCAGGAGAGTATTCTTGTAATAGAAACAACATCTTCAAAATTAACATCATTGAAAGATGTGAAACTGATGCAAAACTGGATTACTTAAATAGTAAATTGAAGAAAAACAGATCAAGTCTCAAATTGCCACTCCTCCTTCACGTACCGTTATAAGTGATGTTGTGTTATCTCATTGCATTAGATGCTTGATTGTTGAGATTAGGTTATTTAATTTTCATTGGAAATGACAATGTGACGCAGGGTCTTGCTGCTGGACCAAGTTCTGGTTTGCCACTAGCTTCTTCAAATGCTGGCGAACTGTCAGGTATCCTGGTTATTTTGACTTCACATCCCTGATCTATAGTTTAACCATTTTGATTGAAGTGTCTACAGACAGATTGTTAGAGTATATTATATGATATATATGAATAACATTTTCTCCCTATAGAACAATGCATAAACACTAAATTATCTCATTCACTCAATAATAATTCTAGAAAATTGCAGCAATGTTGTAATACAATACAAGTACTAATACAAAATCAAAAAATTGCAGCAGTGTTGTAATTTATCCATTTTTATCTGTCTTTGGATCCTGTTTGATGATTAATTACTTTCGTTGATGATATCTTGTTTCATTAGCGAAGTTCCTTGGAGTGATTATGATAGCATACTTAGTGAAATGATTAATTATTGTGGTATATGCTATATCACACATTAATTGCATACTCATTTCATTACCAACAGTAATTATTAATTCTTCAATCATGGGTGCTGGTAATAGGCAAAAAAAAAATCCTCTAGTGGTTTCTTCTCAATTTTCAAAATCTTCACATCTAAGAATAAATCTAGAACATATGATGGTACTTACACTGATTCAAGACGCAAGATATGGCCAAGTGATGATGACAAAGGAAACTGGGGTGTTGCTGAGCCTAATATTAATATCAGAGCTGAAGATTTCATCCGCAAATACAAGAATTCAAATTTGTTTTGGTACTCATAATAACTGATGAATGAAAGAAAGCTTAAAACAATCAAAATAAAAGTGTATTACCAGCAGCTGATGAAGGATATGCAAACTCTCTTACCTGCATTAGGCCAAGCTGTAGTATACACTGAAGAACGTCCCACCAACAACTTCCCCACTGCAGTTGGATTGGCTTCATCAGCTGCTGGTTTTGCTTGTCTTGGTTGGTAATACACTTTTATACTGATTTTTTTAAGCTGTCTTTCATTCATTAGTTATTATGAGTACCAACACAAATTGAAATTCTTGTATCTGCGGATGAAATCTTCAGCTCTGATGTTAATATTAGGCTCAACAACACCCCAATTTCCTTTGTCATCATCACTTGGCCATATCTTAAGTCCTGAATCAGTGTAAGTACCATCATATGTTCTAGATTTATTCTTAGATGTGAAGATTTTAAAAATTGAGAAGAAACTACTAGAGGATTTTTTTTGCCTATTACCAGCACCCATGATTGATGAATTAATGAGTATGCAATTAATGTGTGTGATATATATATATATATAAGTGAAAATATAAGAATCTATAAAGGTAAATTTAATCTTACTTGAATGGTTGGCAAGGGTTGTAACAATGTTAAGCCACTAGTTTCTTACTTGAAAAGCTTTTTAATTTGTGTAAGAAAATTTTACTAATATTATTGCCTATGCTTTTCTACTTTATTCTCTTCTCAACATTCACGTTATTATTTTGTTATTATTGCCACTTTTATACTTCCAATGCATTGCATTGCAACACCACCCAGCACATACTTTATAAATACGTTGCCAAGCTTATACTTTTCTACACAACAGCAAAATACTAATTAGATCAAATAAAAATGTTGCTCATCTTGACACATCAACTGAACTATATATCTTGTCTCTTCTCAATGTAAATTATTTTGTTTATTTCATGTACTGTTTTTTTTTATTCAATATTATAGACTGATAATATTTGACCACAAAAAGACACAAAACATACATAAAAGTTTGAATGTATTAAAATGAAGTGAATTATAATACAATTTTATTTTTCAAGAGACAATATATTTTAAGATAAAATAAAAGAGAGATGCACTTCAAGCTACTCAACGGTGACTTTCCAACATATCATTATAAGAATCAACTTTAAAATGAATAATTCATTTCAAATATTAATTAAAACTAACATACGTTAAGTTTAGTTTTCTTTTCCATAGACACATTGTTTAAGGTATGGCACTATTAATTTCTATTATTTGATGTCATTAGAGTTGATCGGGTAACTAGCAATAGATAACTATATAAGATGAAATGATTTTATTGTTTAATATACCATGTTGCATCAGATATCTCTGATGTGCAAACAAGACATTGATATTTTTCAGGTATATATTAATGTAAACTTTAAAAATAGAGAAAATTAATTAGAGACCAATTAATTACAATGTCTATTCCAAAAGTAATTAATTATATCTCCAAAAATAAATTAACCACCAATATTGTTAAAAACATAAAGATGTATTTAATTTGTTCATTAATTCAGAAAGAAACCTAACATCTCATGCGCAATATCTAAAATGAGAAAGAGGCAACCACACATGTCGAAGTATGTTTCAACTCAAATTAATTTGTCTCACTTTAGGTCCCATATCCCAACTAGTCTAGTAATGCACATGTCTAACCATACAGTTGATGGGCCAATCTCTAATAGATTTCATAAATATTGTTGGAGGTCTTAAAACTCTCAATAATTACGGTAGAAAAATTCAAAAAAAATTGCGGTATCTCTTTTTATTAACTATTAATAATAAAAATCTTCACAAATTAAAAATATTATTTTTAACAATTTTAATTATTAATGGCGCCACAAGACCTTCACAAAATTTGAAAGAAGATTATTTAAAATTTGTAGCGGTTAGTTCTATCACAAATTATTGAAAGTATTGTTTGTATTACCTTTGAAATTTGAAATGACCAATTTTTTATGTTATTATTGTTTGTGATGCTCTAAACAGTCAATATATCTCTGAATTTTTTATAATTATTGTTAAAACATTTTTAACAGATTAATTATTTTTAATTGCATACTCATTTTTAAAATGTTATTATTATTATTATTATATTTTTATATAAGAAAAATATTATTTGAGTGATTTAAGATGAAATTATGGATATACTTTTTTAGCTTTTTTTTTAATTCTTTCTCTAATAAATACTGTTTTTAATTTTTCTCTTTACTAGTGGTCTAAACCGCCCCAAAGTATATAATTTTTATTTTATTTTATTATTCATGGATTTTTGTGGTAGTCTAACCTAGCAATGATCAGTGGTGCTCTTCAGTGTCAATCACTATTGTTGATTTTTGAAATTTAATCTTTTCTTAGGGAGTTTAATTTATCCCAAATTTTTTGCAAGACAGCGACTAATTTAAAACTATTAATTGCAAACAACAAATCATCGTATATAATATTTATTTTATTAAAGTTACAACACTAAAAAATAAATTTGATTAGCTACGACAAGCAGGGGAGTTAATTCATAGTTAATCACTAACAAATAAAATTTATTTCAAAATTGATCTTAATATGAATTGAGAGACTGGTTAATTACAAAATAATTATTCAGATGATTTGTACATTATTTTATTAAAAGAAATAACTGATTTGAAATTAATATATCATAATATATTGTACAAAGTTTATATGTTCTACAAATGTCTTGCAATATTGCATTGCATGAATCCGCACATAACATGAATGATGAAACTTCTTCATTGTTTCGTTGCGAAAATATACTACCCTGATGAAACTTCTTCACTGTTCTGTTGTCAAAAGATACTACCCTGATGAAACTTCTTCACTGTTCCGTTACCAAAAGATACTAGCATGATGAAACTTCTTCATTGTTCCTTTACCAAAAGATGCTAAGGGAAGTTGCTTACAGTTACATTTCATCTGTCAATTCTTTTTTTAATACTTTTGTCAAAATAAAAAACTTAATAGATATTTGAAATCATCTAACTTATGTATTTCTTCCATTCACAACTTTAGCAATTCAATAATCAATTATGTAATTTATCATTGCAAGTATAATTTCAATGGCTTTGTTGCAAACCTAACAAAGGAAGAATTCTAACAAAATGGTTGGTATGTGTAACAAAAAATTCCTATTAGAAAATTACATTATCCTTTCTACTTAGAATATATTTGTATATTTGTTGAGAATGAAAAGTGGTAATGTATGGTTTGATGTGGTGGTTTTTGTCTTTCCTAATGAAAAAAAAAATTAACATAAATTCTTGGGATTTTATATGCTTCATTCAACATGTAGAGAGAGCACTCTATTTCTCCAAATCCTTTATCATTTCAAAAAAGTCTAACATAGTAAGACCAAATTTCAGAATCAATCACTTTGGTTATGATATCAGGTTGAAAGTGTTCTCACTTCACATATTGAAGTCAATAAATTCTCAAGATTTTGTGGTAAGAATTCATCTCTTTTCATCAACATGAACCACTTCTATCAAGTGCTACATTATATATACATTTTTCATAGTAAAATTACAAATTTTCAAGTAGAATGAATATTTAATTTTTCAATGGGAGAAAATAAAGTTTTGTTGGCTTCTTCCTTTGTTAACTTTGCAACAAAGTCATTGAAGTTACACTTCTAACGAAAGAGTACATAGTTGATTATTAAATTGTTGTAGATGTAAATAAGAGAAATGGATAAATTAAATAGTTTAAAATACCCTTTAAAGTTGTTTTTCATTTTACAAAAAGCACTAAAAAATAATTTTGTATCTTGATCCCAAACAAAGTAACAATAACCTGAAAAAGAGTTAAAACCCAAAACAAAACAAAGAATCAATAAATCTTAAAAAAAAAAAAAAACCAATAAACAAAGCAAACCAAATTTTAGATATGTAGTTGTTTGAAGATAGCCGTAGTCAACACGACAGAAGTAGTTGTTGTCAATAACACAAGGCAAACAATACTAATGATATTCATTCCAACTCCTTGATTAAACAAACAGGCAAGCAAAGAAATGTCATTTACTGGTTGTTGAATCCATTTTGGTTATGAATTATAGCTTTTGGTAATGAAGTCTTGAAATTTTGATTTTTTTTTTTTATAAGTTCGGTTTAATTCTAGTTTTCGAAAGCATTTTGCGATGAATTCTAATTTAATATAATGAAGTTATGTATTCTAGTTTATCTTACTAAATTTTGAGGTTTTTCTGTTTATCATTTCCTGAGTTGATGTATTCTAGTTCCTGAAATTTTGGTTTTTTTTTTATATGAATTCTGGTTTTAGTGGTTTACTGGTTGTTTTTGTTTACTAACTTTTT
>JBBPBT010001050.1:5834863-5852240 GCA_037974875.1 Cicer bijugum
CACTCTAATTATGTTTTTTTATTGTTGATACATACAATGACTATAGTATTTGGATTTTTGAGTAAAATAATTGTATAATAGCTGTAAAAAAAAAACCTGAAATACTAGAGTTTATGTGACTGCTTTCATTATTTATATTTGTAGAGATGCAACTCACCATATTCTTTCTTTCATTTTTTTTTATGTTTTCTATGATGGTAGGTAAGTAAGGCTTAATAGTGACATTTTTAGATTAAATTAGTGTTTTAATATAATAGGGCCAGGAGTTTTTTCCTAAATGTTTGATTAACGACGAGTTTGTGAAAAACGTAGTAGCTCTAATGTGTAAATTTTCTCAAACTCAATGTGAGTTTGTCAAACTCAATTTAATGATACTTGAGGTTTGATGGAGAAGAAGTTATATACTTCTCAAGGACTACCAATTAATTCTTACGAATTTAAAAACCTTATTGGAACTTATTTAAGTAACCTAAAATTAGAAGATATGTACATATAGTGGACAATATGGAAACAATTTTCGCTGGAGTAATAAAACAACTTATAGGAGATTGCTTTAGGGTCATCGTTTATAATCATGTGACTAATTTTTTTCATTTCATATTTCTGCAAATTTTTGAGAAAAACATAATGATAACATCAAAAGTTATGATTTTGTCTTCACCAATATTTTTTTTCTTTTGCTGGTTTTGGATTCTCTCTACATCTTACATGCTTCCAACAGGTATACCTTTCTCTCATGACATTAATATTGAGAAGAAAAGCATGAATTATTTTAAGGTCTCTATGTGTGGCTAAACTGTGTTTTTTTTTTTTTGTTGATTTTGTCTTTGTGACTCTTCAGTTGTGAAACTTTGAGGAAATAATAATGCTTCTTCAAACATCTCTATCAATAAATGAAACTATGGGTAGCTTATTCTGTACTTTTATACATTCACGTCAAATGTTTTTGTTTTTGTTGTTATTATCAATTAAAAAATAATAAAATATTTTTTTTAAAGTATCATTACAATTGTTTTGTGAATCTATTTTATGAGTCTTTTGCATGTTTTGTTTTCTATGCATAGTAAATCTGTTTTGTTTAAGGTTAATCCTTCTTCTTTTTTTTTGTACTAAGTTTAATTATCTTATTTGTGTGTCTTTGGTTCAAAATAACATATGTTTATCTTCTTTGAAGCAATGGATGAATGTGCAAACACGAGAAGGGGTTGAATTGTGTTTGTCAAAGTTAACAACTATTTGATAATTTATAAATAAATAAAGAAAAACTAGTTTGGTTTTGATGACTTACTTAAAATAGAAGCAATCATATTCAGAGATAGCAAACAATGAATGCGTAAATAATTTGACATATAGATTTATCCTAGTTCACCACTAACTTGGCTACATCCAGTCCCCTTATTCAGAAACTTTTAATTCACTCATTCAAATACCTTATATTACAAAGCACCGGACCCTCCAAGTTGGTCTTCCCAAACAGTTTGACAACCCCAGACTTTTGAGGAACTAACTACCATGACCCTACAAGCCAAGTCTTCTAAAAATTTGACAACTTTAGATTGAAAAAGGAACTAAACCACTATCGGGTTGAATACAAAAGATTGGAATTTGAGTAGTTGCTTCTAACAAAACTGATAATAATAATAATAATAATAATAATAATAATAATAATAATAACAACAACAACAACAACAACAATAATAATAACTCTCACACTCTAAGAAAAGAACACTTAGAAAATATTTATAACTTGAACAAGTGTTTCTCTCTTTAAACTCTAAGAAGATTTGAGAACTTTGAGCTTGAGTTACTCTTTTCTATTTTTCGATACTTTTCTCCTTCAGCCTTCAGTGTCTATTTATAGTGAAAATTTGGGTTTTAATTTAGTCTTTGTTTAATTCTGAATTGTATCTTGTTCAGATTGAGCTTGTAAATTCTTCAAATTGATTATATTTCTATTTTGTGTAAATTAAGTTTGTAAATTCTTTTGGTTGATTATATTATTATTACGAAGAATTTCCTCATTCGTTCTGCAATCTTGTTAATGTTCACGACAAAGTTGGTGATTGAGTTGCTTTGGTTTTTAATAAGAATTTGAGTAATATTTTTATATTGCCACATTCGATTAAATTGAATTTCAATAGGATCGATTAAATCATTTTTGATAGAATTTGGTTTCGGTTTCTAATTTAATTGAATTATAATTTTGTGACGCTTGATTGTTAATTGTAATATTTTGATGATTGTGATGCTTAATCCAATCAAAGAAACTGAATTCATATAAGATTGATTACACTTGTTTGATCAATTCTATAGTCAAAAAAGAATAGAATCACGAATTATAAATTAAACTCAATGATAGAATGTGTGGTAGGTCTGAAACTCGAATAAGTGGATTAATCGTTTTGCTCATCTGTTAAATCAAAAATCTAAAAACCCCTTTCTAATTTCAATTTTCAATTCAGTTAATATTATTATATCTGAAGTCCTTGCGAAATGACTCGAGTTCTTACCTCTATTTATATTTATTTTAATTGTATTTTACCCGTGTGTGACAGCGATCAAATTGGCGTCGTTGTCTGGGACTCTCTGAGAACAATATTAACTAGTTTTAGGCAACTGTCTTAGATTGCTCCGAAATTTCGCCAGAAAATCAGAAGAAAAAAATCAAGGAATCACTACAAGAATTTTTTAAATTTGTGACAGTTGGCCTGCGACGGTTCTGAAATAACCGCCCTCACCTTCAAATTGCGACGGTTTCTGAGGCGGTTTTCATCAACCGCCGCCACCATACTACACCATATAAAGCACATGAGTTGCGTTTTTCAATCTCACCACCAGTTTGCGACAGTTCCTACGACGGTTTTAATCAATTGTCGTCGTCGTTTAGGGCATAAACGTGTTTTATTTTTCCATATTTTGTAAGTTCATTCCTCACTCTCTCTCACGTGTATTCCTTTCTTAGCCCCGCACACATCCTTTCACTACCCTAAAATTTCTAAAAACCCCCAAATCTGTCAACCCTAAAACTTCTGAAGGAAACGAAATCGAAGACAAACGAAATCGAAGAGAAACAAAATCTACTATGTAAAAGAAGGTGATTTATCATCTTAGAAACAAAATCAACTCTTGCAAAGGTAATCATTTAGTTCCATTTATCATCTTGGGAATTTTTTTACAATTGTTATCCACTACTACAATGTAGTTAGTAAGTTATTGCAGGCTTAATTCGGTTCAGAGTTGTGTGTAGCTTAATCACTTTTTTTTCCTTAAATTTTTCAGTTTCTTTGTTGTTCATTTCATTGTTTATTAAATTATAGATTTTTTAGCTTTTTCTGGTTGGAACCTTTCTGGGGTTTAGCATCTTTATTTATTTTTCTTTAATGATTTTTAGCTTCTTTATTTTTTTAATGTATTTTCTTTGATGTGTATTTGAAAATTTTGTGGTCTTTTTACAAGGCCATCCATGAAGTACTTTACCAAAAGGATAAAGTGTGGCTAGCAGCTTATGGAATATTGTTGCTTTTCTGTTTAGGTTCTTGGTTTTGTTTGGAAAGGATGAAGTTTAATTACATAGTTGTTTGTTCAAATGATTCCAATTTATGGTAAAATATTTGAATCTGCTAAATTGTAGTTTATGGTAAAATATTTAAATCTGCTAAATTGTAGCATCACTTTATAGGGTAAAATGTCAGTGATTTTGTTGTATTATATTAAAATGTAAAATGTTACTTTTAATCAATGGTTAGTAACACATGAGTTATATTTTCTAAGTGTGCCTGCATATGTCTCGTACGAGGCTGAATCTCCGGATGAAGCAGCATTTGTTATTGCTGTAAGAGAACTTGGTTTTGAATTCTATAGAAGGGCTCAGACTAGTATATCGACATTCGAGTTGGATCCAGTTTCGTGAAAGAAAGTTGAAAGGTCAGTTTTTTCAATTGCTTAGAAATTTATTGTTGCTGCTACATGTTTCCCTGCACTAGTAATGTTAAATAGCGGTGCTATAGTTTTGTAGAATTTGAACAAATCACAATTGTTTCAGGATACCCTATTTAATACAAAATATTGTTGAGATTGGTTTGTTTGAGAATGGTTTGTTTGCTTTTAAAAATAATTTTCAGATTGATTTGTTTGCATTTAAAACTAGTTTACAGATTGATTTGTTTGCATTTAAAACTAGTTACAATTGGTTTGTTTCCAAATTGGTTTGTTTGAAGTAAAGAAGTTGGTTTGTTTGCATTTAAAACTAGTTTTCAGATTGGTTTGTTGATGATTGGTTTATTGATTGAATTAGTTTCCAATGACAGTGCTTCTTTGTGCCTCTCTCCGGTGACAGCGCTGCTTTCAGCATCTCTTTGGTGACGGTCCAGCGCAACACTTCTCCATGGACGGCACAATATAACCCAATAGGTAAGATAATTTTAATAAGTTATATAGATATTGGTTTGTTGCTTACTAAGTTATATACAGATTGGTTTGGTCTAAAATATAAGTAGGTTAGTGATTGGTTTGTTTCCTTTTAAAAATAATTTCCAGATTGATTTGTTTGCTGCAAATGGATAAACTGAAGTAAATAACATATGTTAATGATTGGTTTGTTTGAGATTGGTTTGTTTGCTTTTGAAACTTTGAAGGCAACAGTATGTGTTTGAATGAAGGTCCCCAGTAATGTAAAACTTGTAAAGTAGTGGCAATGTCAATGATATTTATGTTGGACCTATGTCCTGGAGATATAATCGGAGAAACTAGAAATGTGAAATAAACTGGTTTTTCTCTTCATCTTTTCATCTGATTTAGCTAAATGGTTATGTAAAAGGGTGTTTATAGGTTTGGTTAACAAGAATATTACTTTAAACTGCTAGCTTAAGACTGAAGGAAGAAAGGTGGATGCCAAAGAGTTTGAATCCATGAAGCCATTGTCGGGCAAAAAAGACAATGATGAGATCTTTGCTAAATTGGTTGGTTTTTCCCCCTCGGACTCTCTTAATTTGAATTTTCTATTATATTAGTGATAGTGTACATTGATTGTATTTTGACACTTTCAATTTTCTTCATAGGGATCTGACAAGGATAAACGCAAAGATACTCTTGATAAGGAGAAGTCAAAGAAGGTGAAACTATGATATTAGTTCCTCAAGTGTCCAATTTCTTTTTCTCAATTATCCAATTTACCTTCTTGCAATATTTATAAGTTGAAAGGTTTGTTGCTTGGATGTTTCCATCAGTAATCTAAATCGTTTTGAAAGTGTTATCTAAAGAAAGTGATTCTTGTTAAGTGTTTTATACCCAGTAAGATCATAGTATTTTTTTATCTACTTTTGTATATTCCTTGACATACATGTTTTATGACCTACATGTTTTATGACCTACTTGTTTTTTTCATATGATTGTGGATGGTTTGGTTGCTCTGAGGTTCTATACTGTTAACCCATTTGTACAACTTCTCAATTTTATTTTTCTCTAATGCTCTTGTTATTGATTATGGCATCCATTTCTTAGTTTTCTTTGTTCGCATGTATGTCTTTTCTCTGCACTAACCTGTCTTTTCTCTACATTATTAGAAGGGTTTATTTAACTTTTTTAATGTAAATTTAGTTTGTTCTTCATACGGTCCTTTGTAACCTTTACGTTAATTGTTATGTTTCCCTATGTTTTGACAATCTGTGGGGTTATATGGTGGTGGAAAAGACATAAATGTTTTTTTATTAATGAACTCAATTTTGTTTTAAAAGTTTTTTTCATTAAGTATACACCTTTTGGATCCCCTTATCTGTTAATAGATTAACGAAAATGTGCAAAAGTTCTATTTGCCTCTGCCATCCTATGGATAGTGGAATTATTTGAGCCTTTTTTTTTTTGGGAAAGGATTTGCAGTCCCCTGCATTACCACTAGTTGCTATAAGAGATATTTAGTTAATTAGTTTTGACAATATTTATCAATAATCATTGAGGTTAATATATACTTTTTTTTTTCTTCAGGCAATGGACATAGAATCGCCAATATATGGTAGACGTTCATCTGAGTCCAGCCACCAACCTGATGATCGTGGAACATCATTAGGGACTAATTAGATATTTGGATGAACTTCTAAGTTTGATGGAGTTGTTTTGTATTTTTAGCTACTCCACTAATGTTTTGAATATTTAAACTACTTTATTTATTGTTTTAGTTAACTTCAATGTATGCATTGGTGTTATTTCTTTTGAAAAAATTATATATTTTGGAATAGTTATTAATTATGTATTTAAATTATGTGGATAGTATTTATGAATATTTCTTATTTTAATTGATTAAAAATAGGAAAAAATTGTATCATATTTTTTTTAAATTATTAGGTTTGCGACGGTTTAAACTGCCTCAAAATAAATATAGCGACGGTTGATAACTGTCATTATTGTTCAGAAATAAATAAATTTGAGTGTCTTTTAGCGACGGTTCTAGCTGTCGCAAACTGTTTTTAGAGGCGGTTAGGAACCGTCGCATATTTTGCCGACGGTTGGAACGACGGTTTTGTGAACCGTCGCAAACTGGCCTCGCGACGCACGAATCTACGACAGTTGCAGAACCGTCGCAAACATCAAACGGCAGCGGTTTCAACCGCCGCAAACCCCCTTTGGAACCGCCGCAAAACATTTTTTTTCTTGTAGTGAATAGGAATCCCATATAAGGGACTTGTACATGAACGATGGTCAAAATCCCAAATTCCTTCGTTTAGATCATTTTTGGAATTTCTCGTATTCTCCAAAAATTCCAAAAAATATTGTGTTGCCTTTATTTGATTTTTAGAAATTTGTGGTGGTATTTTTAGGTTTTTTGGATATTATTTGACAGGGTTTTCAATTTTAGCATTAGGACATTGTTGGAATTTTCAGAATTGTGATTTTGCATTACATTGTTAGAATGATGCATGACTAGGGCTAATTTTGCAAATCTTCATTCCTTTGAACCTGAAATAGATACGACATTTCATTTATGTCGTAGCCTTAATAGAGTTGTTAGTGTTAACGAGTCAATGTCAGAGATAGATAGTGAAAGTGACAACTTGCTGCAAAATATGGTTGGTGCAAATAATATAACCTTAAGATGCCTTGTTGCACCTAATATCAATTATAATTAATTATGTATGACATATCCTGAAGTTATTATACCATTTGAACTTAAATCTGGTTTAATACACTTTCTTCCAAAGTTTAATGGTCTTACCAGTTAGGATCCCCACAAACACTTGAAGGAATTCCATGTTGTATGTTCTACCATGAAGCTTCAAGGAATTACAAAAGACCACATTAAGCTGAAAGCCTTCCCATTTTCACTCCAAGATGCTGCCAAGGACTGGTTATATTACCTTCAACCATGTCCTGTTACAAGTTGAAATGATCTCAAGATATTGTTTCTAGAAAAATTCTCCCATGTCTCAAGAGTTGCTTCAATCAGAAAAGGAATATGTGGCATTAGGCACATTGACAGGGAATCATTACATGAGTTTGGGAGACATTCAAGAAATTAGTGTCTAGCTGTCCTCATCACAAGATTTATGAACAATTGCTCATCCAATATTTTTATGAAGGCTTGCTACCTATGGATAAAAGCATTTGGGATTCTGCTAGTGTGGGGAGCACTTGTCGTTAAGACCCCAGAAGCGACAAGGGCTTTGATTGAGAACATATCCATTAATTCTGAGCAGTTTACAACTAGAACCAATTCAACAATGTTGGCAAGGGTGTGAATGAAATTCAAGCTCCTTCCCACAAGAATTTAGAAGGCAAACTTGATGAGCTTACATCTTTATTAAAAAAAATGGCAACAAATAAAGCCCAGGCAGTGGTATGTGGTATTTGCACTTCTCTAGAGCATCCTACATATTCATGTCCTACATTACAAGAAGATCCAATTGTCGATGCTCCACAAGCATATGCAACAAATATATACCATCCTCAAGCCAACTATGATCTATCATCTAACAGGTACAACCCTGGTTGGACAAACCATCCCAACCTGAGATGGGGGAATTCATCTACACAACAACAACCTAGGCAACAACAGTAGCGAAATATTCCTTAACAGCAAAACAATGCACCTTCATTAAAGGACCTCGTTAAGCAGACGACAGTCCAGAATCTCCAATATCAACATATAACAAATTCCACCAATCAAAATTTGGAAACATAGATTGGCCAGTTAGCCACTTCAATTAATCAATTGTAGACTCAAGGGTCTAACCAATTGCATGTCCAATCAATAGTAAATCCAAATGCTCCCAATGTCAGTGAAATTACGTTGAGGTATGGGAAAGTTGTTGAAATACCAAAGGTACCTAAAACGACAATGAAAATTAACAAGGTTGCTGAGGACACTTTGATACTTGAAACTGTTGATGTTGAGCAAAATATACCACTTCATATTCCTCCAAGGGCAGTGAAGACTGAGAAAATGGACGAGGAAGATAAGGTCAAAGAGATCCTGGATACATTTAGGAAGGTGGAAGTGAACATTCCCCTCCTTGAAGCAATTAAAAATAGAATCCAAGACATGGAAAATTTCTAAAAGATATGTGCACACACAAGAGAAGGTTAAAAGGTAATGAAAGAGGAAATATGGGGTGAAATATTTCAGCCCTCATTCAACCCATGCCTCATAAATGCAAAGATCCAATAACTTTTTTCATTCCAAGTACCATAGGCAATAGTCAATTTGAAAATGCTATGTTAGATTTAGGAGCTTCCATTAATGTTATTGCTAATCTATTTTTTACTCTTACTTTTGGACCTTTACAGAGTACAAGTGTTACCGCTCAATTGGAGAATAGGAGTAATGCTCGTCCTGTTGGACTTGTGGACGATGTACTTGTTCAAATTAATGAATTGATATTTCTTGTAGATTTTTACATTCTAGATATGGAGGGAGAGAATAAGTCCAACAGGGCGCCTATCATCTTAGGCAGACCATTCTTGAAAACTACTAGAACAAAAATTGATGTGCATGCTAGAACTCTATCCATGGAATTTTGTAATAGCTTTGTAAAACTTAACATCTTTGATGCTATGAGACACCCCATGGAAGAACATTCTATTTTTCAAATTGAATTGCTTGTTGATTTGGTTGATGACACTTACACCGACATGTTTGCTACTGATTTTCCTTGATTGTCTGGTTTTGATGATACTTATACTTGTGAATTATGTACAGATATTCAATTGTGATCTTTGTGTGCTAAGATCTAAGTTGCTTTGCATGTTGACCATTGTGCTGATATTGATATTTCTATTAACATAATTGATTTTGCAGACTTAGCTTCAACCACAGGTGTTATATCATCGATTGAACAACCATTGACTATAGAGCTTAAACCACTTCTTGAAAATTTGAAATATGCATATTCAGAAGGAAGTGACAAGTTACATGTGATTATTTAAGCCAAACTTGAAAATGAACAGGAAGAGAAGTTGTTGCAGATTTTGAGAAAACACTGAAAGGCAATTGGATGGACCTTGGCTGATATTCCTAGTATTAGCCCATCCATGTGTATGCATAGGATACTACTAGAGGATGGGGTAAAATCAGTCAGGTAGCCCCGAAGGCAACTTACCCATTAATTTTGGATGTTATAAAAAAAGAAGTGACCAAGATCTTGCAAGCAGACATTATATACCCCATCTCTGATAGTCAATGGGTAAGTTTGGTGCAGGTAGTCCCTAAGAAAATTGGACTTACAGTGGTTAAAAATGAAAATAATAAACTTATCCCAACACGAGTGCAGAACAGTTGAAGGGTATGCATCGATTACAAGAGACTAAATCAGACAACTAGAAATGATCATTTTCCTTTAGCATTCATTGATCAGATGTTTGAGCGGTTGGTTGGTAAGTCACATTATTGTTTTCTTAATGGTTTTTCGGGTTATTTTCATATTCATATTGCACCAGAGGACCAAGATAAGACCATGTTCACTCGCCCTTTCGGCATATTTGCCTATAGGAGGATACCCTTTGGCCTATGCAATGCTCCTTGAACATTCCCACGCTGCATGATTAGTATTTTCTCTGACTTGATAGAAAATTGTATTGAAGTCTTCAGGGATGATTCTACTGTGTATGGTTTCTCATTTGATGCATGTTTGAACATTTTAGATAGAGTTTTGCATAGATGTATTAAAACTAACCTTGTGTTGAATTATGAAAAATGTCATTTTATGGATGAACAAGGCATAGTTTTGGGACATTGATCTCTAAAAATGGGATAGAAGTGGATCCTACCAAGATTGATGTGATTTCTAATTTGTCTTACCCATCTTGCATCCGCGAAATTTGTTCTTTTCTTGGTCATGCATGTTTTTACAGGCACTTTATCAAGGATTTCAGCAAGATAGCTCTTCAACTGTCAAATTTCCTGCAAAAAGATGTTAGTTTCACCTTTGATGACAAATGCAAGAAGGCATTTGATTTCTTAAAGGCAACACTGGTCTCTACTCCCATAATTCAGCCCCCAATTGGATCCTCTTTTTTGAAATTATATGTGATGCATCTAACTATACAGTGGGAGCAGTCCTTGCACAAAGGGTTGGTAAGGCTGCCCATGTTATTTATTATGCTTCTAAGACTTTAGATTATGTACATGCTAATTATACTACCACTAAAAAGGAACTTTTAGCTATTGTTTTTGCACTTGATTAGTTTAGATCATATTTGTTAGGTTCGAAGGTAGTTGCTTTTACTGACCATGCAGCTTTGAAGTTCTTGCTGAAGAAACCAGAAGTAAAACCGAGATTGATCAGGTGGACGTTGTTACTCCAAGATTTAGAGATTAAAGATAAGAGTGGAGTATAAATATGTGGTGGTAGATCATTTGAGCATCATAGAAATGGACGAGGACCCCATCCCCATTCAAGATGACTTCCCTGATGAGCCACCTACACTGAAGTTTGAACAGGGAGCTCATTTTCCTTACTCTTATTTTATTTTACTTTCATTTAGGACAATATGTAATTAAAGTCTGGGAGTATTATTTAGGATTTTGTTTGTTTTTGGATTTTATTTGTAATATTTCAAAAAAATAAAAATAAAATATAAAAAATAAATAATAAAAAAATTTAAAAATAAATAATAATAATAATAAATAAAAATGGACATTGCATTGCATGCTTTTTTATCAGATTTTGTAATTGTAAATGTTAATAGTTTGTTTGGACTCACATGATTGGATAGTATCTTGGCATTCTTGGTAAAATAATATGGATTAAAATGCTAAATTGTGTATCATTTGTGATAAGTCATTAACCTTTGTGAGATTTTTGAGACTTATTATGAATGGAACACATTTTTTCATGTTTTTTTTCTTGTGTGATATCTCACTCATGATTGCTAGTTACGCCAGAACTTGACTTTTGTCCGCATGCATATATTGAAATGATCTAGGCATTTTGTTCTTGATTAAGCTACTATCCAAATAAGCCTACCTTACAATTATTCGTCTGTTTAAGCCCATTTGAGCCTAATTATCCCATTCTTTGTTATATAGCTCATTACAATCCTAAAAGTGAAAAACAATTAATTGACCCAATCTTGGGAGATAAATGAGTCTTTCCTTAGATAAGTGTAGGAGTGCTCAACTTGTTTGTTTAAATTGGAAGGTTATAAAAAAAATAAAAAAATAAATTTTGAGAAAAAATGGTTGTGTTGTGAGCAAAGAGAGTGTGAAAATTAAAGTCAATGATATTTTGTTGAGTTACTTCTTAATGTTGTTTTTCTCCCTTAATCATTACTTCTTTATCCATTTTCAACTCTAATCTCCTTAGGATTATTTCACCCTTACCTTGGCCACGTTACAACTTGAATGAGTACCTTGTGATCATTATGTGCATGTGTTTCAGATATAAATTATAGAGGCTTATCAAGCCTATGGTAGTGTTAGCTTTCATGATGTGCTTTGAGTGTAAAAAGTAGCCCAGACACTTTGAGAGAATTTTATATCCTGAGAGAACTCTATCACTTATGATGCATTCTTTAGTTAACTTGTCCTCTTGGTTGTGATAACAAAACTATTCACGGTTGCCTTAAGCTAGAAATATTTTTTTTTGTGCCTTATGCAACGTTTTGCTCGGAGTGCAAAAGTTTAAGTGTGGGGAAATTTGATCATAGCATTTGGGCACATGTTTGTAGCTTTTAATTTTGGTATTTTAAAATCTCTTTATAGCTTAAAATAATATTTTAGCTTGTTTCTAAACTTTGGGTCGAAATTGAATTATAATTTTATTATTTATATTTTGATTCTTGCTCGCTCTGTAGGTTATAACATTAGCTCTAGATATTGGATTGGTGCATATGATCAGGCGTTGGAAAGCTAAAAATTAGAGCTATAGCTTTTTTGTTGGAATAAAAGCCCATTTCCGAACTTTACTATGCCTAAATTGCAAATTTCGTAATCTGAACTTTTGTAATAATTTTAACTAGTGGGTCACTTGTTTTTAAACCCTAAAGCCCAATATCAAGTACTATATATTGACAATTTTGTTTCTTTTCTACAAACGGAAAAATTAGCATTCAGGTTGCTACAAGAAATAAAAAGTTTTTATTTTAATTTCATGAAAGACTAATTTTATAAGATTAATCCACGAGTTTAGAGTTTCATCAACACCTTGAGATTTAGGTTACACTGTCAATTTCGAATTCATGATTCTATTCTTGTTTATTTGATAATATTGATATTCTAATTGCTTAAATTTAATTTCAATAGAAACGATTAAATTTATTTGACAAAATTTAGTTTCAGTTTCTAATTTAATTAAATTATAATTTCGCGACGCTTGATCGTTAATTGTAATATTTTGATGATTGTGATGCTTAATTCAATCAAAGAAATCGAATTCACACAAGATTGATTAGGCTTGTTTGATCAATTCTATAGTAAAATAAGAATAAAATCATGAATTAGAAATTAAACTCATTGATAGAATCTGTGATAGGTCTGAAACTCGAATAAGTGGATTAATCGTTTTGCTCATTTGTTAAATCCAAAATCTAAAAATCCTCTTTCTAATTTCAATTTTCAATTCTGTTAATATTGTTATATCAAAAGTCCTTGCAAAACGACTCGAGTTATTACCTATATTTACATTTCATTAATTGTATTTTACACGTGTGTGATAGCGGATCAACAATGAATAGAGGAAACAACACAATATGAGGAAGCACGCCCTTTGCTGGCTATGAAGCGCTCAATCTCATAAACTCATTTTTGACTCTACCTATTATATTCACACATTAGCATCTCACTCTGCTTCTAATATTGACACACTTAAATCTAATTATAATACTTCTTACATTGATATACACACAACAATATCTGACTTTGAGAAAAGTTAACTCCTCTGACAAAAACTCAACACCTCTGACAAAAGTCATTGCATCTGATAAAATGTTAATGCCTCTAATGACGGGTTAACGATTCATGAAGTTGGGTATAACTCAAAAGAAGTTATTCTAATGAAATCTAGAGGATTCTAGATCGGACTTTGAAACAGGCAAAAGTTGTCTCTAAATCTGATACTGGAAATTTTTCTCTTTCATATTAATTCTGGAAGATATCAAAGTTCAGAAAACGACATGAAAACATTCCAAAAAATGTTCCAATTGGTTACCTACAAAATTGGACCGAATGGAAATGTTTGCTTACTATTGTCTATAATTGGTATAAAAGGTTTGCAAATGGTTCATTGTTGACAACAAGAATAGAAATTCAAAATTTACAGGAACAATCAAAAGTGAAACAACAATGCAACGCACTAATTTAGAAAAGAACAAATTTGAAACAAGACAATGTTTCAATTCAATACTGAAACAATATGTTTCATAATTGATTATAAAAATGATTCTTCTATGGTTCAGCAATCACAACAATACGTTAACAAAAAACATCAATATGATTACATAAAACAACAACAATACAAAACTACAATTGAAAAATCAACAACAATTTTCATCAAACTACTTTACAAAAATTGAGAAAATCTAAAAAGTTAAGTCGTGACAAAATTGAAGAACACCATCTAACACTTTGAAGAAACTCTGAACTTGGAACATTCATTTTCTATTATTAAGCCCTTGTACAAACACAAATTTATCTAAGTGCATGAAAGTGTTAGACACATACATTTTCTCTCATTGAGATTTAAATACAAACCAAACCAACACATATAATTTGGCTCATTAGTGGTTGTTGTATTTCCTTCAATGTATTACAATTGTAACCAAAAAGTAGAGAAGACGTAACTAGGTAAGGTTATCTGTTTTTGTAATTCAAGTAGAATTACTAGAAGAAATCATTCAAGTGAAGGTGCTAGATGTAGTATGTCAGGTTAGTGGTGAACCAGTATACAAATTTTTGTATTCTTCTTCCCATTACTTTTATTTTCCAAATTGTTTTGATCACCAAGTCATAATTAAATTTCAAAAAATAGTTTTAACTAACCAAAACACAACTCAAATCCCCTTTTCTTGTGTTATTGAAACTTCAATTTATGGGTAGAGGCAACCAACAATACATGCTACATTCAGAATAGAATATTAATTAGACTTATGCTTAATAAAACACCTTATGAATTATAAAAGAATAGAAAACCTAATATTTCCTATTTTCGTCAATTTGGTTGTATTTATTTTATTTTAAACACAAAAGATAAACTAGGCAAGTTTGATTCTAGATTACAAATATGCATACTTTTGGGATATTGTGAGTTCAATCTAATATTGATTGTATACTTAATTTCACAAGTACTTGTTATATGTGTTTACTTGTAGGATTTAAAAGACGGTCGAAAATACAGTACGAGTGAAATAAATTAAATTTATCATAAAAAATTTGATGGGCCATTTGTCAATGAAAAGGCCAAGGAAATATATGCAAGTGTAAAGAATAGAAATATTATGTGATTGTAAGTATTTGTTGTTGGCCACGTTATAAATCAAATATGCAACTGTTAGTTTTGGTAATAGTGAGTTGCAAAGCTATAAAACTATCACATTACTTATATAGTAGTATATGTAGTTAGTGTAGCTCCAATTTTGTCATTGAATGCACTAGTTGTATTGGTGTGCGTGCTCAAATGTTATAAAGGCTTGGTTTGGTGCATTATGGTTGGATGTAGTTAGTTTGGGGCTTTTACCAATATAGTGCATCTATTACAAGTTATGTTCATTATTTAGTTTCTCTTGATTGATTATAAGCTATAGTTCACCTATTTATTGTCTTAGATGATATCAAATAGATTTTTCTTTTGCAAAATATACTTGAATGTACAACATGATGTTTTTCTGTTTAAATGATGGGGTATTTCATACCTTTCTATTACAAAGAGGAATTTAGTTTGTTTCATTTGCATGTGTAGGAACAATTGCAAGCTGAAAATGGGAAGACTCATTCTCCAAATGAAACATTTATGAATGTGTTTAGTAAAGAACATCCTGGATATGTTTGTTGTATGTGACTTGAAATAATGTCGTCTCAAATCACTAGATCTAGTTCTCACTCTACAATATCAATATCTTCTTTTGAAGCTAATGAAAAGATGAAGAAAATGTAAGGTGAAATCATTCGGCTTAAGAAAATGGATTCATAATTTGATATGTTGAAAGAGCAAATTGCTTTCTTATTGCAAATGTAAATTCTAGAGAAAAACAAGTAAAACTGTTTTCTTAGCGAACTTATTTAAAAAATCATCTGGGAACTGTTTCTCTATGGTTAAAAATATCAATTGTGTAATGATTGCTTCTAGTTACTTGGTATTTGGAAATATTTATCAAGATTAATTGAGGTTAATATATACTTTTTTTCCAGACAACATACTATGAATCGCCAATAGATGATATACGTTCCTCTGAGTCTAACTACCAACTTAATAATCATGGGGGAACATCATTAGAGACTAATTAGATATTCCGATGAACTTCTATGTTTAATGGAGTTGATTTGTATGTTTAGTCACTTCACTAATGTTTTGAATTTTGAATATTTAAACTACTTTATTTATTGTTTTAGTTAAGTTTAATGTATGATTTGGTGTTATTATTTTTGAAAATATTATATAAATTGGATTTGTCACAATAGTTATATATTTATGTACTTTAATTATGTCAATGATATTTATGAATATTTTTTATTTTAATTTAATTAATAGAAAATAAGAAAAAATTGGATCATAATATTTTCTTTTAAATTATTAAGCTTGGAATAGTTCAAACTATCTCAAAATGCATATAGTAACATTTGAGGCAATTCTATAAGAACAAATTAAATTTAACGTGTTTGAGGCGGTTGAAAATCATTGTAAATCAAAAAAAAAAAAAAATTATAATGAAAATTTTCCATTTCAGCCCAAATTTTATTTTCATTTTATCCAATTTTTTTGAAATTTGAAATTTATACAAATTTCTTAACTTTGAAATAAACAATTATTCTATCCAAACAACAAAATTCATAAATAAAGAGAATGTAATTGAAGTATTTAAATTACTTAGAATTTTAAAATTTCCTCCATCCAAATTTTGGTTTATAAAATGTCATTCTTCCCCAAATTTGAAACATCAGCCTTGCACATAAACAATCGTCGGAGTGGTTTGTGCCCGCCACTCATGGTGTCGTAGAATTCGTTGTTGTTTGTGGCATTGAATGATAAATATGAGATGAGAGACTCGACATTCAATTGAACTGAACGAGTTTATTGGACTAATTTCTTTGTTTAAATATGTGCTTTAAAGATCAATATTATCCTTTATTTTAGTGGTTAAAAAATGAATGAAACAAATAAGAATAACAATTGTTGCGTTTAATATCGTGGTTTCCTGCTATACAATTTATAATATATTATTTGTCTGCAATATTTACTTGTCATGTTAGAGTCACAAATAAAGTAACAGTCAATTGGTTTAACGATTAAAATGAAAAAGATCAACTAGATTAACATAGTAAAGTTGAAGGATCCAATTAACACTATTAAAATTAATGGACCAAATTAAACCTCGAAATTGAGGTACGTGGCCAAAAGAAAATTAAGCCAAAGAAAAAATTATAGAAGATGAGAAAAATATTTTTTAATTAAAAAAATGCAAAATACATGCTGCTATCATTAAAGTTGTTAAAAGTTTATCAGATTAGTATTTTTAAGTTTTTGTTTATTTATTTCAAATACAACCACATTTAAAGGATCTATCTAGAAAGGGAAAAAAAATTAAAAACTAATTTAATAAAAATTAAACTTAAACGAGCCACCATATATATATTTTATATATTTTGTCTAAAAAATTTAAGTTAGTGATCCACTTGAGTATAAAAATATAAAATAAATGTTAGCGAACAACCACTGATTAACAGGAAATTTGTTGTTCA
>JBBPBT010001050.1:5852908-5864842 GCA_037974875.1 Cicer bijugum
ACATCTATGTTTCATTACAAGAATCATAATCTCAATTATCCTATAGATCTACCATTTAATTGTAGTTGGTCAATAGTCAATTAATTGATTAAAGCATGCAAATGTTGGTTATCCCAAATATGTAAAGAAAACAATAGAATAATTTTATTGGGATACAAAAATAAGAATCCAAAATAAAACTACAATTAAAACTAAGACATAGTAAAAATGTATTTCAATTATAAGATCCATCAAAGACCCTAAAAGATAACTTAGTTATTCATTGACATATAGTAAATGAAATAAATAATATAAGAGTTTATCAAATTAAGGGAGAAGAAATAACACCCTAAAAATGTATAAATTTTTACTTCAAAATGTGACACTATGCTCCAACTCCAAAGACTCCAATATTTTGCATGGCTTAACTTCTCCTTATTTAGTGATACGATATAATTCGTGGTACCCTTCATTTAAACTATGTGCCTCATTTTTATATGACCATGTAGTACTCCTCGATATTGTGGTAGGAAAGACTATCCAACATAAAATATTTTTGCAGCATGCATTTTTGATTTAAAGTTCACCTATTTGTCGGTGGGATGGGAAGGCATTGCCTTTGACTCAAGAATGATAAAGAACACTTAAATATGAAAAGATAAACATAAAATTCCTTAAGGTTATATAAGAATCACCATACACTTATCATTATTTATAGGCAAAATTACACTTATAGTCTTGTATGTTTAACTCATTTCTTGCTTTGATCCTTCAAGTTTATTTTATCCCATTTTGATCCTTTAAGTTGCATTATGTTTGTACTATAAGTTATTTATCTCAATTTTGAAAATAATTAGTTCAATTGAAAGCTTCTGATCATTTGAAACTCTACAAAATGTTGCAATAATATATCCATCATTCTAATCATTTAGAAATCACTCATCAAATATTATGAAAGACCTATATTTCTTTATTTTCTCTAAAACAATTTAAACACATGTATAACTTTAAAAACAAGGTAATAAAGATCTATCCACATAAATAATGTCGTTAACCTTCTTTTCATGCAAAGTAGTTTGGAAAATCCACTTGTTGTAATATTTCGATTAGATATAACATTTGATGACAATAGTTCGAGAAAATTTTCAAACTTAAAGAATTACATGCATAACTTAATATATCTTAAAGACTAATTATGCAAACGAATGTACCTTAAAGAACTGAATTGGGCAAAAGAATGTACCTTAAAGACTAATTATGCAAACTTAATTTGTTCTTGTGTGTTTGACCCTGTAGGTTCCCGTAACATTGGCAATAATATTAAATCAAATATTTAATATTATAAATAACAAGCGGTATCAAGCAACACATCACTGCTACCCAAGTGACGAGAATGTCATGTGATTTGACGTAACTTTTCCATGATAATGATGTTACATATAATCTCTTTTATGTCTTCATATCTAAATTGAACTCAAGCCATAGAATGTGTAACCCTTGTATAGTTTGACATCTCATTCCTTGATACTCGAGTATACTTTACAATAGTTAATATCTTATATTGACTTATCTCAACATGACAATGAATTTAATAGTCATACTCTATCAAGGGGCGCATAAATATTACTCCTGTTATGAGTGAATGGAAAAACCCATCTAGGTCACTCAAGTCCTTCTACATGAATCATTCAAGTTAATTGGTTTTATAATCGTCCTATTATAAACAACATTTGACGACAATAAAATAATCAACTCATCATCTATAGATCATAATGGTTTTAGGTCTAAGAGTGACATACATCATTATCACTACAAGAATAACTTATGACACCCATATAATACACTATGTGGTATTCTCATGGTGAATCAATTCAATATACATTCATCCAAATGTATACCTAATGAAGTAGCGATAAATGCCACAAGAAAGGGGGTTTGAATTGTGATTGATTAACAACAAGAACTCATTAAAATGATCAACAAATGCTATAAGAGAACTGGAGTTTTGCTTCAGAGAGGAGTTTCACAACTTGATAGATTGTTCATTGAACTCTTCCTTCATCTTTGGTGGATCTTTGTTTTATAGATTAAGAGAGTTTTAAAATATTCAGTTTAATATGAACATAGAAGTTGGACAGTCTTGCCAGTTGTCAATTGTTTTGTTTGAAAGAATCTTCTTATTTGCAATATTGTCCAAAACATTCTGATTCAAATCCAAAACATTTTTCCTTGACATTTTTAATGAAATTTCGGTGTGAAGGTTGAATATGTTCGTTGGTATAAAGTTGAGCCAAAATCATGTGCATATGTCATGTCAACAATATTTTTTGCAGTGAACTTGAGTGCTTGCAACTTGATTTTAACTAATCAATCTGAGGTCAAAACTGCATATTAATATGCATGAGTTTTGCAAGTGGACCTTCACTATGTGACTTCTTGAGGATTGTTTACTTTTGGGTGGTCCATGTGACAATTATATCAATCTAGGACAAGTTTTTAGTGATCCCAAAAATGATACATTTATCTCTTGTCTTTTAATAAGACAACTAGAATGTTCTGCAATTATTTTGTCATCAATTTGGTTTTGACATTTCCTTTAGGAATCTTCCAAATCATTTCATACTTCATAAAAGTGTATTATTATCATTATGTGTACATGAGATGAGTCCAGATTTGATGATCAAATCAATTTTGATAGTTTGAAAAATGACCACATAATCTTGCATGAATATGCATACTTCAACATATCATGAATTAACTTGTTTTTTTATTTTCTCAAAATTAAATACACTTAAAAACACAAGTTAATAATTAATAAGATCATAATTATAATTAAAAAAATTAATTAAATATTTGATTTTCTTCAAAACATTAATTTATGGTTTTTGCCTCAATAATCTTTCTTATTTTAAGGATGATAAACATGTTAATTGGATTTTGAATTTTTTATTCTGATTTTATAAACATAATAATAATCAATGCGTTTTTGTTAAAAACTCCCCCTCAATTTCAGCATCCAATATCACGTTTTAAAAATGCAAAGATAGTTTAAACCAAAATATAATATTTCATTTATTAATCAAAAGATGTTACATCTAGAAGGATATTGTATACAATTGGTTCAAAAATATTAAAAGACATAAATTCAAAGAGAAGTATAATAAAGAGTTTTTCAAAAGAAAACTTCTCATCTAATTACTTATCCCTTTGTTATATCAAAAAGTAGAGGGAACCCCCAAAAGATTCAACAAAGTCTAATTTCCAAAACCTTTTGAAATAAAAGGAGGAGGTGTGGTTGAGGGGTAAAATAAATTCAAAGTACCAATGGTAGGACCAAAGGTAGGGAGTGACACAAATTGAGTTTGACTTTGTGGAAAGTGGAGAGTTGATAAATTAATGCAATGACTTGCAGTAGAGTAATGTCTTAGAACAAACATAGAATTCAAACTATTTGTGGGAGAGATAAAGATGGAGACATTTTAGATAGTCTCTCTAACCCAACCTACTTGGATGATTGACCTTGGGAGAATTATTTTAGATGATTTTGGTGTAGGTTCAACTAATTCAAGAGCAGTTTCAGAAGGTTTAGTTTGAGTGGATTAAGGTGGAATGATTTGGATTGGAATGTTGATTTTAAAGAATTATAGAAATATATAATGTTGCTTTCACATTAAGGATCCAAATATATTGAAATTTAACATCCTCTTTGGTGACATGATGTTTAATTTCAATGTATTTGGATCTCGAATGCTGAATGATATTTTTTAACAAATTAGTTGCACATGTATTATCACAATAAATTGGAACATTTGAATAACTTACATAAAAGACTTCAAGTTGATTTTAATCCAAAGAACTTGAGAACAACACTGTGCAGCTGAGACATATTCAACTTTAATTGTTGATAGTGAAATTGTATTTTGTTTTTTGTATGACCAACTTATAAGGGCTTCTCAAAGAAATTGACATGTACCATTTGTGTTTTTTTTTTTTTAAATTTTTCCTTCTGCATAATCAAGATCACAATAAGTTATAAGATTGAAATATGAACCATTGTTATAACAAAGACCAAGATCAATAATACCAACAAAATATCTAAAGATTCTTTTTAATAACGTTAGATGAAATTCTCTAGGTGAAGATTGAAATCTAGCATATAAACCAATTGCAAAAAAACTATTTGATTTGTAGGCATTTAGATATAATAAATAACCAACCATTCCTCGATATCCTTTTTCAGAAATGGTTTTGCCTTTTTCATCTCTTTCTAAATTTGAAGAGGGATGCATGGGAGTTGCCATTGATTTGACTTCATTCATTTTGTATTTTTCGATAAGATCATTGATATATTTTTCTTGAAGAATAAAAATTTCATTTCCATATTGTTTGATTTGTATGCCAAGAAAAAATCTCAATTCTCCCAACATGTTCATTTTAAATTCACTTTGCATAAGATTTAAAAAATCCTCACACATTTTTTCATTTGTTGATCCAAATATGATACCAGCACCATACACTTGAACTGTTAATAAATCAGATTTATTAATCTTTCTAAAAAATGTAGTATCAATTTTTCTTCTTGAAAAAACATTTTTGATTAAGAATGAACTGAACCCTTCATACCAAGCTCTAGGAACTTGTTGAAGCCCATATGGCTTTAGTGAGTTTAAAAACATGATATGGTTTATGTTTATCTTCAAAATTAGGAGGATGATGAACATGCATTTCTTCATTTAAAAAACCGATTAAAAAGACACTTTTAACATACATTTGAAAAAGTTTAATAAGTTTATGAGATGAATATGCAATAAGGATTCGTATTGATTCTAACCTTGTTACTGGAGTGAATGTTTCATCATAATCAATTTGTTCTTGTTGATCATAACCTTGAGCAACAACTCTTGCTTTATTCCCAATTAATTACTTTACCTTTTTCATCCAATTTGTTTCTGGACACCCATATCTTGTACCAATGATAGTTTTAATTTTAGGATTTGGGATAGGAGTCAAGACTTGGTTTTTTTTAAAATGAAGAAGTTCTTCTTGCATTGCTTTAACCCATGAGTCATCAACTATAGCTCCTTTGATAAATTTTGGTTCCATTTGAGAGATCATTGTCATATGTTTGTTGTGATCTTTGAAGGACATTCTTGTTCTATTACCATTAAAGTGTTTCCAATTATTTGATCTTGTAAATGATCCCCTACAATTCTCCAACTTCGTGGAGGTGTTTGAAATAGAGATTGATGGTCAATCTCATTTTTCTGAAGAACAATCAAGTGTTGTTGTTGTTGACATTTATCTTTATCCTCATCATACATCTTTTGTATCTCAAGATCATGAAATAACACATGCACTCTTACTTCCACTGTTTTTTATTTTAGATTAAAGATTCTATAAATTTTATAATTAGTGGAGTATCCTAGAAAGGTGGCTTTATATCCTAGAAAGATTATATGAAATTATGAAATATTTCGCCTTCTATTTTACAAGAATTCATATTATGTTTTGTTGAAATTTTTTCTTATTGAAACACAATTTAAAATGCACCAAGAATTGTTGATTGCTTCAGCCCAAAAGCATTTCTCAAAATTTAATTCTTCCAAAATAGTTCTATCCATTTCTTTCCAGGTTCTATTATTTTATTCAACAACTTTATTATGTTGAAGAGTTATTGCACAAGAAAGATTATGAGAAATGACATTTTTATCAAAGAAATTTTCAAAAAAAAATTTATAAATTATCCTCCATGATCACTTCTTATTGAAATGATATTTGAGCTTTTCTTATTTTGAACTCTTTTACAAAAAGTTTAAAATGTTTCAAAAGAATTACTTTTTGTTTTAAAAATCACACCCATGTGAATCTTGAAAAATCATCGATAATTATAAAGCCATTTTTCTTTCCTCCAAAATTTGTAGTTTTGATAGGAACAAGAATATCAATGTGAAGTAGTTCAATAGGATTTTGAGTTGAACGAAAATCTTTTGAATAAAAGCTACTAGTGACTTGTGAGTTCGTTTAGCACACACGCTTCATATATTTTATTTTTGTATTTTTGGTAGTCCTCTAACAAGATCAAGTTTGGATAACTTTGAGATTTTTTTTGTTCTTACATGCCCAAAACATTGATGTCACACCCATTTATCTTTAATAATGGATATAAAACATGATTCAGAGAAAAACATTTATAATTCTTCTAAATATAGCGCATATAGATTTTTATTTCTAGATCCAAAGAAAAAGATTTTTCCATAAAATATTTGCTTAACTTCACATATATTTGGTTTAAAAATGACTTCAAAACCACTATCACATAATTGACTTATGATTAGTAGGTTATATTTTAAACCTTCAACATATTGAACATCAACAATTTTTGCAGAGTTTCATTTACCTATAATACATTTTCTTTTTATTTTTACTTGATCATTGTTTTCAAAAGTTACAAATCATCCATCCTTCTTAACAAATGAGAGAAAACATTGTCTATCTTCTATCATATGTCTCGAACAACCACTATTGAAGTCAATGGCGGACCTTGAAACAAAACATTGGAGTGGCCAAAATTTTAAAATTTTAATAGACAAATAAAAAGTATAATATTGTATTGCATATAAGAATTTTAAGTTGCAAATTTACAAAAATGTATTGGAGAGATGTAATAGATCAAATTTTGGTTTATAATTTTTATAATTAAAAATTAGTTGGAATTTAGTTGAAAACTTTCTTTTATTTTATAATTAAAGTAGTTATTTTTGTAATTTTTTTATAAATTATTCTCTCTGATTTTTTTATAATAGACATCTCGATCATAATTTGGTCTACAAAAATTTAATTATTTAGTATGGGTTTGTCTTAAAGATTTTGGATACCCTATTCTAATCTTAAAAATTAAGGCTAATAAAAAAATACAATATTAATAATTAAAAAAATCGGTAAAATAAATTTTTGTACATAACACATATCAATCTACATTATACAATGATGATCTACACACACCGGTCTATATGATAAAATCTACATGATACATGTCATTTAATTAAGTTAATTCGTGTAACAAGAAACAATGCACAGATAGCATGTCACCTTCACATATTAAACTTAAATATACATATGGACAATGATAACTGTAACACCCCATTTTTCAAAGCGAGGGTGTATTTTTTTTTAAAAGAAATTAAAATACAACAGAGAAATAAATAAGGTAAAACCTTTGGATAAATAATTAAGTCATTATAATTTACAAGCAGCGGAAAAAGTTCTCAAAATATGAATTCAAAATATTTACATAACAAATGTGGCACAATCTTCCAGTTTAAAAATAAAAGCAACCCAAAAGAAAGACATTTGTTCCCTCTGTGTCAACCTAGTCTGATCATTTTACAAAACAACTAAACACCCTGAATGATCTCCACGCGCCCCGTGAGATCCTCCTAACGTAGCTCCAATCAAGCATCCCCATCTATATTCTCATCCGTAGGGTACGAACCGGTAGGATCATCCTGGCTCTCATATGAGGGCAAAGCCCAGATTTCGACAATAGTTGTAAAGGGTCACCAACCGAAATTAACAATTAACACATAACATTTACTTTTCAATGCACAAATAACCTTTTCAACTTATCATGCATCTTAGAAGGGTTTTCCATATGCTAAAAGTTCATATCATGCTTGCCAAATTAAAATTGAAATCAAAATAAAGTTCTCAATCCATCAAGTAATACATAACTGACCAAAACAATGATAAATCAATTGAGCAATCGATTATCTAACTCAAAATAAGAATTTCCTCTAAGCCAATCGATTGGGAAATTGATTGAATGGATAACTGAGCCCCTATATTAAAGCCAATCGATTTCCTAATCGATTTCCTAAAGGTTCTTAGTGAAATTTGAACTCTGGGCTTAATTCAATCGATTGGGCAATCGATTGACAGCATACCTGAGCCACTGACTTAATGCCAATCGATTTCCAAATCGATTTCCAGAAGGTTCTTAGTGAAATTTGAACTCTGGGCTTAATTCAATCGATTGGGCAATCGATTGACAGCATAGCTGAGCCATTGACTTAATGCCAATCGATTTCCAAATCGATTTCCCTGCATATTCTTCCAAAAATACATAAACTAACTCAATCACATTCATACACAACTCCAAAACTTAACACTTAGCACTGACAACGCAATCGCTACAACATCATGAGTTTCGAAATAATATTGAAATCAAACATGCTATCACCAAATTCCAAAACATAACACTTAACACTTATAACACAATTACTACAACATCATGAGTTTCGAAATGGTATTGCAATCAAACATGTTATCACCAAATTCCAAAACATAACACTTAACACTTATAACACAATTACTACAACATCATGAGTTTCGAAATGCTATTGCAATCAAACATGTTATCACCAAATTCCAAAACATAACACTTAACACTTATAACACAATACCCACACGGACAAAATGAACCAACAATTCACAATTTAACAGTGTGTAGTCTCTCACGGACAAACACATGTGCAGTCTCTCACGGACAAACACAATTCACCAGGGCGTAGTCTCTCACGGACAAACCCCTGTGCAGTCTCTCACGGACAAACACAATTTACCAGGGTGTAGTCTCTCACAGACAAACACCTGTGCAGTCTCTCACGGACAAACACAATTCACCAAGAAACGTAAGTCGTAAACGTACCACCTATCACGGGTCTGCACAACTTACCAAAAAGCGTAAACCATAAACGTACTGCCTATCACGGGCCCGTACCGTTTACCAAGGTGCCACCTATCACGGGTATGCACGATTTACTAAAACAACATTAAGTAAACGAGTCATTAAGAGATTCCCCATTCTTAATACTCATTTGACTTAAGCGATTTTCAAAACAAACAATAAGTAAACAAGACATTAAGAGATTCCCCATTCTTAATTCTTATTCAATCTTAAACAAATTTCAAAACAAACATTAAGTAAACGAGACATTAAGAGATTCCCCATTCTTAATACTCATTTAACTTAAGCGATTTTCAAAACAAACAATAAGTAACAAGACATTAAGAGATTCCCCATTCTTAATTCTTATTTAACTTAAACGATTATCAAGACAAACATTAAGTAAACGAGACATTAAGAGATTCCCTATTCTTAATTCTCATTTAACTTAAACAATTTTTCAAAATAAACTTTAAGTGACCAGGACATTAAGAGATTCTCCATTCTCAACGCCCAATTAACTTAAGCGATTTTCAAAACAACATTAAGTAACCGAGACATTAAGAGATTCCCTATTCTTAATGCCCAGTTAACTAAAACGATTTTCCAACAAACAAACACACATTAAGTAAACAAGACATTAAGAGATTCTCCATTCTTAATACTTATTTAACTTAATGGTTTTCAAATCCCACACAGAACAAACTCAAACATATTCACAAATTTATTACACAATTCACGCCAAAACACAACAATTCATTTCTCCACAAAATCATTTTTACGACGACATTAAGTAAACGCAAATATTAAGAGATTCCCCGTTCTTAATACTCATTTAACTTAACGAGTTTCAAAACAAAACATTAAGCAAACAGAAGTATTAAGAGATTTCCCATTTTTAATACTCTTGTAACTTAAACGGTTTTTCAAAATAAAACATTCAGTAAACAAGACATTAAGAGATTCCCCATTCTTAATACTCATTTAACTGAAAACGATTTTCCAAAACAAACATTAAGTAACCAAGACATTAAGAGATTCCCCATTCTTAACGCCCAGTTAACTTAAACGATTTTTCACAAACACACAATAAGTAAACAAGACATTAAGAGATTCCCCATTCTTATTACTCGTTTAACTTAATGGTTTTCAAATTCCACACAATACAAACTCAAACATACTTTCACATTCAATCCATAATTCACACCAAAACACATCAATCAACAAACATTAAGTATGAACGCGCCAAGTACGATGAACACAAATCAACACAATATATTTCATTTATTCAAAATCATACATACGTGAGGTAAATTCCTTTTTCTCAAAACAATACTTCAATCCTAACAAAATTCGTTCCCACACAACCACATATAAGGCCCTAAATGCAAACTAAAAGTTTGGAAGGAGCCTTTACCTTCACGTTAGCTGTAACGTCGATTTACAGCACCGCGAGCAAATCCGGTAAAATCTCCGCTCGCAACGCCGCTTCCAAAGTTGGTCCCCTAGCACCGTAGCATGGTAGTGAGCAACTTTCCCTTCTATCTCTTCGCGAAACGAAGCTTAGATCTAGGTGAAACGGGAAGGTTTGTGTTTGACGGTTTTGAAATCCCTAAACCGTTTTTCTTCGTTTTCGGATCAAAGAGGAAGAGTGAAGCTGAGAAAACCTTGCTCTCTTATCAACTAATCATTGGGTTTCTATTCTTGAAGTCAAAGAATGAAAAAGGAAGCAAAACCAACGAATGAAGAAAAAGGGAGAAGGTGGCGTGAGCGCGGGCAGAGGAAGTACAAGAGAAATGTTTCTTTCTCTCTCCTTTGTCTTTCTTTCCTTCTTATTTCCTTTCTTTCTAGTTCCTTTTCTTTCTTTTCTACCTCTTTTCCTTTTCCCTCCAAACAAACATATATATATATATATATATATATATATATATATATATATATATATATATATATATATATATATATAAATTATAACTTAACAAATATCTAGATATTTATTAAAATTACAATTTCACCCATAACCTCTCCAAACCACTTTTTGTCAAAAATATCTACTATCGTCGCAACTCGATTGACAGATGCAATTTTTAGCAACCCAAGATATTTTTAACGAAACTCTCTAGAATTAAATTCTTCGTAAAAGATCCACAACAATTAATTTAATTTATTTATCGACGAATAATTTTAATCGGGGTATCAAAATATATTTTTGGACATTTAAGCTCACAAAATATTAATAACTTGGCTAAAAAGCCTCCGAGTTCAATACCCAAAATACACTAAAATACATAAAGTGTAATTTAAAATTATGGGTCTTACAATAACCTAACAACCACAATTCAACTCAAAAAAACAATTTTATTCATAAACTACACCGGTTATAGATCCCAAAATTACAATAACATACACCATAATATCTGCATTAATTAGCATATTAACATATGTCATGTATAGTCGAAATTTATCAGTGATGATATATTAAACCACAATTATCTTATAGATTTATATAATTTGGTTTTCAAAACTTTGTCGCAATTAATAATTATTTATTTTTCGACTTTCTTAACATAGATATTTTTAAAAAAAAAATTAACTATTTTTATACATTCAATCAAATTTGTATATAAGAGTTTCCTACAAATTATGTATCAGATCATAATTCTGCATTTAACTTGATACCACCATTCTATACTCATCTCCATCAATATAGAGAAGATAAAGAGGAAAGTATAATAGAATTATAAAAGTAACTTTAGAATTTGGGTACAATAAGTACAAATGTAAAATTTTGGATTACTCTAGTTAACACCTGATTAAAGTTCGGCCTTGATTTGGTTCATAAAACATATCAAATAGATTAATTTTTATTGACAAAATTATAACTCAAATATTTCTTTTAAAAACTATTGGAAACTTTACGATGACAAATTACATGTCTCATATAAATAAAATAAAAGTAAAAGTAGCATAATTTTTTATAAAAAAATTATTTAAAATTTTGGGGTGGTGGTCCCACCTATGTTCTGACAGAGCTTTTCCACTTATTGAAATACCACGAATTTTTCTTGACATTTTGAAAACTAACCTTCATTAGAGTTTAATAAGCTATTAGGTACACATACAACCTTGGGTCCTTGAGGGTTAGTTTTTTCTTTAAATTTTTTTTTTTTTAAGATAGAAGATTGGTTTAGTATTGTAAGGACAGAAGTACGCCTAAGAGGGGGGGGGGG